>MU386624.1:1200000-1781651 GCA_022496965.1 Annulohypoxylon nitens
TAGACTGAGAGTCCGAGAAACCAAGCTGACAATTTTTGGAGGAAATCAACGATCTTGCTACATGCCCTACCAACTTCCTTTTAATCGCATCTGCATCAGAAGATACCACTGTTCGGATATGGAGTCTCGACCCTGCACATTCTCAACAGCCATGCGTTTGCCTCCTTGCCGGAGAAGGTCATTCGTCAGGGTTATTGACCGTAGTAAGTATTCTCAATTGCCTTCGCAAACCTATTGGCTTTTACTCACAAACCAAAGGCATACCACAATAGTGGCCGATACATTTTATCCGCGGGCCACGACAATGTAATTTGCCTGGTAAGACGTCAATTCCCGCTCTATTAGCTCGAAGCACACTTTATTAACAGGTGGCAGTGGACACTTCCAGATTTACCTCCTGAATCAAATGGCAAAAATCCTTCAACGCCTATCGTAATTCATTATCCCCATTTCTTCACATCAGAGGTGCATAGTGGTATAGTAGATTGGTAAATCAACGCTCTGAATCATATAGTCGCAGAGCACTTTATTAACAATAGACTGCAGTGTGGCTTTCTTTGGCGATCTCATTCTCTCACGGGCATGCCACGAAGACATCATAGTTCTATGGCGAATTGAGGGGTTCTCATCCCACGATTCCCCGCCCGAGATGTCTGAGGCACCAACAACGAGTGATACAGAACGCCTAACTCGTTCTGCATTTGCTCCTGCAACAGCATCAGCCTGTCCACCTCAATATACTCGTCTGCTAGAATTCTGGACGCCGAACTGCGGCCACCAATTCTACCTCCGCTTTAAACTATTTCACGACAAGGATAAGCACCCAGTGCTAGCATTCGGCAACGCGAAGGCCACAATCTTCTTCTGGGATCTCGCGCGCTTAGGGGATTATCACAAATTCATCAGCGAAGTCCGAGATCCGGACCGCGATAAGGCCCAGCCGGTTTTGCGTCCGGGTTGGCTTACTTCAGGCCAGCATAGACATAAGGGTGATGCTGTCAGTAAGCTCAAGGATGCGGCTAGCGATAGGGAGTCAGTCGCATCGGGGCGCACCGGCAGCGTCGATGTCGAAACACAGTTGGATGCTAATACCAACTACCCCCAGGAGTCGTTAGAAAACTGGGAACTGAAATATGACATGACGCGTGTGGATGAGCCCGTACGAGCGCACGCTCAAAGCGGTATATCTGCTAAGGATTTCGTCGGACGGCAAGTAGCTTGGAGCGCTAGCGGCGAGTGGTGCGTCGTAGTAGGCAGCAAGAATCTCGCTGGCATCCTGCAGCGATGGTATAAGAAGGATCGCGTAGATGACAAGGAGAAGAAACTAGCTAAGACTACTCTGGCTGAAGGAAGCATTGAGCCTGCATAAGTCCGATGGCGCATAGGATATCTACACTAGATCGCACAATACCCATTACTTTAACACTGGTACTTTGCATACCACTATAATATTAGGCGATGGATTTCAATCAAATTTTCAATTTCCAAGCTCTAGTTATCGCACATCAAAATCTTGGTAATATCGAGAATAGTGTGTGCGGCATTTTGTACTAACTCCTATATCTCAACTAATTTAAAGGAATGACGATGTCGGTAATTCATTGATTCCCCTATTATACCCTCTTTATCCATTCCCCTAAACAAAAATGATTCTAGTAAACCATATATCAGAGTCTGACTGCGTCCTTCAACCTTTCGCGCCGCCTAGTCGCGGGATAGCCTTTCTTTCGGCCTCTAGTTGAGGCAGTAAGGTAGGTCGTCGATGTACTCGCACCAAGCATCAGGGCCGCAATCGCCGCCATCCTACAAATGATTAAAATTGCGAAAAAAGACTAAAGGATCGATATTACTTACAACATACCACCCCTCGACATCGCAGACGAGCCAGCCCGAGAAATCAGACTTGCAGGCGTATTCGGGGGGCGAGCACGGCTGGTACTCTATAGGGACCTCTCCTTCCTCGGGCTCGGGCTCCTCGTAATCCCCGCCTTCGTCTTCCTCCTCGTCTTCGCCTTCATCCTCGTCTTCGTCCTCGCCCTCGTCGTAGCTCCCGGACTCGTTGTAATCACCGGTTTCGTTGTAGCTGCCGGTGTAGTTTCCAGACACACCGGTGTAGTTGCTTGACAGGCCGGTGTAGTTACCAGACAGGTCGGTGGTGTTTCCGGTTACGCCGGTGTAGTTGCCGGCTAGAGCCGCCGTGACAAAGGCCATGACCGTGAGGAACTGCATCTTGAAGTTGGTAGAAGTGATGACGGGTAGGTGGAGAGGGTATTGGGAACTTGTTGATTAGTTTGAGGATGGTATTGTCGACATGAGAGAAGTTCTTAGACGTCTTTTCTTATATAGAAGGAGCCCCATACGAGCGGATTCTCGTAGCAATATGTGGTGAAGCAACCATCTGAGCGCCATTGAACGTTTATTCTCATCAAGGTTCACGATAGTTTAGATCGTTGTGGTCTATCGGGGGAAGTATGATCTCTTCCACCAGTATGGGTGAGGAAATCCAGTACCCAACTCTCGGGAAACGTATCTTGAGTTTTCGTACTCCGGAGGAACCGCTTCAGACTACGCGATTAGACCAGATGTATGATGGATCTCTTGCAAGAAATCCAGAGTGGTGAAACTTGGAAGGCGATTCTCAATCTGAGTGGCTAAGAATCATCAAGGTATTCGGACATGACTTCGGGGCACACCGGTGCGATCCAAGCTACCCTCAACGTAAGTCACGTTCTAGAAGGGAAGCTAAGGAATAGTTTCCATGTGGTGAGTATGCACTGACATCCAGTCCAGTCTGTTTGAGGAAGAAACTCGCAGTATGATTTATTCGAGATCTTCATAGGAAGTCCTCTAGGTAGAATTTTAGCAACAGGTCATAGAGCTGTCAAAGTAGGAAACGGCCGCGGCGTTTTGAGCACGGATTGGAAACGTCGTTAGCCTATATAGTATACTACGTGGACATGAATTATTCACGTCGTAAGCACGGGGGCTGCTATGACCCCTTGACGTGTTAGCGAACGGTCAGATACTGTCTAATATTAGTAGGACGCGCTTCTGTTTTGATGTTGGGTGATGGCTCAATTAGCAAAACTTTCGAGTCGGGACTAGTAATGACATTCCCGTTTGCCACTATGCCTCTCATACTGATAGCTTCCTAGCCTGTAACGCCCATTGCTAGAACAATTAGACCTTCATTGAGGCAAACTTCTGTAACTCTCCTCTGTTCTAGGTACGATTCATAATATAACGACTCGTTAGTGGGCGTTCGAAACAACCTATACGAGCTGAGTAACCCTAGCCGACAGGGTAATTCATGTTACCATTACTGTCTTGATATCATGAGATTTAGAAGTCGGAGACAGAGTTCCATCTAGATTCACAAGTGTAAGTGTATACGCGGGTACTTAGATGATACCTAGAGATTGCTGCCTAGTCTGAAAATGGCATCAGAATGCTTAATTCGAGACTGCTGGTGATTTAGTTATCAACCGCCTGAAGCCTCTAAATCACTAGGAAGAAGCATCCATGCCGATGATAATTCATATGGTTTTAAAAGCAATCAAATTTGGTCGATCATTGCTATATTTACCAGCAAACAAGCAAAGTAAACCGATACTATACTAGAATCAGAAAAAGTAAAGATAATATATCCGCTGAAGAAAAAAGCAAGTACCTAGTCAACGAGCTTGCTGCATGAGCAATATTTCGCGGAGATTTCTTTTCCAGAAACTTCTTTCGTCAACATTGAAAGTTCCCAAGCCCAGGTGTTTGCAGAAATACATCGTCATCCGCTTGCTTCCACTCTAACATTTCCTCGTCCGAATAGCCTCTAGTCTTCGTCGTCTAGACTCGTACTGTTTTAATTTCTTCGGACAGGCGGTATATAACACGGGACTCCTTATGCATACGATCGGACGTTCCACCGCCTTCACACTCCAGCCACAGTTTCGTTTTTGTGTTTATTCATTTAATTTCATTTCATCTGTCGTGTTCAGGGAAATAGACTGCGATAACTCGTCTCCGCACCTCTCGGTCCCGACGCTTCCATGCACGCACCCGGCTGGTTACGTGGGGGTTAGCAGACGCTTAGTGGTCAATTCTTGAGGGACTAGGACTTTGGGTGCGGGGTTATGCAGGTGTGGGTCGTAGTTTGGAAAACTTTATAAACCCCTCCAATTTGCGTCTCCTCATTCATCAACCGCGTTTTCAGTCGATATCAAAGCTGAGGGGCTTGTGGTTTAGTGGTATAATACTCCCTTAGCATTATTAGTCCAACTTGGATCTAATAATCGTGTGGGAGTGGTCCGGGGTTCGATTCCCCGCGAGTCCATCACTTGGAGGTTAAATTCCTCCTGTACCATCTTTTTTTTTGAATTTTTTGAGGGGTTTGCTAATTATTTTTTGTTTGGTGGTTAATAGAGTCTTCAAAAGTCTTTGAAGACTTCAATGTCCTCGTGATTGATTTTTGCGATTAGATAGCGCTTTCTACTCTGTAGGTACCTATAGTTACTATAGCGCTCTTTCCCCTGTTTTAAGGAGCCCCAAATAACCTTATGGATCATCGATGAATTTATTTTCGAGCTGATTCGCGGCTACCATCGCCTGTGTCACAGTTGCATGAAGCTGTCGGCAATGGTTAGTCTTAGTCTCAGGAATTATACCGAATACTTGGTAACCATAGTACCATAGGCTACGTTACAACTCGGGCGATGACAGCTCTCTTCTACCACGACAGGATTTGGTAGACAAGTAGCACGACGTTGCTCAAGGCTGTAGGTTTGCTAGACACGCTGTCGCTCATTGGTTCTTTGAAAAGGCGGACAAGCGTTTCTAAGGTCGATATGCTAGATGCATGTCTACTGTTTGCGAGTGCATCCTGAGAAATGGCTTGATTGTGGCATGATACCTTTCATAGTTAGTCTTTGGAAGAGATAACACACAAAGTGCAGGTCATAGGTAGTGTTCAGGCGTGCAAGAGTAGTCATGCGGTAGGCTAACCGAAGCTTCATAGTAACACGACAGTGGAATAGAGAATTGAATTCCCAAGTAAAAGGATTGACCGCCAATTCGAGTCGCAACAGCCAACACTCAGCTGGTGATATTCGACTTGAATGAGGGTCAATCTAAACATACATAGGCTGGCAGGCTTGTACGAGGCGTAGTAAGCGAAAATATGAAACGCCCGTTCATCTAGGATGCTGTTCGGCGATGAAGGGTAGAATTTACCTGCGCTCCTATCTATTTTCGTAGTGGCTTGCTGGCTCACTAACTGCATTCATATAATTTTTGGTAGTCTGAGTCTCATGATCTCAGCTCACTTGCGCCAACTTGAGTATTGAATAAACAGATGTGTGGATGGCTTTGAGTGAAGCAATATATCGTTTATTTTTCAGGCGATATCGCGAAGGATTAGACGTGGCGAGCTAACAGTCAAAGGGGATATGAATAGGATTTGAGTGGTGACTGAGGAAACACCTAGTAAATTACGAGTTTCAATGCGAGTGACGAGGTAATAAACAGACTCAATGAAAGTCGCACTGCGCAGCTTAGAATGGTGTAAACCAGAGCTGTTCTACACCGTTCTTACCTCCAGCTACTCAGTGGACAACTCTTTGTCAATGATGGATCTCTTTAATCGAAGAGATAAAAATAGAGTATTTACAAAACTAAGCGAAGCTTAAGGCAGTCGCGCGGCAAAGACATGTCGAACATCGAAGCGTCTACCGACAGAAGTGGAAGTTGAGATGCTGTTGTTTCAAGTTTCAAAAGCCCCGGTTCTACAGGGAAGAACACTGAGTTTAATGGCCAATCAGATCCCGCTATTCCCTTATTCCGTAGCAGCTAAAGATCATCGGCAAGGGACCCTTGGTGTTCCTGAACACCCCTGAAAATCTGAAAATCCATTCGACCATCTGGACCGTCGCGGTGATTTCTTCGACGACATGTCCTTCCCAATAGACACCGCATCTCTTCAGCGCCACAATCCGAGGAGCTGTTGTACAAATCATCGGCGTTCCTTGACCTGAATGATGGATTTTGGGCTATGGCTGTATACATGCCAAGGCAAATCCGGGGTCTTCCTTGCTCATTTCCCCCATAGAGAATCCGTCGTTCTCTATGCTTCTTGTTAGCTATAGCTAACCAAGACATGGCTATAGACGTCCATCGCCTTGTTGTGTTTGCGACTGCCAACTGCGACAGGGAATATCAAGTTTCCTATTCTGAATACCAATCAACTCGATACATTATGAAGGAAGAAATCTAGCCATTCTGTGTGCGCCCCATGACGATTTAGAGATCCATGATGGTGAATATAATGGTATTGTTTCTCTCTTACTCCCTCTGCCCTACACCTTACACCTTACGCCTTACAATGGACTTACGCAGATGAACGAACCCACGTCATAATCCATTCTTTCTTTGCTGTTTCTGTTTGTTCATTAGTGTTGATTGCTCTTTCGTTTTTTTTCCGCCTCATACTTGTTTCTTTCCTGGCGCACTGTGATCTTAGTGTGAATTCGAACAATCGTCACTCTCGTCCGTTGTTTGACTTGATACACATCACATCACTTGTAAAATATCGTCCTTCATTAACTACCTTCATTACCTATGACCTAAGAGTCGTCATCTCGTTACTGTTCTCTGCAGTAAATTGTAAATATCATTCATTTCTTCTACCTCCTAAAAGAGCGCTCATTACCTACATACCACCCAGTGTTCTTGTCTCGAAGCAAAACAACTCCAGAACACAAAATAAAACTTGCAATTTCCGGAAAATTCATACAAATCTAGATCGCTGCGCGATACCATTCTTTTTTGACCGCAAAGGCAAACATGCATATGAAACCTGTCCGTGCTGCGCTGGCGGCGGCAGCGGCAGCAGCAGCAGCAACCACGCTGCCAAAAGACATCAACATCAATGACATCTCATCCGTACGGAATGTCGCTGGTACGCTTGCCTGGGAACTGATGGCATGGTACACCGGAAATGTGACAAACACTCCAACTGTATGTATTGCCTCATCTCTAACATTGTCTAAATTGAGTCAGAGCTAACTTGTTGTCTGATAGACTATCGCTGTTTTCCCTGAGCCATATTGTAAGACTCAATAACCCACACCTGCTTCTTGTAATATGGAGTAATGCTAATCTTGGATACAGACTGGTGGGAAGCCGGCGCCGCTTGGGGTGCTATGCTAGATTACTCGCATTACACAGGCGACTCGAGTTACGATGCCGTTATTTCGCAGGCGCTATTATCGCAAGTCGGCCCCAAGTTTGATTTTATGGTCCCGGAACACTACGGATCGGAGGGGAATGACGATCAAGCTTTCTGGGCTTTTGCCATTCTGAACGCTGCCGAGCGTAACTTTCCACAGCCTGACGACAGTACCCCACCTTGGCTCGATATCGCAGTGAATATTTGGAACACTATGGTTGTGAGATGGAATACGACGAGCTGTGGTGGTGGTTTGCCGTGGCAGATCTTCGAGTCCAATCCGAATGGTATGGACTACAAGAACAGCGTCTCAAACGGCGGCTTCTTCCAGATATCGGCGCGATTGGCCCGGGCAACAGGAAACAACACGTACTTGGAATGGGCGCAAAAGGTGTGGGACTGGTCCGAATCCGTCGGATTCATCGACAGCAAATACAACGTGTACGACGGAGCTTCATCTAAGAACAACTGCGCCACGGTGAATAAGCTGTCATTTTCTTATGCCCAGGGTATATACATGTACGGCGCCGCCGTGCTATACAACTACACGGACGGTAACAAGACGTGGGGCGACCGCACGGCGGGCCTGCTGCTAGCCGCGGACTCGTACTTCAGCCCGTACCCGAATTCCACCAACATCATGTTCGAGCACGCCTGCGAACCGTACGAACTCTGTAACAACGACATGAAGTCCTTCAAAGGTTATCTGTCCCGATTCATGTGGGCCTCTACCCGTATGATGCCTTCGACACTGCTTCGCGTCCAGACCTTGCTCAACGTCTCGGCTGTTGCGGCCGCGAACGCATGCTCCGGCGGCGAGAATAAAACCGTGTGCGGTCAGAAGTGGTACGTCGGCGGTTTTGATGGCGTCACCGGATTGGGACAGCAATTGACGGCGCTGGAGACTGTGCAGGGTTTGCTCGCGCAGCATGTGACCGCGCCATTTAAGGCCGGCCAGATCAAGCATGTCAAGGGAGTCGTGAGTGCGTCGCCGTCTTCGTCATCTTCATCCTCCATGGTTGCGACGGCGACGGCTTCATCGACTGTCTTACCCCCAACTTCTGCGTCCTCTACCGCAACTCCTTCGCTTACAGCTACGCCTAATGCTTCGATAAAGTTGAGCGCAGCAGGTAGCTTGTATGCCGATTGGAGATTGACGGTACCGTTGCTTTTGGGGTCTGCTTTGATTATGAGATTTGCATAATGGATAATTAGGTTGGTTTTGCATGAGGGCGAGGGTGATAGGTGGGGTGGAGCATCGACATAGCAATTGGCGTTTGGGTCCCCTTCTAGCTTCTTTCCTGGAAGTTGGAGGAAGGGAGAGGGTTGAGTTGCTTCGTAGGATACCATAGGTATTTAGAATTCAGATTCGTTAGATATATCGATATATCATTGTATTCCTGTACCACCAAAGTCTTGATCCTAAACACACGTCCCGCTTCGCAAAAGGCAAGCGTGTATAGTAAATTGTCATGACCCCTCTAGATCAGAAAATCCTCTGCGTAGTCCTCAATACGCCCCTCCCTGCTTCGCAAAGAGAGGAATAGCGTGAATAGAAAATGTGCCATCATGATATGAAGGAGTTTCGTAACAATCCATGTCAAAGGTTTCGACCTCCTAAAATTTATTCTCCGGGGTGGTGGTGGTGCACTATGATCGACGCTTCTATCTTCTTAGCATCCATTTTGTAAGACAGGTCAGAGTTGGTAGTCAGGGTTACTTACTAGTGTCCGGGGCAGCAGTACATACGCGGCCTCTTATAGTAGTTCATACAGTTTTCGTCCTTACATTGGGGTATTGCATGGCGGCCACCCGGATAGAGGTACGTATCGGGATCCATCGCGTGCAGCCACTCGTGGGTCGGGGTGTGTATAACCCTCCCCCTTTTAGCTGCTCTGGTTTTGTAGCAGATCATGATATCTCGTTGGTACTTGGTGATCAGACAAAATGGATAGTCGCACCCGTGAGGGTAATGTTTTAGATGGTCAACCCGGTGGCCGTTATATCCAAACCCGTAGTTCCGGTTCAGGAAATGGACGTGAGTGAAGCCACGGCCCCAGGGAATTTGGTGGTTATTGAATGGGTTTTCTGCACCTTCGGTAATCGATTTCTGGCCCTGTTGTCCTGTCTCGTAGTGAACGCAGTCGCAGTAAGCGGCTGTAAAAGCGGCCATCTCGGGTAAGGACTTTGAGGAGCCGGGTAAGAAGATGCGGCCTGCTCCTAGTCGATATCTCCTAAATAGCTCTCTTAATTCCGTAACAGGGACCTTTCCATCTTTGAGGCTGAAATACTGAAAACCGCTGTGGGGTGCCCATTCCAGGTGAAGAACCACTCGTCGTGGGTTATTCTCAGCTAACTTGAGACGAGCTCGAGGCCAGGCTGGGGCTTCCAAAGGTGTGCAGCGAATATTGTGGCTGTGATGGTGGCACTCTATCTTGAATGAGGACAGACATGCCGCCCAGGCTTGAGGAGAACGCGGTTGCCGACTGTTCACGTGGGCCTCGATTTGGGACCAGGAAATATGCATATGTTCGCACAACTGTACGGCTCCTTCGCGACCAAGACACTTCCTAGTCTCGACGTGATTTTCTTGCTTCTTCGAAAACAACGTCATATCGTGGTATAGACGGCAGCGCGGACAGTGTCCGCTTGGTCCCCTACGCTTCAGGAACTGGCAGTTATTCTTGAAAACTCGTCGAGGGCCCCATTCGCTGTGCCAATAGTGGGATATTTTCCTGCGGATTCCCTTCACTGGGCCGTCGCAATACACAGCGCAGTTTTCGCACATCCCATCTTTCTGCAAGAGCTGTTTGAGCGTGTTCGCTTCAATAGTGGTAAGCTCCAAGTAGTTTTCGGAGCGGTGAGACCCTTTTTTGAAACTCCGAGGCAACATGACTTTTCTGGAGCGCGGCTCGTGAGTAAGACGCCGGAATGTCCTGCAGGTACGTCGGAGACAGTACAAGCTAACGGGATCATCGTCGACTTCGAAATGGCCGAGTATTTCAAGCAGGATCTCCTCGGGTAGCCGGGTCAGGGGGCTGTATTTGCTATTCCAGACTTGCGCGGCTATGATAGGGTCCATAGTCTGCTCCAGGTTTCTCAGCGTGACAGCCATCGAGGGCTGTTTCGTTGGTCGATTAATCAACTTGCTTAGCGACCATCTTCGATGTTGTTCTTCCTGCTCGTCCTGCATGTCGTCCTCTGTATCTGTATCTATTTTAGTAGAACCGAACAGTTCTCGAGTCTTATGTATAAGGTCTATTAGAGAGGACATCTTGACGGATGAATGAAAAGACACCGGGATATCTGTATTGGAAGCGTAGTTTGGCAACTACAATATCCCGATGAGAATTTAGAAAGGCCATTTCTCTTCACGTATCCAACTTAGATATTAAACTAGTGTTAGTTGCTGGGTAATGAAATTAGATTCAAAATTCTAGTTCTGTGGCTTGGTGCCGTGATGATAGTCATCGAGCTATAGGACACTATTAATCGCTGGCTGAACAATTTTTATATAAGAACTCTGATGATTTCGCTTTAGATGGAGTTGGCTTCATTTTACCTCCAGGGCTACGGAGGTAAAAAGTTACCGTAAGCTATATGACATGCTCTCGTCTGCTTGACCGAGGAAACTATAAGACAAATTAACCTTTCTCGACAATATACTAGGTAAGCCATATTGAAGTATGAAAATTATCAATTAAGAATACGTATCAATCGAGGATGGAGAGATCAGAAGAGATGAACATTAGATCCGTATATAAAGTGTTAAATGGTGAGTTGAGCTTGGTTAAAGCTTGTTGCCCCTAAAGTTTGTAAGAAAAATAGAGGTATTGCTATAACGCTGATAATCTAAAAGGGAGTATGAACTAGCAAATACATGTATCTAAGCGGTATCATAACCCCACCTAATGTGTCAATTGAAGTTTTATCTCAAATTTCCAACTCCTCCGATCGGACATCTCATGCTATGACGATGCTCATGAAATAAACCCTTGCGATCTGATCGGTGACTCACCATAATCCTCAATTTACATTTATTTATAAATACATATATTCTGGCTAGAAGCGTCTTTGAATATATAAGTGAGATTCGAATTACCGGATTGTGGAAGAAAGCAACGTGAGCGTTGCTAGTTATTATCTAAGTTCATCATGTCGCCTTTTAACATCGAGACATGTGCGAGACCCAACATATTGGCTCTGGAGCCGTACCGTTGCGCACGAGAGTAAGACTCAACTTCTCAACTTCACGCGCCACCTATCGTCTATTGAACCTTGAATTACTTACACCTCTCATAGTGATTACAAGGACGACGGCACAAATATTCTCCTCGACGCCAACGAGAACGCATGTGGGCCGTCGCTAACTGCAGCCGCCGTGTCAGCGGCGTCAACCAACTCCGGTGTGGATATTGACTTCCTGGGCTTGCACAGGTATCCAGACCCCCACCAGCATGATCTCAAGCAGTTGCTATGCAACCTGCGTAATACCCACCACCACACTGATAAGGCCATCGCCCCGGACAACCTGTTTGTTGGCGTGGGTAGTGATGAGATTATCGATGCGCTGCTAAGATGCTTTTGCGTTCCCGGTAAGGACCGAATTGTGGTGAACCCTCCCACATACGGCATGTACTCCGTGTCCGCACAGGTCAATGACGTTGGCTTGGTCAAGGTTCCCCTACTACCCGCACCGACCTTTGGACTCGACGTCGCCAAGGTAGTGGAGGCATTGTCAACCGAGCAGAATATCAAGATGGTTTACATATGCTCCCCGGGAAACCCCACAGGCTCCATAATAGCTAAGGAGGATATAAAACAAATACTAGAACACCCGACCTGGAACGGCGTGGTGGTCCTGGACGAGGCCTACATCGACTTCGCGCCCGAGGGTTCGTCGCTAGCGGAGTGGGCTGCCGAGTGGCCTAATCTAGTCGTCATGCAGACGCTCTCTAAGGCCTTTGGCATGGCCGGTATCCGACTTGGCGCTGCTTTCACGTCGCCGCCTATCGCGCGCCTGCTCAACAACCTCAAGGCCCCATACAACATTTCTAGCCCTACAAGTGCACTTGCGTCATACGTCGTAGCTGGAGACGGGCTAGCAGTGATGCGCGCAAACAGAGAGAAATTAGTGCAGCAGCGGGATAGAATGGTCGCCGAGCTGCCCAAAATTAAGGGGGTTGGTCGCCTGCGTGGCGGAACGGCGAGCAACTTTCTTCTTTTCGAAATGCTGAACGCGAACGGCGAGCCGGACAACACGGTGGCGCTGGCTGTATACGAGACATTGGCTGAGAATAAAGGTGTGGTAGTCAGGTTCAGGGGTAAGGAGCATGGGTGTCTCGGATGCCTGCGGATCACAGTTGGCACGGAGGAAGAGGTTACACGGTTCCTAAAAGCGATAGAGCAGGCGCTGGCTGAAGTCAACGGAGGTAAGACAGCGGTTCCGGCTGATGAGGCAAAGAGAGAGGCGGAAGCAAACGGTGTGTTGTCATGAAAAAATATATAGAATGGTTCGAAAAATCTCAAATAGAAACTGGGTAGTCATAGACACATGAGAGAATTAATACACGTAAGAATAAAAAACGATTTGAATTGTTCTGAAATATGGAAATATGACTCCTCAGATACACGATCGTGGGGGTACATCTTATGCCATCAATTGCATGTACGCAGCAATCTATCCGTATATGTGAATATAAAACTGGGCCCCAACCTGTGTTAGCTGCATATATCAACGTAATTTTGCATTTCGAAATTTCTCAAAGTTAGGCTCTTTACAAAGACCAACGCTATGATCTCAGGGCACTTCTACAGTGATATTTAGTAACATATCATATAGCATTTGGAGGGGCAAAAGCTGTAGAGAGACCCATAAACCGGGGTCGGGGAAAAGAGGTTCAAGATGCATGTTGAAGAGATCTCAGATGAGGTCGCCGATCGCCTCAAAATCTCCGGAGAAGGTGACAAATCTCAGTCGCAAAATGCCCCAACGACAGCATCCGCAGCCATGCTCCCGGAGCTCTCACCCGGCCGGTCCATGACCGAAAAGAAAACGGTGGACGAGGTGGTAGCCGAACTAAAGAAGACGCCATTTTTCATGACGGAGCTAGAAGAAAACGACGACACGGAAGCCCTAAAAGCGCTTGCATATGAGGGCTCCCCCTTCGAGGTCGGAAGCGAGTTCAAAGACCAAGGCAACGAATGCTTCCGCTCGAAGCGCTGGGCCGACGCCAAGGAGTTCTACACGAAAGGCGTACTAGTCCTCGCGGCCGAGAAGCGCAAGCGCGCGAAAGGAGAAGCCCAGGACTCAGAGATTACAGAGGAGGATATCAAGAGCCAGAGAAACGTGCTCGAGTCGCTATACGTAAACCGCGCCGCATGCCACCTCGAGCTGCGGAACTACCGCAGCTGCTGGCTCGACTGCGCCGCGGCCCTGCGCCTCAACGACAGGAACGTGAAGGCGTACTACCGGTCCGCGCGCGCGTTCCTCGCCGTCGGCCGGATCGAGGAAGCCGACGACGCATGCGCGCGGGGCCTAGCACTCGACGAGCATAACAAGCCTCTTAAAGCCGTAGCCCAGGATATCATCAAAAAGCACACCGAAATCACGACAAAGCAGAAAAAAGAAGCCGAGAGACTCGCAACGGAGAAGAGGAGAGAGTACCTCGTGAAAGCGTCCCTAGCGGCGCGCAATATAAAAACGAGGACTACGGCGCAGCCCCCCGAGATGGAGGACGCGAAATTACAGTTGGTCCCGGACCCGGATGACCCGCGGAGCTCGCTGAGCTTTCCCGCTGTGCTGCTCTACCCCGTGCACCTGCAGTCGGACTTCGTGAAGGCGTTTGGCGAGATGGAGAGTCTGGCCGATCATTTGGAGTACGTGTTCCCGCTGCCGTGGGATACGGCGAAGGAGTACACGCTCGCGGGCGTGGAGTGCTACATGGAGACGCTGAGCGGGGGGTTGATCAAGGTTGGGAAGAAAGTGCCCCTGTTAAAGGTGTTATCCGGGAACGTCGAGGTTGTGGACGAGGTGGTTCGGTTCTTCGTGCTGCCTAAGGCGAAAGCGGCGGCTTGGGTGGAGGAATTTAAGACAAAGAAGGCGGCGGAGAAGGGGGCTGGCTAGTTAAGGAATAGACATCAAAGTCGATAAAAGGAAATAAAATGAGGGGAAAGGCACTTCTCTGCACTTGAGGTCGTCTACCTGTTTATAACACATACGAAGCGACGAGGCCGATTCAAGTTACTAGATTTTCCTTCCAATTCATACGATGATAGCCAACGGGAGGGTAAAGCGACCAAACCCCTCCCTCGCCTATCTAGATACTTGTAGAGACTGCCACCCTACCCAATTTTTGATGCCGAGATCCAAACTCCAGATGCCCGAATCACCAACGGATCCCTCCCGTCCCATTTTTTGAGCCCGCCCAACCCCATCTATCCGTTGCGAAACGAGATCACCTGCCTACCTAGACACCAGTATTGTATTGAAAGACATTGTATGTAGGTATTGGCCCCCTTTTTTAATCACACCCGACAAATAGACACCTACATCGAGCTCGCCCTAATCCTCTTAACCCTTGGGAATTCCTCATCGCGCGGCGAGTTTGCCTCGGACGTTATGCCCGCACCGCTACCCTTGGTCCCTCGTGAGTCACTAACACTGAGGTTCATCAAGAGCAGCGCCGCGTTCTTGTCCGCCCCGAGGATCGCCGGCGGATCTACGGGTCGCTCGTTCTTATTCTGGTCGTACCTATCTTCGCCGCGATTCTCTGGAATTGTTGTCTCTTGAGGACTCGTCGTTGTCGTCGTCGGTGTTCGTATATGTTCATCTCGATCGCGGTGGTTGTCGTACTCATACTCGGCATCTACATGATCGGCTGATCTCTTGCTAGCTCCTCGCCAGGGTTGAAGCTGCGCTTGTGAATGAGAACGTGGAGATGGATAAGGGGGGAGGTGGGCCGTTGTTGTAAAGCGCGGGACAGCACTTAGCCAGGGACTTGGTCCAGGTGTCTCATAGTGGTGTGGTAGCACTACATTCGCTGGCGTCCAACCGCTGCTTGGTTGTCGGAGGGCAGGGCTTACTAAAGGTGGTGGTGGCGGTGGCGGCGCCATCGGCGAGTAAGGAAAGCGATCGCGAAGGATCACGCTGCCGCGCTCCGGGGCTACGGGGGACATATCGCTGTCTGTGTCTGTGGCGTACGGACTGTCGCAGCCTGTGGGAACTGCGAAAGGCTTTCGTATCGGATGTCGGCGATATTGGTGGTGGCTTTGCCTTGGGTCGTCATATGGGCTTTGGAATAAGGGTCGTCGATCTCTTATCGGGCTAACCCTACTTCCACCACTAGCAGACGTAATCGTATTGGTATACAACCGACGGAAGTGCTCTGCTTCCCTCGTTGCATGATTTATGATTGCTGGATCAATAATCATGCGACTGTATTCTGGCGCCTCTGAAGGTGTGCATATTGAAGGAAAGTCCGGGCCGAATATAGGTATTAAAGCCCCTGCTATGTTATGACAGAATGTCGCGCAGACAGCTTTAGCACAGGAATATGGCATCCAATAGCCTTATGACGGAAACTATTAGTTTTGTACGCAAGCAGTGCAATCTATTCATGGTACGGACCTTGAGCCATAATAGAACCTCCGGTAATGCTGTGCGTAATTTCTTTTAGTCCGGGATTCAGATTTAGCATCTTGGCTGGGGTCGTCTAAATGCACAGTCAGCACCCAGATTTAAGGGGGCTCGTCTTGATCTCTTGAAAGTAAGATGCGCTGACCTTGGGGTATTTACAACATTTGAAAAAGGGGGTCATGCGGACAAGACCGACGTTATAATCCCACATCACGGTATACTCGGCCTCGTCTCCGGGGACTTTAAAATCATACTGGAAGACTACATTCGGGTTAACAAACCGACTACGATATCTCAAGGGGGGTCTTGTTTTTTGTTCTGGTTTTCTCTTTTTTTACCTTCGAAGCTTTCTCGGCTAGTCTTCTCGAAGAAATCCTTCTTCGTGCTATTATACGGGATATGGCGAGAATGATCTTGTATATTTCCGAAGGGATGGACTTGAAATCTCTGAACTTGGCGGAGCGAGGCCTCGTCGAGCCTCTGATGTGGGGGGAAGTTTATGATCCCTTTGGGCCTGCTCGTAGGTAGAGTCGCTGCACTCCTCGGTATCTTCTGCTTGACCATGATGGGCTCGTCCAGAAGACCCGACTCGTCCGGTAGAGAAGTCGTTGGAGACGACGACGAGGCTGGGCTTGGAGGAAATCGGTTGATTGGTGGCCCTGGAGGGGCAGGATTAAGAAGAGAGGCCAGTGACAGCATGGCGGTGAGAGGCGGTGGAGACAAGATGTCTCGAATATGGATGGAGTACTGATGCAAGCAAAGTTGTGGATGGGCTATCTACCAAATATCTAGAGGGGAATTGGGCAAGGAGACTCAAGACAGACAGTGCTTGCATCGGCAAGTCAGAAAGGAGAGAGAGGAAACTAAGTCTTTTTGAACTTGGCAAACAGCCGAACTATTGAGGCACACCCTCGCAAGACGGCGAGCCCATGCTGGTACAAGGGGACCGAGATTGCTTCCTTTCTTGACTGCACCCAGTCATGCAGCTATCTGCAGAACACTTGGGGCGGTGTCCAGTGCTGCCTTGTTGATCGTGGTATTCGGTGCAGCTCTCTTTGTTAAAGTTGTCTTGGAATCGACGTGTGAGAGCAGAGCAGCTCGTTTGTGTACGCCCACCGCTTTTTAGAAGATCGAGTTTTAAAAACCGCTAAAGTGATAGGTGATGAAGCAAGGCTAAGAGAGGGAGATGGAAATATAGGTTGCTGAAAAAAGGTCTCAGGCTTGGCATCTATCTGAGATGAGATAAGGCGGTCCCGGGAAGGCTTGAATAGAATAGTGATAGAAGGGGTTCGCTGGCCGATAGAATGAGGACTAGACGGAGAAGTTTCGGAAGCAGAATACTCCAAGATTGCCAAACGATACGCTCGATTCCGGAGCCTTGCCGACGAGAGATGGTCCCAAGCACTGCTAGATGTATCACGTCGATCCGTGGATTCTAGGACAGCATCGAGGTAAGGTCGGTTTCATTACATTTCACCAGTTCAGGCTCTGGCCCGAAAGGGGTGATCACAGGCGACCGCATGACGCAGCAGATCTGTCGCTGGACAACAAATGAGTTTGGCACAGCAAATACTTTACTACGGGCAGCCCAAACAGGGACTAGGATTGTTTGGAAATGGAAAGGGGAGTTTTGACAGAAAGCAACCTCACGGGAGGCTGCATATAGTGCCGTCCAAGTTACTAGGGTAGTTGGTTTCTCAAGCAGGTAGAACAAAGAAACGACTGTGATAAGCATATTGAATCCCAGACACCGATTGCTAGACTCGACACACGTGTACCCAGTGCCTGTCATCTTGTAAGGGGGTGAGTCCAAAAGGTTTCTCTAGGACCCTTCGCTCACACAGTTCTTCGTTGTTCCCGCATTTAAGACAGGCGAGCGAGCAATCGTCTTGGGCTTGACCGCCGCAAAGGCGATTCACCTAGTGGAGAGAGGTCTGTACCTATCCGGGGACCACGTAGGAACTGGGAGTTCTTTTTCTTGGTTAAAAGATTTCGCTCAGTATTTCGAGAAGCATTGGAAGCACCTTAAGGGGCTTCCCGTCGGCTACGAATGTCGTGACTGTGGAGATTGCAGCTGTCACAACATCCAATCCATGTTTTCTTTAGGAGTCAAGCGGCGTACGAGCAAATGATGGATGCTTCCCCGGAAAACACAAGAAGCGGAGCCGTATCTAACTCTGAAAATATTACTCATGAGCGCACAAGTGGGCCATGCCAGTAATGGGTCATCGTTGAGTAGGTCCTGAGAGAGATCAATCTGTTTCTGTGGGGGTTTCCTGCGTAACTGCACTGCACTGCACGTCACGAGCCTTACCAGTGTAATGCTTGGTCCGGTACGTAGTAGGTGGATGTGGTGGAAAACAATAGATGAAATGGATGCTACGACGCACCTGGATGACTTCAATAAGCATCATGACCTTCTTCTCCCTCCCATCCTCGACTAGAGATTAGATAGACGAGTTGTCTCTCGATCGCCTCATATTCTCTTCCGGGTATCCCAGTAGAAGCTGAGCGGCTGGCAGGCTGCTTTCGTGGGACACCAAGGCTCGAGTCATCGGCTCCCCTCTGGGCATGTCTCAACAGGCTGTGGTTCTAATTACATTAAAGCCTGCGGCCTCCCGATATGCCACCAGACTTACAGCACCAAGCAGATTGCATTATCGCAAAATGAGTGCCTAACAAACAGAGATGGTAAGCAGATAATGCATTAGGCTCGGTAAAGTGACGAAAGTCAGGCACAGAGGTGATACCTCATTTACTCGTAGAGTTCTGAAGTGACTCGAAACAAGACCCGACGTCTTCCACCATCACTTTCATAACCTTGACAGTTCTCAAGCTGTTGGAAGCTCTGGCTAGGGATGGACTGCCCCACCCGTTCCGGCAGACGGGAAAGTGGATGGAGCATCCTGGATATTTGACAAGTAAATACTTGCCTACCTACCTTACTTACTTACACACCTACGTTTATACCTTGAATAGACCCGGGGGGATAGAACCGACGGCAAAGGAAGGCAGATGGCATAAAGCTGACGATCCGGCCTCGTCGGTTCTCTCGCCTCCCCTGCTTCCTAAATGAGCTTGGTTTGAGGCTCAGCAAGGCTACTTCGGGTAAGATAGAAAGCTCAAAGGTTTCAGGTGATTGATTGTCATGCTGTCTGCTGTCGTACAGCGTAGGATGACAGGATACGGCTTTGAAGAATTTCCACGCGTGGTGCGACTTTGCAACAAAAGCCACGGGGACTTACAGTCGACTTCGGGAAATTTCTTGTCTCTGCATTTTTTAGGGAACGTTGCCATATTGGGTCGCACGACACATGCGGAGAATTACGCACCAATTGCTGGCGAAAGATTCCCATAGAAAGCGTAGAAACCAGAGAAACCATGTGTTTTTGGTAGGACGAAGTGTTGTAGGCTTCAAGTGTCTAGATAGAAAAAATGATTCTCCGGCGATGGGATTGTTGGCTTAAGGTTGTATACGGACGTAATTATGTGTGTACGTAGATGGCTAATATCACGCCGTCGTCGCCCGACTGCCGGATCTTAGCAGGCGTCATAGCAAAATCCTATCTGGTGTAAGAGGCAGACACCAACCATTGGTAGTCGTATTTCTCATTGAACAGAATGGATATAACTTGGTGGAGTAAAAATAACTCCACTAGTAATAGAGGGTAAATGAATAGGATGATGTTGCTTGCATCAACAATTTCGAGAGCGCCTACCTACGTATTCATACCTAAATAATATTGTTGAAACTTTAATATCGAAACAACCATGAAGTGCATCCTCGCAGCTTAGTAACCTCCAGGGCTGTGATGATCGTGACTGTCCTGGTGAGCGTTTGTTTGCTTGGGGGAGGTACTACACTACTTACTGCATTATACGTGTGGCTGATTTGATGTGGCTTCCTTCCCCCTGCTGCCCCTTTTCAAACACGCCGTTTGCCCCGAAATTCTACCGCTTCAGTTGCGCTTAGCCGTATTGGAACTAGCTCACTTACTAAGGTGGAAGCCCCACGGACGCGACTCCCTGTTACAGTCGATAAAATTGTTTACAAAGTACGTGCGACAACACAACAACGAGGCTGCTGCGACCTATCGAATCAATCACCCTGCAAATCACCCTGCAACATACCCCCCCCCCCTTCCCTTGATACCAGATAGCAAAATCAAAACATCTAAATTTCATACTTCTAATTTCCCCAACCGTGATCTCAACCCCTAAACCTCCATCTTTCATGAAATTTACGTGGGGTTCTTCCCAATTGCGCTTATTTTCTACTCCGTTAGCAACCGGCACATCACGAACAACCTGTCTACCTAATAGGCATTTTTCTAGGCTGTGCGTGAACGCGCCGCACAACTACAGAGGTCCATCATGGACTCCGACATCATGGACGACTCGGTCTTTGGCGACGACATCGACAATGACTCAGACGGCTACTCGCCCGAGGTGGTACGCAACAACCCTAGTTTGTATTTTTTTATTATTATCTAAACAACAATTACTCACTTCTATCACCGGATAACTATAGTGCTAAAGCTAACCTTGAGCCCTCACAGAAGCCCAAGGCCAAGGCCCCTACTAAGAAAGCTGCTTCAAAACCTGCAACCAAGACTGCATCAAAGAAAATGGTTCAGACTACCCTTAAAACTACCAAGGCTGCCTCCTCTAAGAAACGTTCAAAGCCTGATAGTGACGACGAGGACAACGATGTTTCCGGCTTCTCCAATACGCCCCCGAGCGCGAAGAAACAGAAGAAGGCTCCTGTCGCTAAGAAGTCTGCTGGCGAGCCCTTGGTCGAGATCGAGAATGATAGCATGATGCTCGATAGCCCCAAGCCGTCTAAGAAGAAGACCGCAACTGAGACATATCAGAAGTTGACGCAGCTGGAACATATCATCAAGCGACCCGACACCTACATCGGCTCCGTCGAGCGCACGGAACAGCAGATGTGGGTTTTCAATAAGGAAACGAATCAGATGGAACTACGACCCAAGGTCGGCTTCGTGCCCGGTCTTTACAAGATTTTTGACGAAATTCTCGTCAACGCTGCAGACAATAAACAGCGCGACGTGAGTATGACGTACATGAAAGTGACTATTAACCGCCAAGAAGGTCAGATCACAGTCGAGAATAACGGAAAAGGTATTCCGGTAGAGATCCATGACAAGGAGAAGGTTTACATCCCGGAATTGGTTTTCGGTCACCTTCTTGCTGGTTCTAACTTCGACGACGACGAGAAGAAAACCGTAGGTGGTCGAAACGGTTACGGTGCCAAACTTTGCAATGTCTTCAGTACAGAGTTTACTTTAGAATGCCAGGACTCCAAGAACGGCAAGAGATACAAGCAGACATGGAGAGACAACATGGGCAAAATGGATAAGGCAAAGATCACCAGTAGCAAATCTAGCGACTTTGTCCGTGTCACTTTCAAGCCAGACTGGAAGAGGTTCGGCATGCCCGAAGGCATTGATGATGATCTTGAATCCCTACTCTATCGTCGAGTCTACGACATGGCTGGTACAGTCCGCGGAGTCAAGGTCTACCTCAATGACACCCACATCAAGCTAGATTTCAAGAAGTATTGCGAGATGTACGCCAAGGCTATCGCCCGCGAGCGAGGAGACGAAGAAAGCACCGAATCACCTAGCGCCACAGTTATTCTTGAAGACAACAAGGTTCATCGTGGTCGATGGGAGATTGGCTTCGCAGTTTCGGATGGCTCCTTTCAGCAGGTCTCTTTCGTGAACTCTATCGCTACCACTACGGGTGGTACTCACGTCAACTACATCTCCGACCAGATTTGCGAATCTCTTCTCAAACAACTGAACAAGAAGAAGAAGGGACATTCGCTCAAGGCCAATCATATCCGCAACCATATCTTCATCTTCATCAACTGCTTGATCAACAACCCGGCATTCACTTCGCAAACGAAAGAGCAGATGACTACCAAGATGAGTCAATTTGGTAGCAAATGTGTTTTAACCGAAGGATTCCTCAAGAAGATTGGCCAGACGGAGGCAATCAACAACATTATTCAATTTGCAGAAGCAAAGGCTGACAAGATGCTTGCCAAGAGCGATGGCAACAAACGATCAAGAATTAGCAACGCCAAACTCGTCGACGCTAACTTGGCGGGTACGAAGAAGGGTCATGAATGTACCTTAATCTTGACCGAAGGTGATTCCGCTAAGAGTTTGGCCGTTGCTGGTCGTGCCATTTTGGATCCGGATCGCATTGGTGTTTTCCCTCTTCGAGGAAAGATGCTGAACGTTCGTGATGCATCCATTGATCAAATTACCAAGAATCAGGAAATTCAAAACATCAAGCAATTTCTCGGGCTGAAGCACAAACAAGTCTATACCGACAACAAGTCTCTTCGGTATGGACATTTGATGATCATGGCCGATCAAGATCACGACGGTAGCCATATCAAAGGTCTTCTGATCAATTTCCTTCAAGTTCAATACCCTTCACTCCTCAAGATTCCGGACTTTTTCCAGGAATTCATCACGCCCATTGTGAAGGTTTGGCAAGGGTCGAATCCCAAGAAGCCGCTCAGGCTGAAGTCGTTCTTTACCCAACCTCAGTATGAGGAATGGAAGGAGTCGCATAAGGCAGAGTTGAAGAAATGGGAATCGAAGTACTACAAGGGTCTGGGTACCAGCTCAAACGAAGACGCCCAGGTTTACTTTAATGATCTCGATAATCACCTCAAACAATTCGGTACAATGCAGCCAGAAGAAGCTGATCTATTCGAACTTGCTTTCTCCAAGAAGAAAGCAGATGCTCGTAAGGAATGGCTTGGTAACTTCGTACCTGGAACCTATTTGGATCACTCCACTAAACAGGTCTCATACAACGACTTTGTCAACAAAGAGCTGATTCTGTTTAGTATGGCTGATAATATGCGATCCATTCCCTCGATGATTGATGGCTTGAAACCCGGTCAGCGGAAGGTCATTTACGCTTGTTTGAAGCGGAACCTAGTCAAAGACAAGAAGGTCATTGAATTGGCAGGTTACGTGTCAGAGCAGACGGCCTACCATCACGGTGAAGTGTCTCTGCAGCAGACTATTATTGGTCTGGCCCAGAATTTCGTTGGTTCCAACAACGTCAATTGTCTTGAGCCCAGTGGAAATTTCGGTTCCCGACTTGCAGGTGGCTCAGATGCCGCTAGCGCTCGATACATTCACACTCGTCTCTCTCCGTTTGCCCGGCGTGTCTTCTCGCCACTAGATGAGCCTATCTTGGAATCCCTAGTTGAAGACGGGAAGCAAATCGAGCCGAAAGTCTATGTACCAATCATCCCTATGGTTTTGGTAAACGGTGCGGACGGTATCGGCACGGGTTGGAGCACGTCAATTCCGAATTATCACCCAATGGACATAATCAGGAATTTGAAACGGCGCATGGGTCGTCTAGATGGTCCAGAAGAAAAGCCGTTTGAGACAATGACGCCTTGGTTCCGAGGATGGAAGGGCACTCCGCAAGTCGCCGAGAACAACCGTTACCAATTTAATGGTATCGCATATCAGGATGAGAAGAAGCCCAATGAGGTGATCATTACTGAATTGCCCATCCGCATGTGGACTGATGATTTCAAAGCAAAACTAGAAGAGATCATCCGAGGTGAAAAGACCCCCTCTTTCATTAAGGACTACAAGGAATTCAACGACCACAAGAACGTCCATTTTGAAATTCAAATGGATGAAAAGCACATGAATCAAGCACTAGCGGAAGGCCTACTGGAGAAATTCAAATTAGTCAAACAAGTCGCGACCTCCAATCTAGTTGCGTTCGATTCTCGTGGTATGATCCGCAAATATGAGAAGGTAGAGGATATTCTTGAAGAGTTCTATCAGTATCGACTGGATATCTATGTTGCCCGCAAGGTATGTTCAAGCCCACTACTTTATTCGAATATCACACTAACTGACCCTTTCAGGCTCATTGGCTCGGTGTCTACGATGCGGACTTCCGCAAATTAAAGAACCAAGCCAGATTTGTGAAGGAGATTATGGATAACGAGTTAGTGGTATCCCGCAAGAAGAAGGCCATCGTTGTCGAAGAGCTTCGCCAGCGAAAGTACGAGGGATTTTCAAGAGGTCAAGATAAAAAGACCAAATCTGAGGATGACGAGGAAGGTAACGTAGAGGAACCTGAAGAAGTAGAGACGGATGGTCCTGCGAACGCCTACGACTACCTGCTTTCCGTAAGTTGCCACATAATCATTCATTTGGAGTATTTTGCTTACCATGTATAGATGCCCATTTGGTCTTTCACACAAGAACGGCTTGATCGTCTCAAGGATCAGATCGCCAAGAAGAAGGCCGAATATGATCATCTCAAGTCTTTGAGCGAGTTGGATCTTTGGTGTAAGGATCTTGATGAATTCGAAGCCGAGTGGGAAAACCAACTACGCTTGGACGCTGAGATAACAACTGGCATCCGTCGTATGGGCCGCCGCGTGTCAAAGAAAATCGGCGCTGGCGGTGGTGGTGCTGGACGCGGTCGCAAGCCAAAGGGTGACGACGAGTACGCTCCGACTAAATCAAAGACGGCCTCCAAGGCGGTTGCTAAGCCAAAGGAACCGCCCAAGGAAAAGTCTGTTCAGCGTTTCGCTGCTATGTTTAACAGCAACCCCAAACCGAAGAAAGAGACGGACGATACAAATAATTCTGACTCGTTCTCGGATGATGATTTTGCCAAGTTAAAGAATCCAGTCAAGAAGGCGAAGCCCATTAGTGACGATGAGGATGAATCGGTTCTACCTAATCCTCGAAGCAAGCGTGCCGCAGCCACGAAAGCTAAGACGTGGGTTGTAGATGAAGACTCGGAAAGCGATGATGATAAGATGCTCGGCGACGTTGGTGACCTAGTTAAGGGCATCACAAGCGGCAGCGGCGGCGCCTCTGAGCACAAGACAGGTAGGCTTAGTCTGTTCTCCATGTCGCGGCCAGAGAGCAGCAGTGGCAACAGCACCGGTTTACAAGTCAAGAGCAAACCCTCAAAACCCATAGACCTAGACGACCACGACGATACGAACTATGAGATGCTAGCTAAGTCCTCGCCTCATAAAAATGCTCGTGGGGACGAGTTGGATAGCTTCCTCTCTGATGACGATGATATGCCCCCCGTCTCCAAAGTTGTGAGAAGGTCTAAACCACAAGCTGTCGCATCTGAAGACCCTAAGCCGAAACCAGCGGCCACCGCCGCAGCTAGTAGCGTAGGTGGAGCTGCTGTGAAGAAGGCTCGCGGCCGACCCGCCGGAGCAAAGAACAAGGACAAGGAGGACGCTCCCGCGAAGAAGGCGGCTGCTCCTAAAGCCAAGGCAAAGGCTACTAAAGCTAAGGCAGTACAACTGTCACCTGCTGCTAAGGCCTACGCTGCCAAGAAGGCGAAGAAGGATGCTTTCGACATGGATGACGATGAAGACGACGATATCGAAATGGCCGAGCCTGACTCACCGCCGCCGAGACCTGCGGCTCGTGGTAGACCTGGCCGCGCTGCAACAGCGAAGTCTAAGCCAGTCTATGTCATTGATGATGACTCCGATGAGGATGATTTCGAAGATGCTCCGCCAGTCGCTAACGACGACTCCGACGGTCAGAGCGATGACTTCGCTATGGACGATAGCGAGTAATCTTCGGCGCGCTCACATCATTTAGCTAAATCATACTACCAAGGAAGGATCTTGTATCCTTTTCGCGAGTAACGAGTTAGATGCGTTTTGCTTTGATCTTCATGAGGAACGAAGGCAGCACAGTTGCTACATTATATGCTGTATTGGGACGAAAAGGGGTTTGGGATGGCTAGGTCGTCGAGTCTAATTATCGATGGCGAGGCGTTTGTGTTTGCTAGGGTTAACTCGTTAATCGATCCTATGCTTTGCTTTACTTCGCCTCTCTTAATACTTCATCTGTATATGTACGCTAAATAGGAAAACGACACTCTTGGTGACAGATTCTAGTCGTGTTGTCGTAATTGTGATGTGTCAGTCTGATGAGTTCTTGCGACTTGTAAAATTCCACGTAATATACAGCTAGCTGCCTGAAGCCGTATCCTTTGTCCCTGGGTATCTTGTATCATCAGCCACCAATGTTGAGGTCATCAGGCTCCGCCCTCGTGCTTAATTCCAACCGCTATGGGCGTCTCAACTTAAAGCCTGTTAAAACATCGCGGGAAAAACTTATGTAAATGATAAGTTCTCATTATTACTACCTTAGATAGAAGAGTCTTTTTTAGGAGTAATGAAACTGCTGACAATCTCGTACCTCACATCGCTACACTTACTATAACGAAAATCACAACACGCATTACGCCAACAAATACAGCACAGCTAAAAGGGAAAACCACCAGAAAAAATTACTACCTATCTTACCACTCGCAATACTCTCCTCATCACCAATCATTCTTCTATCCTCACATCACATACGACCCTCTTCTTTATATATATAAAAAAGGACATCGTTGCTACTGCTACTGCTACTGCAAAAGCCATTCTCATTCATTCACTAATAAACCCGCGACTCCCCTAAAGTTGACCCCCTGCCATCACATCATCTCTTATCGGTGGACTCTTCTTTCTTAATAAAAAAAAAAGGCGTCCGAGCCCGTCACAAATATTTCAATTCCAACGCCCGTCAGAAGACAATTTAATAAATTTCCTCCCCCTCCGGAGTCGATGCAGAATCATTGTCATGTCAACCACCGCCCGTTGCTACCTTGAGTTCGCGTGAATACTAACTACAAAGTGTGTATCTGTTGTTCTTGTTCATCGCCTAAAAAAAAAGTCGAAAAACGTTTCCGTTACCTAGGTAGTGAAACCGTTACTCCCGTACCAGAACCGAGTTCCAACTCCGCCTAGTGGCTTCATTCTCATGTCAAAGAAAGTCATAGACGTAAAAAGGAAATGTTTGACCCCCGTCGAGGGAGCCTCGAAGTTTCGCAATGTCTCATATCTTTCTATGCCATGAGTCGTAATAAGTTGCCGCGCCATACCAGTCGGGTCTCGCGAATTGGTGTGGGTATACATTATGTACTGAGGAGAGTATTGTTGTCGGACATGTTGCCTGGCGATCGTCTATGCAGAGATCAAAGGCTCGTCCTCGGACTCCTCCTCAGAAGATTCCTCCTCCTGTTGACGCTTTAGGTCCTCCTTGGGAGCCTTAGGGAAGTCGGAATCCTTGAGGTTCGACCGGGGCTTTGGCGCAACCTCGGGGGAGGCAGATCGACCGCGCAGCATCTGTTGAGCCTTGGCAGTGTAGTCACCCATGTACTGCTTGGTGAGTTCAGTCGCCTGAGACGTGTGCTTGCTGGCGACCTGGCGCAGCTGCTCGGTCTGACTCTCAACTACATCAGAAGCCTGCTTAAGGTAGTGGTCGATGAGCTCCTGGTTGGTGGTGTAGATGAGAGGAGCGAAGAACAGGATGGTGGTGGCGATCAGAGCAAGACCCCAGTAAGGGACGATCTTGACGAGGTAGTATGACAAGAATGCTCCAAAGGCAGCCTATGACGCCATTGTTAGTAAGATCTTCCGACACATGGTGATCCGCCCGTCGCCGGGGATACAAGGAGACTCACAACAGCAGACACGGAAACATTCTCGGCGAAGAAAACTCGTTGAGACTCGATGACGAAGAAGTTAAGGAGCTCATGAACATCGCCAATTAAAGAGTCGAGTGTTTCCCTGGGGATAGTGTAATACTTGCGAGGTCGTAGCTGAGTAGCGAGACCAGTGCCAATGGTAGCCTTTCCGGCAGCTTCGGCAAGGACGGTGACGCCGAGAGCGAGGTATGTGAGCTTGAAGGTGTATCGGATGACGTCGAGGTATCTAGCCACGAAGATCAAAGAGACAACGGAGGCGTAAGCGATGGCGGATGCTCCTAAAATAGCTTATCAGTACGGGATTCCTATAGGTAATTTCTATATAGTGGGGGAGTAATCTAGACTTACGGGGATTGTTCCACGATAGCAGCTCGGAGAAGAACGAGTGGTAGTGAGTCAATGGCTGACCAGTGGCAGCAGGTTGCGAAGGTGTTTGCCGGGCGTTGGCTAGTTTGGAGAATTCGGCAGTTGTCTTCGCACCCTGATCTCTGACGTTCTGGGCAACGGGGCCTATGATGATATGGTGGTTAGCTATGATATAGTTCGAGATAATGATATGGCTCGAGATCGAAGATAGTAAACAAACCAGAAGAAAGTTGATCAAAGGCGGCTTGAGCATCTAGTTTGAAATACGTTAGTTGTCACGACGGTGACAGTGGTGACGGTGAGGAGGTCGAGTAGAGAGGATGGTGCAATAATATCAGTCTATAAACACTAGTCCAAGTTAGCTACATGTTTTTTCTCTTCCATTTATAAAAGCGTGGTGATAGGGTTGATTTAGATCGAATGAACATACCTTACTGCCTTTGAAAGAGTTAACGGAGCTGCCATTGGCAGCTGGATCAGTTGCAGAGTCGGCCATTGCGAATGATTTTTGTTGTTGTTGCAGATAGGATTGGTAGCGAGGGAGATCGAGCGTGTTAGGTGTTCTGTTCGGAGTGTCGGGTGCTTATAGTATCCCTTCTGGAAAATTGTGGGTGAGCTCCAATATTCGTCTTAATTCGTCTTTTGCTTTATCAACAAGAGTAAGAAAAGCGAGAAGCGGGAAGCGGGAACTTGAAGCGGGAGGCTAGATAACAACGACAACGATAGCAACAACGAACTTACTCGTAAGATATTGGATACTAGGTACTTTAGGAAGTTGATTATTAGAGTGGCAGGAAAAAAGAGAGAGATCTGAAAAGCAACAGAAAAAAAGAATTCGTCGGATTTTCTGTCGCTCGTTTGCGTTCCAAGGTTGTAAGGGGTCAGGTTGTGTGCTATGTGCTAAAGTGCGGGAGGGAAGAATTTCAGGTTAATTGGTAGAGGGAAAGGTTTAGTAGGTTTTTTTTTTAGGTAGGTTTTTAGCAGGTTAGCGGATTGACCGATCTAAAGCCAAGGCAATAAAAAAGGAGTGTCAAGTGTGACAAGTAGCAGTGACAAGTGATTTCATCAAGCTTTTTAGCTTTTCAGCTCTTAAAACGACCACAGTACACAATACCTAACCGTCAAATGTGGCTAGTGCTATGGGTGTTTATGGGTGCTGCTATGGTGTTATGACGCTACGCCGGGGCCAGCATGATGCACCTGCCTGACTGACCACGCTCGACTACCTGCAGCCAACCACTTAGTCGGTAGGTGCAGCTGCTACAGTAACAGACAGCTCAGTAACAGCCACGCCTCCAGCACCTTTGAGGACCCTAAACAACCCTAACGACCCTTCTCAATGTACCGAGGTACCTGTACACTTCCAAGTTCGAAACGTTTCCAAATCAGAGATAATGGATCATAGCGTCCCAAAGTCGCAATCTAAGAAAATCACCAGTTCTTCAATCCCAGCCCGATCAATCGTCACATGTTATCATCCTATCAAGTCACGATCCCATCTCTGTATCACTTGGGCCATCGGAAATTTCACATTATATATATTGAACAATATTACGCCTCTTCGATGCTATCTTTGTCCCTCGTTGTTGCTGCATCTGTTGAAAGTATGCCGTATCTTGTGCGACTCATTTCTAATCCGAATCCGAAACATCCCTCTTCTAAGAACTAGACCACGAACCGGCCCCATGTCGTCACTTAGCGAACACTTAGTCGTCTCTATTGCATGTGATAATCTGCTATGAGCACACGACACCTCCGTCTCGAACAATTCTAGGCATCTACAAAAAGCTGCTAGCAACTGTCCACCTCAGATGGGACGGAGTCCGAATGACGCTACTTTTCACCCAGTCCTCGTCATCATCGCGGTGGTACATGCTACATAAAGGTAGGCGTCTATCTGCCTATTGGATATTATCCTCAAATACATCAGCTATGTGCTATTATTATGCGTAGTACCTAATGTACTGCATGAACTATTAGGTAGGTACCTACATAAGATCCAGCTTTATCTCTGTCTGCACAGCGGACATAACTGGAGAATTGCTACATAAGCTACACAATAGTGCCAATAGTGCCCGAGTAATGTAGGATGAGACACATGCATATGTACATAATATAAAACTCATGCAAGCAGCTCGGGAACGACTGGAAGCTGGAAGAATCGGAAGTAATGTTGTATTTTGGGATATCATAATAACATTTCTTTGCTACGAGCCATGAAGCAAAATCAGCTCGCACCTTGCCTTTCCAAAGCTGCCACTCTCCTCTCTCTGCGCTCTGTCTGCGCCTGCTTTGCTGTAAGTATTTGTGTCTCATGTCTACCCCTTCTAGCTAGGTAAGAATATCGAATGCGAAAAGAAGCGCCCAGCCAATGACCCTTGGCGAAATATACGGGGCCAGCATAAGTGATTATGATAATGTAAGATGAAGCTTTTATGCGCAGTGTAACAGATCAAAGTCTGTCCTGACAATGTTCTAACGATGGCGAGCCACAAGTCGCCGTAGAAATGCTCGAATTCCTGCCCCCTCGAGAATTATCATTCCAACAAATGAATATATCCGGCCCCGCGTTGCTGCGATTCGCAACTCTGTATTATACTAATGCCCATCCAAGCTATTGAGTGATATCCGACTGCTATCGTCGCCAACCCCAAAAGCCACCAGCATTAGTCGTAGTAGATGACGTCGGCGCACTCACAGGGGTGGCACTCTTAGCACCACCGCTTGCTTCTGATATCGATGTTGTAAACCGCCCGATCATCCCCATCGCAGAAGTCGATGTTGTGTTAGGTGTCTCTGCGGCAGTAAGTCCGTAAGACTTCCGTAACGTCTCAAGCTTCTGCTTGTACTCGTCGGCTTCCTGGCGAGCTACCGCCTCGGCTGTCTTAGCCTGCACCAATTCCATCACGAGGTTATCGTGCTCGCTGGAGCTGACTGGCTCTGTTTGCGTCCTAGCCAACGATCCAGAACGAGATGTGAAGGCCGATGTGTTGGGTGTCGACTTGCTACGTCCGAGCTTAAATTCCCGAAGGCCGTTATTAGTCCTGCCGCCGTTAACAGTGCCGCTGTCAGCACTTAGATTAGCCCCCGACGAGAACCAGCCTCCGGGCTCCGCCGTCGATCCAGGCGTTTCTGCCGAGGCTCGCACACGCATAGTGTGCACTTGCCTCTCAAGGCGTTGTTTGTCCTGATGAAGGTTTCTAACATGGAGATGACTCTCGCGGATTTGTTCTCGCAATGTATTGGCCTCTTGACCGAGTTCTTCGATGCGACGATTGAAACCTTGTGTCTTAGACATCTCAATTCTGAGATGATCCTTTGTCCTCGCCAATTCGTCGCGCAATTGTGCTTTAGTCAGCAACGAGGATGACCTGCGTTTCTGCCCCCCATCCATGCAGAAACGACCCTCGACCGCTTCCATCAACACGGAAAGCCGATCATCATCCGACTTCTTTCCTTCTTCCGCATTGTCTTCTGTCTTGGCATCGGTGTTCTCATCCTCTGTCGTGTTGGTTTGCTCGTCACCACCCTTCTTCTTCAACCCATCTAGCAATGACTTGACCGCCTTTCTGTCTTCATCTCTCTCCTCCCTTTCTTGTTGAAGCTGCGTCGCCAACAGTGCATGGTTTCGCTGCAATTCACTAAGGGCGGTAAGAAGGTCCTCAATCTGAGTATGTAGGTTCTTATCGGCGGCGGCACGACTCGATTGTTGCTTCGTCACAATTGGCGTCGACTCGCGGATGGATGCATCATCAGCGTTGGAGGAATCGCGCGATAGCGTGGTCGCGTCGGTGGATACGGTGCTGAGGACGCTAGCGGAGCTGGCTTCCATGGAATTTAACGTGGACGCCAGACTCTGCTTCGAAGCACTTCGTCGCAGCATACTTAATGGTCTCAGCGGTGCGGTGAGTCCCGGAGAGAGAGTTCCTGATCTCGGGGAGGAAGTGCTCGTAGTCCAGAGACGGCCCAAAAATCGGGAGGCAGCTGTGGTGACATCGGCCGTTCGCGCGGCATTGGCAGTGGCGATCTTTTCCTCGCGATACCCCTGCTCAAGTTGGGCTAATTTCTCTCGCGATACGACACTAGATAGGCTAACGAAATCATCGACAAATTCATCTGCGTTGTAATGATAACAATCCCAGAGGCCGCGAGATAAAAGGAGTTGCATAACATCTTCGATTTCAGTGCAGGATAAGATGCGGCTCTCATTTTTGCGCATGAGCGACAGGGCCACCCGCATAATAGTCTCCGACGCACCTTCGGCAAAAATGACATCGTAGATGCGAAACAGCATTGGCAGGGGGCATGTAACGGCAAAGAATGAGAGGAACCATTGCGAAACATAGGCTGGGTCGACCTGTAGTTCGTCGAGATGGTTCGATAAAGTGGGCAGATTCAGCCGAAGCAACTCACGGAATTGATAGATGCGAACGTGCAAACCTGACAGGTCGGGCAAAAAGCAGGATCGTAGATCATAATACTCCATCAACCTGTTATCGAGCATATTAGTTAGCCGGCTGAACCCTGCAAGATCATGGATGTGACATGTGTCATATGACCATAGTAATCAAAATTACTTACCGCACTAGAACACAGAAAGCTTGACTATCCGGCATATGCATTAGTAGAGGACCGACCAGGAACGCGAGTCCTTGACAATATCCAATCTTCTGATCGTAGAGACTGAAGCATTTCAGCACCCTTCCGAGCATTCGCTGCCCGTCGCCGTCCGGGTCCCGGAACATATCCACGCCTGGAAAACTTCGACCTAGGTCTTTACCGATGATTCCCTCATAAGGACTCGATTCGCCACAAAGTCTATCGAATTGTTCTAAGAGAAAGCTATCGCGGGCACCGGCCATACTTTGCCAAACAACCCCTCGCAGCGGTGGTGGCACTCCCTTTCGAATCTTCTTGGATAGTAAGGTAGGAAGACGAGCAGCTGTCTGCTGATAATCCTTTACGAGTGCCATGTAGAACTCGAGGTCGGTCATGGGCGGGGGAGGAAGGACAGAGTATCGTAGGGCCATGGGCGTGGGCCCGTTAACCATATCTCGCATCTGTGCCATTGATGGCGGTCTCGGTCTGCGAGTTGGTGTTTGTTCAACGACCTTAACCTTGACACTCTTGGGATTTGTGGCTATTTTATTGTTCTCTTGTTCGAGTCGTGCGAGTAGTAAGGCGGTAGACTAAATTGTGGGGAGATATTCCGTCAGCATCATCATCGTAGATCTGGCCTGAGTCAATTTTAGTCCAGCAAGCAAAGTGCTGACTAGCTGACAAGTTGACAACCTGACATTAACTGCCATTCCCTCGATCTGTAGTTTCTCGACTTCTGACTTCTTAACTACTATGGGGACTTCGACAGCTTTGTCTGATTAGAGGATAAAAATAGAGAGCGTGGAGCCTACATTATCGTCCTGATCTTTCACTTGTTCGTCTTCCGTCTTTTGTAATTGGTCCCAATCGACCTCTTCCGTATCTGACTCGTCCATTGGATCGATGTCGTCGGGTGTCGGTGTCGGTTTCTTTTCTTCTTCCTGACTTGTCGAGTTTTTACTTTGGAGTTCTTGTAGTAAGTTTTTGGGAGGATCGGCCGGCGTTTTCAATTCGATTTCAGTTTCGACAATGTTTCCCTCCATCGTCACTTCCTCTTCTATTGGAGGTGTCGAAATTGGCGCAGTTGCACTTGTAGGCGTACATTCATGTCCCCATATGCTCTTTCTAAAAGGCAATGCGTTCGGCGGAAAGTCCGTATTCACCGATAAGGAAGGCGGCTCTGATAATCGCACTGTCACCATCGAATCGTGCTCCGGCATTCTTTTTTCCTCTTTCTCAACAGGCTCAACAGGCGATTTCATTGCGTTCGATTCTTCCCCCACTGGGTCCAAAGTGTCCGTATTAGCCGGGGAGACTTCATCTTTCTTCTGAATTTCGAGGTCCCGCTCCATCACGCGGCGCAGGTCCTCAAGTAGAGACCAAGGTGGTCGGTAAAGACTGGAATGTCCGATCTCCTCTAAAGCTTCAAGCCTTAAGCCTTAAGCCTTACCCGCCTAACCTCAATTAGTCGCGAGTGACGTCGGGTGAACGGTGCATCGACAGCGGAAGAGTCGAAAAAAATAGCTTTACGGTTTCGAAATCCGATGATTGTGTGTAATGTTGTAGTACTAGCACCTAGCAGTACCTATTTACTCGACACGAAGGCAGAGGCCAAGACGGATTCGTCCATACAACCCACGGTCTACGCAGTCCTTGGACGTCGCCTGCCAAGGTACTCGAGTAACAGGGGAGCTGGATAGAAGTGGATTCCTTCAGGGATTCGCGAGACAATCGGCTTGTATGTTTCCCTATTTTGTTTCGTCGAGGGGTCGTAAGTCGATGCTTAACGCTTAAGAATGGGTTGGGTCTAGAAGGAAAATATTCCAGGGCTCCAAGGGCACCAAGGGTATGGATTATGCAATGCTAACAATGCTAACTGCTAGTATATAGGTAAGGGCACGTCGGCTAAGTAGTGGATGCTGCATCAAGGAAACAATTGGTGTGACATTAAGGAGTGAATAACCTAAATCGAATAATAACCACTTAACTGAAAAAGAACGACTACGAATTCTTTCTCGATTATTTGAAAGGTACTAGGTAGGGATAATGAACGGACGAGAAACAATTCTTGTGGATACAAAACGATCGGAAGTCATTAGCCTTCTGCGAATAAAGGAGGGCATTCGCAAGGAATAGGTAAGAGGGGAGAGGTCTTGCTTAACCGGACGAACTCCCCTATCACCTATCACGTAAGGTTGCATGGGTCAGTCCCATAATCGCGGATTTAAATGAGCAGATGAGTTACACCTACTATTCCAACCTATCCAACGCGCTTCTCCAATTGGGTCGATGAATGGCCAGTTAAGGCCCCGTCCCTGCATTAGCGGTTACCTACTACTAACATTACCGACATAACATTTTATCTGGCCCCGAATACAAGCGCTATCCTTAGTTTTATCTAGGGAGGTTCAAATAGAAATAATTGATGTCAACCGTGAGCCATGCACGTACATCAATCCAGATTTTCATATATAAACTACATTCCAATCTGTTTAATCTGACCTCATAGCCGTCGTAGTCCGCCCTGAAGAGAGGCAATTAAATATGCACCTACATACCTGCGGTAAGATCGCACGGCCGCTAGCTGTGATTCGTAAGGCAACGGATGTCTTAGACACCGGATGGTACACCGTAGCGGTGTGAAATACGTACCTATTATACATAAACTTATCGAGGATAGTCCCTGTTTTGCGCTCGCCTGCAAGATTGAATTGGGAAAGAGCCGCTTCCTCGCATAGTTCCACGGCATCTAGCGCATAAATTTCCCCACTAGCCTTGGAATCGAGCGAATCGAGAGGGTCGAATTATCTTCGCCTGCCTTTCGAGCAAGGTTGTAGATGCCTTAAGCGATAGAATTAATATTTTCCATATGCATATGGACGTAGTAGAAGACTATTCAGACGAACACCACGCCTGTAGTTCCCAACCATTTATTAACTTGCATCTATCTTAACCAGCATCGTTAATGTAGCTATGCCTAACGGAGACTCACCGCCAACATGTCGGCATATCACTGAATTCGAAAGATGAGGGGTAGTGAGTGGGTAGGTAGCAGGTCTACGATATAGCAGATCTAACGAACATCACACGATAGTCAAGTATATAACCACAGAAATCTCTGTATATAATTCCATTATTACCAAAATGGCCTAGCTCGTATCCCCTCATACTCAATTTAGTCTCATAATTCCGGTCGCTTGACCAAAAAGATACTTTATATATACAACAGCTGTGAAAGAGAAACTCCGGTTTTTGTGACATGAGACATGTATATTGGAGCTGAACTTTTCCGTACTTTTACTAACTCGCACATCATACAATGTCCTCACGGTGGTATATACGTGATCTAATGAAACCAATCGACCATCCTAGGTTTAAACGCCAACGCCAAGTTTTCTCCTCGAGACTTCAATGTCACCACCAGATATCCTTGAGCTCGATGGGGTATTTTTCTATACAAAGTGCTCCTCTCATAATAGAAATCAGTCATTTGAACCAAAAACCCAAAAAACGTATTATATTTCCACCAAGATAGCCTATATTCGAAACCCTCTTAGAGCCTTAGATCAAAAGCATAGAGTAGTATAAGGTCCATTTACGGTCCCATCGTTATGTTTCCTACTGAAGATGGCGGTGCCGAAGTCATCATTTTAGGAGTCATTTGCCTCCCAGGAACAGGGCTAGGCTGTCCAGGTGTTTGCGGCCCTGGCTTCATCATATTCGCCGGTTGCGTGCCTTGACGTTGGGGAGGGACTGGGAATACCGGTTCCTTGTTAGGGTCGATTCCTGGATAGAGACCCTGAAGCTTTTTGTATAACTCTTGGATATATTTGGCCGTCTCATTACGATCTGGGGCTTCTTGGCTCTCCGACCCATCTGGGCCTACCATCATCTTTAATTTAATGCCCGTGTTTAGTGGTGGTGCTCTTAGGTAAGTAGGAGACGGCGCAGCTGGAACATTGCCTTTCTTGTCGGCCAACGCTGCCAGGTATGACAAGTTGGACTGAAGTCTACGCATACAGCTACGAGATTGGATTAGCAAAGGTCGTTCCATAACTCATGGACACACTTACTGGAGGTAGTCCTGAGATAGTATGTCTTCATCTTCTGTCGGCTTATCCGGTTCATTAACATGAGATTCGGTACCATTGGAGGATGTCCTCTCTTTCTTGAGCGTATCTCGCGTATAAAGTATCTGCATAGCCTCTAGGAGCAATTCGTTATTAATTTCCAATATTACGCCGACTCTCTCCTTATCCCTGGAATCTGGACCTGGGCTTAAGGGCGTCGACCCAGACGACGCATTATTAGGGCCGTTGTGCTGAGCTGACGCGGGAAAGGTTGGCGTTTGAGGTGTTGGGATATTATTGGGCGGCGGTTGATTCTGAGGTTGCTGTTGCGCGTTATTTGGAGTTTTGCTCTGAGGTGTAACGTGAGCATTTTGCGGTGTTGACAACGGGTGCTGCTGCTGCTGCTGCTGTTGCTGCTGAGGTTGTTGTTGGTGTTGTTGCTGCTGAGGTTGCGGTGTATTTGACGCGTTACTAGGGGTCGGCGTGCCTTGGGGAGGTTGACTTGGAAATCGATGAGGTGTAGGAGTAGAAGCTTGCATGCCCGGAGCGTTAGGGTTCGGTTGCGGCGGTTGCATACGCTGCATCATCTGCTGTTGCTGTTGCGGATTCATCCCAGGATGCATCGGGAAGCCAGGCATGGGCATGCCACCCATCGCATAGTTAGTAGGGACATTCATTTGCGGCGCGACAGAACTGGGAACGCCAGCGCCGTAGGGTGAGTTCGTATACGGTGGTTGATATCCAGGCACTAAAGTAGCGAATCGCTCTGTCAGTATATTACATTATTATCCGCGGGACAAAGAGGCGACGATGTTTGCGCCTATGATTATTAGGCAAGCGTTAAAGCCACAGGATGGAGACTATACGAACGATCGTTCTCTTTTTCCGTTGATAGTATATGTGTGCTGTATGAGCATGCTAACAGCCGCCTTGGACGGTAGCATGGGAAAGATTACGGGTAGGTATGTAATGTGGCAAACCAGACAAAGAAGAAGCCCGACGGGAAGGAAAGGTGCTTACTCGGGCCATTGGCGGCAGCCATGTGCGGCATACCGGTATTTTGCATCATTCCTGCAGGACTAGGAGCCGGCATCATGTTTGGAGCACCAGGGAAGCCAACTCCGGGTTGCGCGCCCATAGGAAACTGCTGAGGATTGTACATCGAAGCCTGGTTGGGAGGACCTTGACCGGGCTGCAAATGAGGGTTCTGCGAAGCTGAGTGTGGGGCGCCACCATTGTATTGTGATCCGGCAGGAGGAACAGCATTGGGAAAGCCATAGTTTCCCGCGTACATGGCTCACGATAGGCTGGCACTACGCTGGCACAGCTGGCAGGGCTGGGCAGCGTGGGCGTGACGTGGGCGGGAGCAGATCTGGGACGGGACTCGTTGGGGCTCAGATTTGTTCACCACACAAGCGAATGTGGTGTGTCGCGCGTTTGTTGTGGGGTGCGTCCGAAAATAGCAAGGGGGTAGGGCGATCAAGTGCCAACTATGCGCCCCGAGAACCTCTCCCGGGCCAAACAGCGAGACCTCGGTATCACTTTATTAAACGTTAAACCTTGGATATAAAATCTAATCCTTTCCCTCCCAATCGATCGGTATGGCCAAATGCTAGTCGACCTAGTACCGAAGCAGGTATGTCACCCAATCCGAAAAATCGATGAACGAGATACGCCACGATTTCATGTACGTGTGTATGTGTCTATGTATCGTACCTTATTCAGGGAGAGACCGGCACAGCACATACACTGTACATTAAAAAGTACCTGAACAGAATGTAGACGTATGTAGGCCCGAATAGTTGGATGTACTTGTCGTACCGTACCAAGGCAAACTGCACCAATACCTAGGTAAGTATGTAGGTGGTAAGGTGGTAGGAGGAGCTAACGCCAGGCAGGCACCAAGGTTTCTCCCTCCTCGAACGGACACCTTCGGTGTCGTCCGCCGTATGTGGTATTTGTCTAAGACGAGAGCCAAGGATTTGTTATAAGGATGAGTCAAGTAGTAAGGTAGCTAATATAAAGAGGCAGGGTCACGGTGCGTGTGTGTGTGGTATGAGTATGTGCGTACTAGTCCAGTGTGTATGGATCGTTTGGGCTGATAGCAATTCGCCAATCTGCGAATCTCGTCTGTTCCCGCCGTGGGTCAGGACCTGAATGAACCCTGGAAAGTAGTAGAGGCGTGTATATCAATGTAGGTACGTACGTATGTACACTAGACGTGTAGGTATTAAGTATAGGTAGGTATAGGTATAGGTATAGGTGTATCGAGGTATCGAAACGCCAGGTCTTGAAGATTCCGGCCAACCGCGACTAGAGAAGAAACTACTACGGTCGGTTAGGGGGTTGGAAAACTGTGACAGAACGGCCCTATGCAGTTGTAGCAAGGATTCGCCCTGTGGGACGGTATGCCACCGTGGTCCGTGGATGGAGGATGCGTCAAAAGTGATGGATGCTTGTGTTCCCGTCAGAAAAGACGAGGTTCAATCAGGTAAAGTAATCTGTAGGTAGCAATCAATTACCACCTGGGCATCGGGGATACGGGGGGTTGGTGGGTGCGTCTAAAGAGACTGAAGTATGTGACTGGAAGACGTGAAAAATATGCGAGAAATCAGGGAAAAATTAGGAGCAAATGGGAAAAGCTTCTAGAAAGGTTGCAGGTAGCGCTCTCCTAAGATTGGGAGAAGACTGGAAAGAGGAATTAACGAATTAACGCTAGTGGAAAGCAGCATGGGGAGTGGGGGCAATAACTGTGCTTATCCGTATATACCCTAGCCCCTCCACTTTTATCGTCGACTCTCGCAATTTTGATACTCAGCTACAGCTACATACCTCCAAGGCTACCTACCTAGAACCTAGAGCCTAGGTAGGTAGTATATACATCCTAACATATATGAGAAATGTCACGGGTACTCGCATACTACCACCTCAACTCCTCTTTACCGGTTTGATCCTACCAATGTAGGTAGTGAATTGTTGAAAACGGTTTGATTTCGAATGATCTGCTTTCTTGAATACCTAGGTAAATATACAGCGCGAAGCTATGAGACATGTCCGTATTGTTCGGGTCAGCCATAAGAAAGGTATGGTGGGACGATGGCAAAGCGATCAACTATCGTCTGCAGAAATCGTCAAATATGGAAGTCAAAAAGCAAAGTGCAGCCATTAATTCTTCCCCATGGTAGACGTACATAAGTCACTCTGTTCCCGGGCGTAGACGCTAGCCAAATATAAACGCCCTCCAATTCCTACCCAGCTGTTCAACGCCCTCACGCAGGTTCCATCCTTTAACCTCACATATTTTCCTGCATACATCTTCTAGGTATTGGTCCATCTCTTCGCCGGCTGTATGCAAGTCGCTCTCCGCCAATATACGATCATCGGGGATAGCCCGGATTGCTTCCTCGGCTTTATCTCCGCCTCCCGTTGCCCAGTTTACCGCAATTGAGAACGAGAAGAAAATATCCGCTGGCACTGAGGGATGAAGATACTGCTTCACTACTTCGGCCGGGCCGCTAAATGAGTGTACACAGATCCGCGGGGGGTAAGGCTTTGGTCCCTTCTTGGGTTTCGCTTTCCTCACGCTTGGTTTGGCATAGGCTTCATCAATCTCATCTTCAGATGAGCTAGAGAAATCCTCCGCGCCTTCAGCAATTCTTCTCTGATCCCTTCTTGATAAAACCGGTTTCTCGTGTCCTTTCCATAGCTGTGAAATGGTCTCATAAAGCACTCCGTGAGCCTGAACTCCGTGGACGCTAACCGCACGACCCATCTCTCCTGCCAGCCGTAGTTGAGCTTGGAGAATCGCAGCCTGATGCGCCATTTGTACTCGGTGAGGGCTCAAAAGCCTGCCTTCTCGGCCTCCCGGAGTAAGCCCTTCATCACGCTTAGAATCAATAGTCGAAGTCCAACTTTCAGGAAGTCGAAATGCTTTGTCCAAACCAACTTCACCAACGAGAGCTATGGGGTGCTTCTCCAACCGTGACTTGGTTTCACGTAAGAATTCAGACAGCGGCTGTGGATCTGGAAGCCCTTCGCTAAAGGCCACATCTTTTGAGGATGGTGGCGGGACTAAGATTTTATCATAATGTGATATTTTGCCAGATGGGGTTCCATCATATGTTAAGTTGGAAGAAGAGTCATCATAAATCTGGTAGGAGAACCATGGATGCCAGCCGAAGCAAGGAATTAGGCGACCTTCCCCAGAAGAACGCGATGAGACGGCTGTGCTGTCGTCTTCGACTCTATAACGAGAAGCTACGTCGGCCACGAGATCCTGGTCTTGGGATCTCGTAGACATCACAGTTAAAGCACGTGCTTTCATTTGTGGTATACTTGCTATCGACGCCATTGTATCGGTAGGGTGACAGTGAGCATCGAAGACCCCCGCATCCCAGGGGAAGGGTTCGAGAGAAGCCCCGGGGTTGCTATAAGATAGCGGTGCCCCTGAAGTAGAGGCCTCTACCTCTGAATGATGTTGGCACATTGCGTTCAACGAACTCGCGAAGAATCACCTGGCAGTTCAAGTCCTAGGGGTCCTTCTGCGGTAAGGGAGGCGGGTATTTCCCCCGCGTAAAGATGCCTTATTAATTAGCGAGACCCGATAGCTAAGATTGACGTCGAAGTAAACCAGGGTTCTTAGCCCCTAAAGTGCACATTTATCGACAATAATGCTCATCGATCTTGAGGTTGGTCATTGAGATCTCTCAATCACCTAAAATGTGTTTTAAAGCTGGGTTTAAGATTAGTACTCTAGAAGTACTTTGCTCGTGATAGAATGTAATCGAACTACAAACAATGTACAAGATAATAAGAGTTATGACTCACATGAAGAAATTGCAGTAGTAAGCGGCTAACTATTCTTGGGCGTATAAATTTTTGGGGTAGGCCTCTAGAAAGTGGAAAGACTGCTGTGGCCCTCGCCAATTACTGTGTCCATTCAATTAGTATTAGACATTGGTATGATTGATTGGTGCCGAGGTGGTGTAGAGTTGGACGAAGCCCTACCTAATGCTCCTGACGTCAGAGGTTACCGCCGCCTTATCGTTCTTTCCCCTCAAGAGCTCCGAATAGTTCTAGCTAATGCAACTGATCCATATGATACTCCACTGCTCCGTAGAGCCGGGGCAGGACGGCTCCGACGGGAAGGTAGGACGGACTAGTGCCGATCTATTGCCTAGACAATTACTAGGAACTGTAAAATGAGGAACTGTCAGTTCTCATTTCTCATTCTTCTCATCTTATCTTGGATGTCAGCTCTTTTTACAATGAATTCCTTCATATTAGGTAAAATGAATTTACATATTTGTGATGTGCTTGACCGATAACAAAGATGTTGCCACTCAGCAGCCCCTCAATCCCTCAGAAACCCCCAAGGTCCAATCGATGTTGACAATGGCCGGTGCGAATACTACGGCACATTTATCCTAGCTAAGTCTCGACATGTGAAAGCCATTCGGAGCTGTTGGAACTTTCAAAATTGAAGAGGTCGAGACAGAGTTTGCTACACCACACCATCTCAGCATCCAATCCATGGATAGGGTGCCTTAGCTTCGAGTTTCTCCATCCATGGATGCATAGCCTAGTACATCTTTCGCGTCGCCTTCAGCCTCTCCTCTTGTATTACATCAGTCGGCACTTAAAACCATCCTCTTCTTCCCACTCAACATTAGCAAAAGCGAATGTGACCGGAATAGTCAGGCTAGCCCCAGGCCTCTATTAACCATGTGAATCGATGAGTTTCTCGATTCGTTTATCAGATTCTAAGTGATGCGAACAATATTGTAATAGACGGATAACTCGGGGATTTCCGATGGCATTCTTTAATCCTCTTCAAATCATCGTATTTCCGTTCCTCTTTCTCGTCGCCTTACCGCTTGCCCTTTGCGCAGGGTTCACAACCATCTTGGCTTTTATGGTCTTGTTCCTCCGTCTATTATTCGTTTACTTCGATGTCGGAATAGAGACTGTACGGTATATATTGGTCGGTCATGCCGCGCATACTCGTTCTGTAGCATCACAACGGGTTCCTTCAATTACCCCGCCACCTTCGCTAGAACATTCCCTGTCATCCTCGCCGGAACCTCAACAACGCCGTCGACGTAAGCCACAAGGCGCCGCTAGCAGTGGTTCAGTAACGCCCGTCAATAGCCTTGATGGATTTGCCCTAACACCTACTATCGGGCTTGAGAGGGACTTCGAAGGCATAGGGGGATGGAGATTGGACAGCGTGGACTTGGATGCTGATGCTACTGACAACCGCCAGTGGTATAATTTCAACTCGCGACTCGAACTTTCGGATCGCCGTCATCATTTCAGGTCGCAGAGCGGAAGCGCTGTAACGGGAACGAACGGGCTAGGCCTTTACATGAAAGGTGCTAACATGGGCACTTTCAATTCTGAAGGACTAAGACTGCATACATCGCCTAACAGCTCGAGGGCAAGAACACCAACAAGTAGTCGGCCACGCGGTTTCACGAAACTCGACGGAGATGAATATTTCCCGATGCTGGAAGGAAAATATGCAAAAAATGGCCGATTGTAAGAAAAAGTGAAGAAAAGAGGGAAAATGCTGTTCACCATTTCGAGAAGACGGGGCCTGCGCTTTGTAATAAGACAATGTATCATTAGGTTGGTGGCAAGATAATTCAGGAAGGTGGTCAAGGTCAAAATATGTGAACAATGGTTGGGCTTGTTTGATGGGTTCAAAATGCGAGCATCACAATTCAATGTGCTTCATATCTGGATTGAATTTCGAAATAATGGTATACTAATAGCGAAGAACGCCGAACGCCGTGCAGTAACCCCTTTGACGTTGATCTCATACTGTTTTTTTAGGAGAACCTTCTCATAGTTCTCGCTTTAGAGGGTTTGCCAGAAGTAGTTGGCATAGAAGTAACGTGAGAACTTCTTGTCCATGTTTATCACATGAACATCGCCCTTGCGATCGTTACGCACAATGGCTCTTGAGAACTCGCCGTCCTTTTCGTCTCTTTCTAGGTCGATGCCTAAACTTCGATATACCTTTAGGCGTAGCAATACCTCGTCATCGACTGGATCCCTTCGATTGGCTGCGTCGTCTGGTGATCCATCCAGCCCCTGAAGTTCTAATTCTTGCAATCGCGCGGCTAGATCAGCTTGTTGTGAAGATAGACGTTCTGCTTCCATCTCCAGGTCGGAGACGGCTTTTGCAATACGGAATTTCTGGGTGTCGAGGCGCGATATTTCGGATGAATGGGCGGATGATGAATGCGCCGATGTGAGCTCTTCATGTTGTGTCTGAAGGGTGTTGAGGGAACGGCCAAGTTCTGGATTGTTACATGTTAACGAGGGTTTAAAGGCTTCATGAGGCAGATCAGTGTCATACTCTTTAGGGATGATTCGGCCTCTCTGATTCGTAGCTCTCGTGCTTGCTTCAAAGTAGAGAGTGAGTCACCGATTCGCGAAACCGCAAGTTTGTCCGGCGCAATGTTGAAATTGTTGATTGTATGGTGGATGAGCTATATGCTATTAGCAATTGAGTTACGAGATGAAAAGAAATGCCATACAGATGCGGGATCCTCGTCGAGCAACATTTTGATGATGGTATATCAGATTATTTAGAATATTATTCGATATGGGTTTGCTTTGGGGCCTTTATCAATCTCGGTGTCGAGAATCAGTTCATTCAAAGTTCTATTGTCTTTGTCGAGGGGTGATAATCTGCTGAATCGAATCGCGACCGAATTTGGTAGTGAACAAAACAAACCGGGGTATCACCAGGACGACTGATAAGGTATCGTAGAAACTTACCTAGTGGAAAGGCCCACTGTGTACTTCGGTACATAATATTACTTGCGCACGCGACGTATCCGCAGACCCACATTCAACCAAGGTTAAAGTTTCGAAGCGCTCTGCGTCATTCGGCGCCACATTTGAACGACTGACTAACTGACTAACGGGTGACGACTGAAGCTCCCGCCACAATTCGTATCCCGCACCATTCTATCGTCGCTGGAACATTCCTTGAAGCCGTCTTACCTTCTACTTCAGCGCTGCCCATCCACACAACGAGGCAAGCAACTTGGAATCCTGTTACTGATTATAACCTAATCTGTTCACTCGGCGCTTCTTTACCTAGAGACCTATACGGAATAGTACAAACCTGAGCCTGAGTAATTTAAAATCAGTTGTTATCGGCAAGATGACGGCACTGCCTTGTATGTATACCAAAGGTTTCACTTTAAAACTGGCGTTGGAATGGTGAACAAAGAAGTACTAACCACTTAATTTAGATGCCGTCGATGCGGAAACGTGTGGTTTTCCCCGCAAACCCTTCATTCCAACATGTTAGCTAACCATTACTCTCATTACTCGGATAGGCCACTGAGAGAAGCGGAGTTGCAAACTTTGCGAACGCAATATGAGAAGGAGGGTGAGATGGCCGGCATCCAAACAAAATTCAACTATGCATGGGTGAGTTCGCTTTGCGCCATTCGTCAAGAGTTTATACTATAAAGAAAATAATAATAACAATTTGCTCATTATCCGCCGTAGGGTCTGATCAAATCTAACGCGCGAAGCGACCAACAACTGGGAGTACGTCTGCTGTCGGAAATATTTCGAGTATCGCCCGACCGTCGCCGCGAATGTCTCTATTATCTGGCACTGGCAAACTACAAGCTCGGCAACTTCGGAGAGGCACGGCGCTACAACGATTTGTTGCTGGATAAGGAACCAGCCAATCACCAGGCGACGGACCTCCGTAGGTTGATCGACGACAAGGTAACAAAGGAGGGCCTGATGGGTGTTGCAATCATAAGTGGTGTCGCTATTGCTGCCGGTGTGGTTGGTGGAATTCTGTTCCGAGGCAAGAAGCGGTAGAAAGGGGGACGCCAAGTTTTAGAAAGGAAGTCCCGCGCCAGGTCAAGAACCGTGGGAGGTTTCTAATAACCTCAGGTCAAAGAAAACGACGACCTTGCGCCAGTTGGCCTCAGAGGAACATTTTATCATTTACCTACTACGATGGGAGTGTGCGATGCATTTTCGGACGGTCAACACAACGGAACGGTTCTACGGAAACACAGGCTCAGAATTATGAATGGTACCGTCAGGTCTCGGCGTGAATACCATCGATGTAATCATAGAAGTCATTTGGTTCTACTCTAGGTAGGAATACAACATTGATCAATTGAGATAAGGATGATTCGGCGACTTCTAATGTATTGTAGTATATGGTATAAATGGCACGGGCCGTATTTTATCTGGTAGTACATGACTGTACTAGGTAGGTAGGTAGGCAATGATAGACATCAATCCCAAGTATGCAGCTTAATAGGTATACAAGTTGCTACTCTATTAGATACTAGGTACTGCCAGATAAGGCAGAGTCAGACATCATGGATCCATCTGAATCCCTCTCTTCAGCTGATACTTATGCGCCACGATTCTTATGTAACAAAGGTACAAGTACATAAAAAGTGGTGCCCGTGTAGCCGTGGAACTCCCATGTAAATTGCCCCGCGGTTTAAGAGAGACCCCCCCTTGTACTTGCTTCAAGTACTAGCTTACAAAACTTGGTAAATGACGAAAGCACCCTTGGAGCAACTCACCGGTACCTTCCTAGTAACTTTGACGTCCCTTCTTTACACGTAGAAAGTTAGAAAGTTAGATCGCATCATTTGATGACAAACGCGATCAAACTACAAAGAAACCTTCGAACCTTTCTGCACCTATTTGTATACACAGTATTTAATAATTCCTAAATCTTCAACCTTCTAGAGATTACATCCCAACTTTCAAGTCTCGAGCAGCCTAGCAACTTGGTCGCATAGCTAAAGCTGGGTGTACCTTACATATACCACCATATGGATGTATGGACTGCGGGATCTTAGAACTTCCATTAGATTCCGATCTCAGCCATCATTCGCCAGTTCGCCCAACTTTCCTTTTGGCGAACATCCAATACCTCCAATACCTATGTAGGTCCTGCCAACAGGTATCCATCCTCAACTCTCCCCTCCGATACAGCCAATACAAGTCAACCTATCAATACGATCGATACGGATCCCGTCGTCGTAATTAGTGCCGTATTGCAAGGTGCGCACATAGTCTCACAGTCTCACAGTCTACATACGGAGCACTGTTAAATGCTACCACCGTATGATCCGTATGATTTAGGACTGTTCGTAAATCTCTTACTGACAGATACTTACCAGTTGTCGCGAGCCTACCTCTTTACACCACCTTTAAAATCCGCCTTGCCGGATATTTGACGCCAACCCTACATTGAGGCTGCATGCATTCTAACCTCACTATCGCACCCGCACCCCCGCGTCAGCCTTATCAACTTCACCACACTCATCATTTCGGTCGCTATTCACACAGCCGCGAAACCACCCTAATCCGGCTTCTTTAGTACAATCACCTTATGCAACCCGATTCGCCCAACGGCCGTTTTCCTCATCTCATACCTAATTCCGCACTCTGGCTTTACGCGCACTTCGAGCAACCGGCCTAGCTATTGGCCTAGGACTCACTGCCCTTGCCGCCTATCGACAGTCTAGGCAGGGCCAGATGGCGTCTCGAAACACCCATCTCGACGCGACTCTCGGCCGAGATGTAGTATTTTGCCATAGATGCCGAAATGAGTGGTACATGGACGAGCACCCGGATTCCTTAGACTGCCCTAGGTGCCATAACGATGTCACAGAAATAGTGCGTTGCTTGTCCGAAGCTATTCTTTACTCCATAACTGTACTTACTAGTAATTAGATTGAAGTCAATAACGACCCGCGAGATTCAGACGATGACCAATCATCGCCAGATTTAGACCATTTTCGACGCCACCACCGACACCACACCAACTTCGACTCCGACGATGAAGACGAAGACCCCGAAGAGAGTGTGTTTCACGGCCCTGGTGGCTTCTTCAGCCACCAAACTATCTACCGATCACCCGAACGTCATAATACAGGAAATTCACCGCGCGCCGCTCCCGAGAATGCCGACCAGATAATCCGTAGATTCACCGAATTATTAGGAGACATAGGAGGGCCTAACATGCGATCTGGCCCAGACACCTTATTCTCTAGCCCGCCTCAACGAGTCACTTTTCAAAGATTTTCCGGTCCTGGTTTTACAGGCGGCATGAGCAGCATTACTATTAGTAGTACTGGACGAACCCGCACTGACCCTAACCAGGGACCTACGATGGGTCGCGATGGCTCTTTTCGAAGGTATGGTTTACTTCTTTTCTTATTAAACAAGATATTTTACCTTTCATTTTTGTATGTCCCCGACCGACCGTTACTAACATACTACGTAGAATACTTGGGGACATCATGGGAGGAGATATGGGCCCTCCTCAGGTGGCTCGTGATGGTTCCAGTCCTGCAAATCAGAATGGCAGCGATGGCAATGGCAATGGCAATGGTCGTCAACAGGATTTTTCTTTAGCCTTGAGCCAACTAATAGCAAGCCTCATAAATCCTCAAATGGTCCATGGTGACGCTGTTTATTCGCAAGAGGCACTGGACCGTATTATCACAAACTTAATGGACTCAAACCCCCAATCTAACGCGCCGGCACCTGCTTCGGATGAATCTATAGCAGCACTGCCAAGAAAGAAACTAGATGAGGCAATGCTAGGACCTGAGTTGAAGGGTGAATGTACGATCTGCATTGATGAGATGGCCGCTGGTGATGAGGCAGTTGTGTTACCATGTAGGCACTGGTTTCACGAGCAATGCGTCACCTTATGGCTAAAACAGCACAATACCTGTCCTATCTGTCGGGCGCCTATTGACGGCGAAACTGCTGGTCGTCCTACCGAGGCTGCCTCATCTACGCAGCCTGGCCCATCGGGTCTTGCTGGCATGTCATCTCACTATAGAAGATCTGGACCAACACCCCCGGGCCGCGTTCGATCTGACCTAGGTAGCTTTTCTACTCAACAACAGTCGACTCGGCAAGACTCGAACTCTCCTTCATACCATACAACATCCCAATTTACCAGAGCTAGAGATCCTTCCCCTAGTCATCGCTCAGCACAAAGTGATCGAGCTCGCGATGCTAGAGGTTCTTCTGGCGGTGGTCCGTTTAATTGGTTTAGAGATCAATTTCGAGATCGACGTTCTTGATCGTCATTCTACTCTACCCTGGTTCATACGGCTTAGTCAACCTACACGGAAGATTACATAATCATACACAAAATCAGGGGCATATCAAGTGACAGAGCACATATTTGACGAAGACGACAAAGATTTCGAAACCGATAGATACCATATTATATGGCACTATTCGCGTAACCACCCTCTTATGCCTCCGGGACAGATATGTTTGACGGATGGATTCTGGGTTTATGGTGTACCATTGCCCTGCTATTACAACACCTCTCCTAAATCCACGGATTTAACTAGGCGTTGCCATTCCGCCTGGCATCGAAAGGACAGTTATGGAGTATTTGGGGATTGTAAGATGGATGCAGCTGGCAGGAGGCTGAAAACGATTTGAGCTTGTCCACATGGCTCATGGTGTTGAAAATGGAGTCAGGAATTCATTGTGGTTGATAGATCTCCATGCCTTGATGAATATGAACTTACGATGGATTAACACGCTTGCAGTATTGTTGGTATTTCGTGAATTGACCTTGAAGCTTTGTAGTCCCTGATAATAGGTACGTATGTCCTTTCTATGATACTTCGAAGGTAGCTTACTTGTACTTACCTTTTACTTATCTTAGCCGACATCCCTTCCTCCATTCTCATGGTTTGAGGTACATGACGCAAGATTGAGAGAAAACAATACCTTGATATTTTTCAAATTCTTTATTATATGAAAAACGAGTTCTTTCTTTGGTTATAGTAGTAAAGTATTATTATACGAATGTCTCATATCAACGAGTGATAGAGAGTAAGTTACCTACTATATTTGATTATGGATCACTTTTCTATTTATTTCACTTAAGTTTGATATCATACTTTTCACATTAATTTACAAAACTGAACTTTTTGTTAGCGGACCGCGGAATGGATTTTATATTGATCTCCTACCTAATGCTTAAACTCCTAACTCTCAAAACAGGTAAACAGATAATAGGTAAACACTTAAACACTTAAACAGGCGCAAAACAAATCATACCTAGGAGTCACTCACCTTGTACCAACGGCCTCGCTCCTCCCCTTACTTACCTACCGATGTAGATACTACTTACCTCCGACACATCTGCCGGTAGGGCTCCGCGAACATCCTGACGGTCAAGGGGACCCAGGTGTTGACGACGAAGTCGAGGTCACCGGCCTTCCCGTACCGGTCGGCACTCTTGTAATAGTACCCGGTGTTCGAGAGGAAGTAGTAATACCCATCGTGGTACTTCATCAACCGCACTACCAAACCTTCCGCCAGCTTCCGCGCGTGGCCCGGCCGCTCTATCCGCGCTCCCTCGATCGCAGCCAAGAAGGAGATATGCTCGTCGGGAAGCGGTTGGCGGTTGGCGGCTGCGGCGCGAGACGCGGACCGGATCCGCGTCGCTTCGCCGTTGCGTCGAGCAAGCTCGACGCGCGCTTGGAAGTCTTGGAGCTCCCGCTGCCGCCGTGCGGCGCGCTCGGCTATTCGTCGCGCTTCTTCCGCTGTGACGCGGACGCGCGAGTCTCGGTTATGTCGCGACTCCATGCCGAAGAAGCTGGAGAGCGTGCGCAGGGCGCGGGAGGTACGCGAGCGGTGGGTGTGCTGGCGTCGGTTGGCGTGAGTGTTGTGGACACGACCCATGTTAGCGGTTTTAACAGATATTAAGATTAAGATTAAGTTGGAGATAGATAGAGATTGGTTGGGTGGTTACTTACAGCTGTGAAGACTGGTAGTAGAGGTGTTGGAGAGGCGATGAGAATCGTGTGTGATGATGATGAGGGAACGGAAAGCACAAAGGAAGCGCGACGGCGCTCATTTTATAGACGAGCCATAATGACGACAATGATGCTGTGTTCGCGGTCTTTGAGGGCATTTTGAGATAGGGATGGTGTTTTTGAACAGGACGAGGGTGGAAAGGGGGTTGTTGAGGAACAGGGAGGATAGGGGTGTTCGGGAACATGTCGATTGCTTGGGAACTAGATATCTGTGTAGATACAAACCTTACCGTTACTAAACAGAGCCTCTAGGATATATATATTGAAGAAATATTGCGTGCTACTGTTCCTCGTTAGCTAGTTGAGGGAATAAACTACCTATATTGTGTAGATAGCGAAAGAGTTAGTACAATCTGAAAGGGGCTCTATGTGTCAACTCATCTTCATTTAAGCGATTTTCCTGAAATTTGAGTTCAAAACTACAATAATTCTCGTCTTCTACACGCTATTCTTACACTCTTAGATGGTGTCTATCTGTCATCGCACTCGGATAGACTACCTATGCATTACTAGGCATTCACTATCTATATGATCAGCAGCACACAAGAACTTCAATTGCATATTTAGGTAGGGTTAAACAGTTGATATTGATACGTACGCTTAAGTACCTCTAGTACCTATATGCTATCTGGGAAATTAAACATTCATTTAAAGTGCTCATACGCGCCCCTTTAAGACATAAGAAACTACCAAGCGATTTGTGTGTCAGTCTTCAAGTGAAAGCTCGGAATTCTACTTCTTCTTAGGCTTCACAGGGATGTTAATAGGGGCACTTCGTTCAACCTTCGTGCTTCCGCCATAGCCACCGTCCTTCTTCTTGGTAGGAGGCGACCCGGGGGGAGGGTTTCGATGCGCTTCGACGTAGTCGTTCTCGCTACCAACTGCGGGAGCCCACCCTTCATACTGATTCTTGACCTTAGGCATTTTGATATAAAGGTTTGTTTAGGAGTGGTCTGATTTGTGTGGTAACTGAGTGGACTCGGCGCGTAGTAGAATGTTTGTTGGAGTTGGTTATGAGACAGTATGAAGTTGGCTTGGGAATATCTCGATGATGGCTTGGCTGAGACATCGTATAAATATTCACGATTCGATGAATAATTCTATTGTTCCCTCATCTTATTCTTGATGACGATTCGATTGTTTCTCAATTGCATTGTTCATGACAATAGGTGGCTTTGACCTGTCATGTCGAAGGACTACCATTTAGCTTGCTTCACAAAGGATGGTTGTTGAACAGTCGTCCGACAAATGGAATATGCTCTAGTGCCTTTAATACAGTCACCAAAGAGTCATGGACATCGCGGGACTTCACTTTACTGAAATGCATCTCAAAATTAGGTAATGTTTTAGGACAACAAGCACTTCTTTGATCATTGTATAAGCCTTAGCTGGAATCTAGGTAACAATTTGGTATTACTTCAAGTCGAATCTTGCAAGGTACCTACCTACATATCAGGGTGATATGCGTATGGCTTGACTCGGATTGAGACATTGCTTGACTATGAACATCTGTTTGTTTAGAATCATTCGATGTACCCTTGTAAAGCTATCGTAGCGTACATAGAGCCAAAACATGATCACAATAGGATTGTTAGAAGCATGAAAGAGAAAAAAAGGGCGGCAAAGGGAAGTTGATGGGGGGTTACGCGGGGATCCGAGGAAAGGGGTCACTATCCTTACTCCTGCTTGACTCGATATCGGACGTCTGTTTATTGAAACATCTTATTGACTTGGCACATATACTTCTCTATTATTCTGCATCTTTCGCAAAGAAAATGTGGCTTGTCTTGTATGCAGATTAACTGTACTTACCCCTTAACCCGCGTAACTTCGGACAACCTTAACTCCAATATTCATAAGCTAGGTGCTGACAGCATTAAACCATTATGTAACGGATCAACATATGATAGAGATATGATAGTTCATATTCTATAAATACGAATCACGACTTTATAACCTCACTCGAAAGTCTATTGATTGTGTAATCGGACGACATGTCGGGAAAACCGGCAAACCTACACCGGCAGCACGTTCATAAAGCCCAGTAAGCTCATGCCGGCGAGAAGCTCCCGGTGAGAGATCTTACTACATTTACTCGATCCATGGGGATCTTTAAAGTCTTGGAGACATATCTTGTTGAAGCTGACTGCTTTGTGAAGTCTTCAGGAATTAGGCATCCACGGTAAATTCCAACTCCGAACCGCTGCTTCACAGCACCGCCATGCAAAAGATCGGTTACTAATCCGCGTTTCTTCGGTCGAAGGTGAGCAGGTCAGAATATAATGCATGAAATATGAAAGACTAGGCGTGCCTTAAGCTTATGTCGGAGGATATCAAGACACTGCTTGCGTAATCGAACGGTTGAAAACAAGGGTGGAGGCTGAGATAGTTTCAAAATCCCCCACTCAAGGGTCTGACCAAACCGCAGTTACCTGACGTCAGCAAGGAATGGTGAGATGTAGGAGAAATAACCTCTAGATCTCCTAGCTCTAATAGTATCTTTCGATGTTGATCGATCGTCTGTAAGCTGAGCCATCTTCGGATATCGGCGGTGATGTTGACGGGCTGATTACCCCGGACGCGCGTGAAACAGTGGTTGCAGCCCAATGAGGGATTTCACAGCCATGGGTAGAGGTACTGCCTCGGTAATTTTCACTCAACCGACTTGGACCTTGGATCGTTCAGATATGATAGACTTCTATTACCTGCTCACAGACTCGCCGTCTTACTTGCATGTTCTCGAGCATGGATCGCGTCTTAGCTTCCGATAAAAGAGAGTTTTATGCAACATACATGTCATATTTTAGTCGGGAGCTAAGAGCAGGGATCCGACACGCTGGGTTCTGGTATTTCTATCCTAATATTCCTCCTGTACCGAACACCGATGGAACCGTAGACCGGAGTCTTGTTTCCTTTGGAACAAGGGTTGGGGGACGTGAGATTGCGCTACTATTATTCGGTATTAGGGTCCAGCCCGGTGCTCTGGGACGGGACTGCATAGATCGCTCTTGAGTTTATCTACAGGGTTTTCATCGCAATCCTCGTAAGCTATAGGCGGAGGACACGATCGTGGGGGGGGGGGGGGGGGGTTGGGTTCTGACCTTGTAATCAGGTAGTTCGGGATAGGTCCGTTGAGCCTGACATGTATGGTGTCTTCTTGGCTATACTGTTTACGATGTTGAGTGAGTCTTTAAGAGGTGGTGTTGTCAAATCAGGTTGGGAGTTGAAAGTAACTCAGGGGCGGATGACCTACATTGCAATTTAAACTAGATTCACCAGACAAACTTGCAGAATTCTGAATACTTACCAAATACATAGCGAGATATGGCACATAATATCATGACTAGTACTGCGTGTCTAATCGAGCCTTAAAAGGACTTGAAATATACTTGCTGTTGGCTATCGACTATGTACCTCGATAGGAGGTAGTTTGGTACGGACATTCAAATAGATGTGTTAATTTAAACACTAAAGAATAAACAGGTACAATCATCTTGTTTAGTTGGGCGCTGCTCTGCCTCGGAATTAAGCAGAATCGCCGAAGTCGCTGGACTAGGTAGAACGTGCAATTTCCACATGTCTTCTAAAGACCTGAATCATTCTAGGAGCTGATATGGTTCACCGCTGCCGTGGCAAATGCTATTAAGCACCAGGCCGCTTCTCATCTGCCTCTTCAATATCGACAGATTACGGATTAGGAAGACCTAGTGTCGATGGAAGGAGATGCACGCACTGTTGGTAAAGATGCGGTCTGAACTGTGGTCGTGGCATCACGGGAGGCATAGCGTAGTTACACGACGGGGTAATTTCGCATTTCTAGTCATTCGCAAGGCGTAATCGGCTTCTAGGATACACAATCTGACAACGAAACACCGAGCGCGAAGTTCCGTTGAGACGAGTTCGCATGGCGGCGGACCAGCTCCGGTGAATTAGTTAAAATTGATGACCTCAAGGACGGCGAGTAGCTGGTTGCGACGGCCGGACCAGGCCAAGTAGTTGTATGCAACTTTCTTCATGCCACGATGGCAAATACTGAATCTTGGAAACTCCGCTTTATATTGGAGGTGACGTTGAAGTATGCTTGGTGGTAACATAATGCGATCAATTAAAGGGAGTCGAAGCTGTTTTAGAGTCACTGGATAAGTGGTTCGGCACCTGAGATTGGTGTTTGTTTTTAGAATGCTGAATAATGAGAAGGCCCCTACTGATTCGCTGAGGTGACCCTGTTGACTAAACATGAGGACGCATAGCTCGGTGCCGTGACAGGCCAGCCCGTCTGCGACATGCTTATGCCGGCTTGCCACTTATAATATGTGTGCGCCCTACGATGGGGACGTCTTACCACCCCTATACCAGATCCTCGGGACAAAGCCTTTTGTTCCTTTAGCGCTTAGTACCTGCCAAGCCAAGCCATGGAAGATCAATCAAGCAACTTGACGGGGTTTGGCTTAGCTGATAGTGGGCAGAGACAACAGAGCTTGTCTGTTAGGCGACGCGCGAGAAAATTCTGGAAAGGAATAAATCAGGCTGTGCCTGTCAGATCTAGTAGCTCCCGCATAAGTGCCCGCCGGTCTGGGCATAGTCATGACATGCATATATCTTTAACGTCGCAACGGAGACTCCCTCGTGGCTCATCTCAACGGTAGACGGGTCCGAAAAAGTCAGATGAGCAACGATGGTGATGGTTGGGCGTGTCCATGCTGGTCTCCATGCTGTGCTATAGAAGTCTTACTAACCATCTTAATAACTTAAATGGTCAGAACTCTCAACTGGTAATCTTGAGTGGCCACCCAGCCAACCAAGGCTCATCTCACATTACGACGCCGTAGAGACGGTTGACGTAATAAAGTTGTTCTAGACGGTGTCAGCATGGATACTAATGATCGACCCCCAGGATTGGGTCGTCGGATTCTGGGGGCTGTGGGTGTATGTATGTAGGATTTAGGATTTAGGCCTGTAAGTTGGAAGTTGGGGAATTGGGGGACCGCCTACAGTTACCTAACTTGATAACGAGGTCGTAGTTAGGGCAATGTAAGTTAAATGAGCCATGTCCCTATTCGCGGTGTTGGGTGTTCCAAGTTCCAAGTGATTCCATGACTTGGAGAAGATGCCCAGCGTTTCGACAACGACGATAATGTCTTGTTTTCTTCCAAGAACATGACGGGACGAATAATAATCGATCTCCTGACTTTATTAATCCGGGATACCAAATACAACCTATAATCTGATCAGTCATCCATGCATCTGCGGTGCACCGTGTACCGTGTGTAGTGTACGTAGACCCTCGGACTTAGTAACTTGGTACTTGGTGGCAGAGATGAGAAGAACATTGAAACCTTGAACACTTAAACATTCTGAAGCTCCAATTGAAAAATGTAAGAAAAAGGGTCCGTTTCGGGCGGAGGCGGCGCACCTTCCCATCAGTCAGCGCGCGTTTTCGGCATTTATAATCACAGCGCGCGTGCTTGCATGGTTTATGGTTTATGGTTCGTGGTTCGTGGTTCGTGGTTCGTGCCGCAGACCGTAGCCGTTTCCCGACTACCAATCCATCAAAGTAACATTGGACGTTTTGAACCACCACAATACGCAGCTACGCATCTAGGCTGCTGCTGGGACACACTAGGACACACTCTTCGATGTTCCCTGCCTTTCCCACTTCCCTACTCCGCGGGTCACCCCTGCCAGCGCTACGGCACTTAAAGAGCTTAGTTGGACCGCTTTGCGGGGGGTGACTGCATATCTTAATCGCTGGATCGTACAGTACAACAGCTAGCGCTGAAAGTTACTTCTCGTTAGTCTGATACGTCGAATACATTCGATACATCAGCTAGTATGCACGTTCACCGACACCCACTCCGTGCTGGGCATGGATGCGAGTGCGGAACTCTCAAAATAAACTTCTTTCGATATTACTTGACGTGAATATTGCCTTTCATACATAGGTACGTACATCAGTGGATGCTTACCTGGTATGTACATGTAGGTGGATACATCAATATACGAAATGGCAACTTTCCCATTCATGGATGTCATGCATGTACCGGCAAGTCGTGACGTGATGCTGAAGAGTTGCAGCGACGAGTGAGTCAGTGTTCTAAAGTCAGGACAGTGAGAAAAGGCACGCAAGGCACGCAGCCACGATAGACGCAGGCTGATTAAGGGGGGGACATTACATATGCAGCTTCCGTGTTGTAGCTTGTAAGGCGATGAGGAACCTTGTATGACAGTATCAATTGACATGATGGCTGTGTAGGTGATGTATGGATGTATTATATGTACAATACAACAATACAACAGCATTACGATACCATATGTACTAAATGTTAAGGATTTGTAACTAGGGGTGTCAACTGATCTTTCCGATACCTCAAGTGCTATGGGATGTATCCATTGATCATTGGCCATTGAAATACCTTGCCTTTCTAATGAATTCTTGCTTCAAATGTTCCTTCGGGGCTGCTACATACGTAACTCGTAACTTCCAAGGTTCAATGTTCGTAACTAATTCCTTCCCATTTGATACTTGACAATTGATATTTGACACTTGATAGTCCTTGACGCTTTCCATTCGCCGTTTACCACAATTACCACATTTGCTACATTTACCACACGCAGTCGCCATCCATCAAAAACTCAATTCTTTCTTGGTTCCCATATTCTCCATTTTCTATTCTCCATATTTAATTTTTCCCTTTTTAAACACGAAAGAGATAAGAGAAGGGGATTAAAAAAAAAGTCTTGGCTCCTCCCCTCCAACCGTTCACTTTTATGTTTCTTTATATCCATCCATTCCCATTTCCCACATCCGACCTTGTTCCAATTGAATAGGACTAGAAGGTCGATCGGCCCTTATTCCCGGATGCGCCAACCTGCAGTTCAGTGTTCAGCCTCAATTGAATCCTTCCGGCCGGGTTTGCATACGGTATAACGTATAACGGTATAAGTAGAGAGACGTACAAAAGACACACAAGACACACGAGCAACGCGCATGTCGTCATCGCAGCGCCCGACCGATTTGTCGTACGGCAGCGGAGGACATTCTGGGATTTCGGGAATATCAGGCATCTCTACCAATTTAAACGACAACAATTCCAATTCAACCAATTCCGCTTTGTCGCCAATAGCCATCTTAACCCCGACTTCCGCCAGCACTCTTTACGCCTCTCCTGATTCGGCAAACGGCCAACATTTCTTTGGCGCCAAGTCCGAACCCGAAGATGGCGACGGCGCGGGCAGCGGAGAAAGCGTCACCGCTATACCTTCCTTTGCCGAACCCCTCAAGAAGAAGCAGAAACGCAACAAACCCACGCTGTCGTGCTATGAATGCGTAGAGCGAAAGACGAAGGCAAGTGCGCGCGCGACCCCTGATTGTGCTTATTAATGTCAAAACATCCTTATCTACATCTTCATCCTCACCTTCATCTCTGTGTCTGCGAAATTTCATAAATCGGCAATATCGAGTACCTACTTAGCGAGTCTAGCTAGCGCTAGACCCGTTGATCGTTCGCAGTTGCGTCAGTATCACGTAGCACAACGGGAAGAAAACGTGGTGCTCCTTTTTTAGATTCATTTAGTCATGTTTCGGAAGAGAAGAGCGGGAAATGATGGGCAAATTGGGTACGGTGTTTGTCCTAAGTGCCTGGTCCGTGTGCGACAACGAGAGCAGCATCCAGGTAACTTTTGGAACGCTTCGCGCGACCGGGCTTTTCAACAACATGCACAGAATTGGGGTTAATGCAATATAATTCGGAATGTTTTCCTATGTATATCAGCTACTACTAACACATATACTTGCGAATTTAGTGCGACAGAGGCAGACCTCATTGTTTAGCATGTAAGTTGACCTACCATCCCAAGTCCATGAATTAAAAGTCAAATATTTATAAATTGCTTCTAGGCATCAAACGACAGACGGAATGTAAATATGCGCATGTCGCAAATCTCCTTGAGTGAGTGGCTTAACTTCCGGGTTACTTGTAGTGAAATGCGACTGAACGGTACCAGGGAGACATCACGGTCGGCCACTAATGGCCGCAGGATGACGAAACCACCGAAGAAGAAGGTGACGATGAGCGGGATGAAGCCTTCGATTCCAAACATCGCAGAAAGAGGTATTCTCACCGGCCGAACCGCTATTCGTGGGTCTGTAGCATTATCCACAGGACTCCTCTCTAACGTTTCTTTATCCCACCCAACAGCATCCAATGTGTTTGGGATAGGCTCTGAACACCCATTTGCCAACTACTGGACTTGCGAAGGTGGGCTGCCGGAGGTTATCGGGGTACTCCCTGAGAAGTTACAAGCCGACATATTGTTGAGTCAATATTATGAATGCGTGGACCCGGTCTATCCAATAATTGACCGGCACAATTTCTACCTCGAGTACGAACATTTTTGGTCTCTTAGAGATCCAGAGAAAACCGACGCCGCTTTCGTAGGTTTACTTTTCACCATGATGGCTCTAGGCACCCAATTCGTCTCGACCACCAACCCCAAAGACCGTAAACAAACCTCCGAATTCTACGCCTCAGCAGGCAATCAAGCCTTGCGCATGTTCTCTTATCTGAACACGGCATCGTTACATTCCGTTCAAGCCATGGTATTGGTTGGCTACTTTCTAATAAATGACAATCACGCCTCAGATGGCTGGGCCTTTTCGGGCCTGCTATGTATGTGCATCTCCGACTCGACTACTACTTTTTATGCTCCTACCCGTGCAGTTCTCCTGTTCATGATTCGTCTGCGAAGCCACCTGCTCATTCAGCAGTGCTTGCTCTACGAAGAATTACACAGATATACTCCACGAATGGGGAATCGCTGACTCGTTGATATTTTAGTGAGACAAGCATATGCGATGGGCCTTCATAGAGACCCTAATATAGGTAGGCAAAAGCAAATTATCTGCAATGGAAAATTAAAAGGCTGACTGATGAAATACAGTAACTCCGAATGCTAGCGAATTTGAAAAGCAGCAACGCCGCAAACTGTGGCAAGCCGTCCTCGTTCAGGATACGTTTCTGACGGTTCTGCTGTCTTTGCCTCCAAACGCTACCCATACTGATGTCAAGGTCGAAGATTTCCATGACGACCCAGCTGGTTTTGGCGACTCAAGTCCCACTGACATAGCTTACATCCGAGGCTCTTGGATGCTAGCGAACCTGGTCCAGGAAACTATCTCTAGTCCCCGATCGCTTGACGTGCCTATCTGCTCTACGCAAAGACAGAAATCGAAACTTGTCGCCGATTTTCGCGCGGTATATCGCTCATTCCCCGATGTATTTCGATCCTGGGATCAAGAAAGCATAGCGCAACTTGCTTGTAGCAACAAACGTGTTGTTAGACAAACATTATTTTTAAGCAGCAACTACTATCATAATCTTATGCTGGTACATGCTTCCGAAAGCCCGGATGTACCCGTTAATGTCCGAGCGACGCTGGAAGCTGCACATGAGGCAATCACTTCATTCTTCGTGCTTTTTACGCTTTTTGATACGGAAGCAAGAGTGTGGTGGGTCTTCCATCATAGGGCGTTCTTGGAGGCGCTGTGCATAGGGGGCGTATTACGGGAGGCGGGTAGAGATCCCGCTAACGCGGACCAATTCTTGAGAGACCCGTTGTTCGCAAGAGCGAAAGCGGATATAAGTACGTGTGGCTTTTGAACTCCGATATTCATGTCTCACCCGCTGACGTCGTTTCTTTAGCACGCATGGTCCAAATTATGAAGATAATGGCTGACGGAGAATATGGTTCGGACGATGCTAGGACAAGAGTGGCCGTCTTGAGTGAATTTCTGTAGATTACGAAAAGCTACGAGACCTTGTTAGATAATGGGCTTGTACATAACCTCATATGTACATTGATGATCTACTACATATGCGCCGGAGTTACCTGGGGAGGGATTGTAATAAGTTACAAAATATTACTTGTTATTCTGGTACATGCCTTTTTCCTACCTATATTTCTGTGACTTGGTTCTAAAATTACGCTACGCCAAACTAAAACGAATAGCGCCACAAACCCTCATGAAGTCTGCACCTCAGGTTCAAAAAACATTATCAATGGAAAGAATAGGCAAGCCATAAAACTCGAACGAGTTTTCCATATAATCACTACCTTTTTATTATACTCTATATAGGACTACGTAGCTAGGCATATACATGGGTGAAAAGGGGGTACGGCCACCAAGAAAAAAGAGGGAAAAAAACGTACAACACCAGGGATTCGCTGGTCGTCACCGACCCAACTACTAGTCTGGCAGTATCTGGCTTGTCCATGGGGGAGCGGACGGGACCCCGAATTTTCCAGATCCTATGGTCGTACGTGAAAGATTAGTTCGTTAGTTTGATATAAGAGGTACAAGCTTGGTGTCGTTAGAGTCCCCACAACCGCCACAGAAAGAATTAGAAAAAAACCGAGACGCATAAAATTGCTGGCAATCTCTCAATCGAATGAGATGAAATCCGAGGTTGCAATATGAAGAAGGCGTTAAGGTAAGAGGTGTAACTCGGTGGTAATACAAGCAAATTAAGACGCGAGATGTGAAAATTTCTCTCGAAAGAGGGTTCAAGCTGCGGCGGAAGTGGTGGTATGGTCATATATATGCTAAGCTTCATGTGCCACGGCATTGGGTCGCCAATTGATTTGATATTATCCGAGTCGTCGAAATCGAAACAGAGACGAGCTTTCAGAACCGAGAGTCGCATTTCTTACACGCATGTTTGGTATAGGTTCTTACACGCGAAGCCATGAAACCACACTTCATTATCATGACATAGCGTTACTCTTAATTTTGACATACGCAAGCTTCGTTACACTAGACTATATGATTCGCACGATATTACACCATCTATTTATGTAGTTATCTTCATCGTATGCAATCTAAGTAAGCTCATGATTGAGGATCAACATGAGCTTGCAACCAACATACTCCCTAACAAGCAACACTATGCCATCTTAAGGGCAAGTAATCCAATAACATGCTTTCATGCTATGAGAAGAGGGGAGCATACTCATCTACTCACAATACTCAAGCCCAAGTCCGCTGGATGCCAAGCCAACATCTCAGTTACAAGCTTGACAGCAGCAGACGCAGGCACACACACGGCTCTCGCCGAGCAAAACCGGGGGATCGCCCGATCTCACGCACCTACTCTTCGGCAATACCAACCAACTGCATACTACTTGGCACTTCTTCTCACCCACAGACATATTGCATGTGCAATCTAAGACATCCATCCATCCATCCATTCATCTATCTTCTGTCAATCTGTCAGTCAGTCAAATCCTACCAAACGGTTCGGACCCGAACAGCCTCTCGGCACTGGTATTAACTTGGGTAGGTTGCTCCTGCTGTGCCTCCCCCAACGCTTTATCACGCCACAACGGCCCGGCCGGACGCGCCTGAGGCATTAACTCACAGTCGCAGCATCCCTCCGGGGACCCGTCCGCCCTACCCCGGCTTCGTATCCGCGTCGTGGCGGAGGGACCAGTATGTCAAGAGGGAAGGAGAGGTGGGATAAGATGGGATAGTGTGGGATGGGGGAGGGAAACCGCGAACCGGTTTGCGATGTTCGGGACCGCTGTAGTGCTACCAACTGAGTTGGATTAAAGTTCCTCCTCCATATGATGAGATAGGCTCAAGCATGTGTGAGTACCTCCAGGACTATTAAAAAACTCTTTTCATGCGTTTCCTGCAATGAGAGATCTCGTCATGTAGGAGAAATTTTTACCTGTTGCTTTCCGGTGGGGAGCCGCGGGACTGAGATCCCAACTGCAGGAGAGATCACCCCGTTGAGATAAGATGAGATGAGACGGGATTGATCGAGAGAAAAGCTGTTTCATCGGACAAGACGCGAGATGGCTCGTGAAAGGGTTATATACTTAAGTGTATATAGGTACGTAGCGGTTGGTGTTGGTAATGCGCAGTTTCTATTCTGTTAGGTTAGAACTAACCACGGCATGTTTTCGCATTTTCTTTCCTTTCTGATTGAATGCCCAGTCCGTACTAACTATGCACGAGAGTTCATATCTTCAATTATGCCTAGAGGATCAATGATTGTCACCACGTGAACAGGCAAGCCCACCTAGTCCGTTACCCCAGATTGGGGGTTCGCAGGAGTGAGAAGTGAGGCGAGTCGAGAGGTCGGATGCGACGCTGGAGCGACATTGACCCAGACGAAATCATCATATGTCCAATATTAACGCGCGCGTATATTTCACGTACATAAACATGCGTACATGCGTATTGCGTATCTGCATACACTGGGAAAACAATCACTTACCCTGGCAGTGTAGGCAGGTTACCAAGTTTCGCGCAAAGTTCCGCATTACGCATTTTGGCCTCATTATCAGGAGGTGATATAAGATAGCGGTGATGAAAGGTTACGTTATCCATGTCCTGCCAACCGTTACCATCCAGGCTTTCCCCCTGAATGTAAACGTAGCTCGTGTCTCCGCATCCGAAGATCGGTCGCCGTTCGTACAGCCCGAATCTCGGTATCGTAGATGACTGGCGATTTCCCGTCCCATCTCCTCTTCCTTTTCTCGGACAAGCGCGTGACGAGGGGAGCTTTACCGTTTCGTTTGTTAGTTCTTTGTATTTTCAATCTCTTGCATATGATTCTAGCCCTAGCTTGAAGCTCCTTGCTAGGTACATCGGCCTGCGTACCTAGGTTCCTAGATAGGCTTAGCGTATACGACCTGCGCATGCATGATCGGTACTCTGCTTCCTCCAGCGCGGAAGCACTTTGCGACGAACGGCTCCCCCATTCCGCCCTTTACCCCTCTACCTCCCGATCTAGACTTCCGCATACGGATTTTTAAAATGTTCATGGTAGGGCTGAAGGCCTAAACTGTGACCTGTTGCCGGTTGTTAAGACGCGGTGCAATTGAATGAAATTAGGTCAATTCGAATATAACAGTTCTCTAGGACTATGCAAAATTATTATAACTGATATATCGATACGTTCTCAAGTAGATAGATCCATGACATACGTGCTTCCCGCGTCCGCCCAGAAGGATCTCCATCCCTTTTTGTCTGTCAGCAAGTCGATTACAAAATCGCCCCTGTTCCCCTAAAATGGCAGCGGCTTAAATGGCAAATAGCTTGGCCCAGCGAAATTCGAAATATCCACGTCGGGTGAACTTGAAGAGCGCATTGATATATAGTTATTATGTATGTACACGCACGTAAAGTGTCCTATCGGCCGTAATTTCCATAAGTCATAAATAGGTGCAAGCACCAAAGCTGTTGATTCCAACACTGTATCCAGGTCCCCTTGGGCCGTTAATATCAATGCCAATGGCTTTCCCCTTAAACGCCAAGCACGTTCCAAAAACCGTAAAATGTGCTGATGCGTGCTTTTTTGTTTGCCTAGACTCCCAAAACGAGCAAGGCTCAAAATAAGTATGGTTTTGGGGATGCCATCTCCGATTCTGGATCCAAACAATGATCCTTTCGTGATAACACCCAATGAATGTCATTCTTTGTGTAAGCTAACTCCATCGCGATGTAGTGTGCGGGCAGATATATTTCCAAAAAAACAATATGTGGTTATATATGCGTGAAATGATGCTGGTTGATATCGGTAGGTAGATGGATTAAATGAACGTGATATGTGGTAAAATGACCAAACCTCGTCACCCTAAGACGTAGATTGATTCGCCTGATCCGTCGGCTTGGAGATCGGCTTAGCACCGTCCATATCGTGAATTCCTTCGTCCTCGATTTCTACAACGTCCTGCCTAGAGGGACCCTTAGAGTCCTGCTTCGAAGGGCTCTTAGAAGTTGACGCACCCCTTCGCATCGTCATCGGACGGTAACTACGCGACTTCGTAGGTTCGGACGAGTCCTCAGGTCCCTCTGCAAGAACGCGCACCATCTCCTTGTCGGCCATTTCTTTTGTTTGTGCAAGACGCGCCTTAATCTTCCCAACTTCGTCGCTGCAATCTCCATCTCGCAGGAATTGATGTGCCCCATGCTCGCACATGCCTTGGACGAACTCGAGACCTTTATCCAACTCTTCCCATATATCACCCTTGTCCTGGAACGAGCCTAGCCCACCATTCAGTCTAGACATCCGCAAATTCAATCTGGGGTTCATATTCCGCGATCCCATCTGTCGAGTGCTCACGAAGCGCAGCCTGGTTTCTTCCGGCCCGTCTTGGGCTTTGAGGGGTGCAGCACTAGTATCAGCAGCAATGAGGCTATCCCTGGGCTTCAATTCGTTACTACCTCCGGCATTGCCTTCGTCATCGTCTTCCTCTTCATCTGGCATTTCGAGTTCAGCCATGCGCCTAATACGGGCAACCTTGGCGGCCATCTTCGCTTTGCGCATGGAGTTCCGTTGCATTGATACAAACTTGACCAATTCTTCAAAGAACGACTGTACGTAGCTGTCATAGTAGACGATAATCATATTTCGTGATCTGTATCTTTGGACGGAGTTCTCGTTGCTGATCATGGAATCTGTCTTCTGCTTCTTGCGCACCGTTGCGCGCGCCCGTCGTTGTGCAGTTGCCATTACTTCTTGACGCTGAAGCGATATCTTCGATTTATGTTCGCTCACGGGACTTGAGGGAGCCTCAGCTCCAGCACCAGTGCCATCTTGCTTTGGGGCATTAGGTTGAGAGAATAGGGGCGCTGTCGGGGTTTGTGCGGTATCTGATGTATCGACAGGAGCACATTCTTCTCTCGGCTTTAGAGATTCGGTGGAGCCCCGATTCTTCAGTGATTTTGCGGATCGCGGCCGGTTCTCGGGCATCATAGCCAGATCCTGCTGGCGTTGGTCGATTTGTCCATTAAGCTCCTCGAGGCGTTTCAGCCAGTCGGGAATGTTTGTTATTAGTGATTTTAATGAGTCTACCGACATCTTGGGTATACAAAAAAGGGTCGTTTAGCCACGATCGGTGCTAGCAAGAACCAAGTAGTTGGTCGTATCCCGGCATCTGATTGCTTTTTAAGGTGGAAGAACCCAAAGAGTTAGGTCGAGCGAAGCAAGGTAAAGCAAGTAGCTAGGTAGGTAACCGTTAAGTCAAATATTCCAAATATTCCAAAAATGAGGATGTCGATCAAAAAGTAGTTGACATTTGGCCGAGCCAAATATGCAGCGTGGGCGCGGACGCGGGCAACTCCTCGGTAGATTCGACGATGCAATACAACAATTTAGGGCCCCGAGAGGCCTGTTTCACTCGCGAGAAATATCCCAAAAAATTAACCAATTTACGATATCGATTTCCAACACAATATAAACGATAGAAGGGCTTGATCAATTGCTCCTCAAATTAGGCGAATACGGCGTAGAGGAAGAATGGTTGTGATGGTGATGGTTGTGGTTGTGAGACGGGAAGGAATCGGATCGAGTGGAAACTGAGATGATATCGAAAGAGAGGGAAAGAATATGAGAATTGAGAATTGCCCAAGTCTACAGGTACTAAAAGGTTGTGGGGTATTGTTAGCTTTCCTACAATAGGACGGTACGCTGTTACATTTACCTTGCACATCCGTACATGTAACTTGGTAGCTTAGGTACGTATCGACTAGCACGGAGCTGGAAGAGTGTCCAGTCTGCCAGTGGGCGTTAGCTTGTCGCGGCAGGCACTACAATATCATAGTTTGGCTAGGTAGTTTGGTTCTATCCATGGATCCATGGATCTATGTACTCTCGTAGATATTATATCCTACGGCAAGGACCAGGGGTGGCGGTAAGGAATACCCTTGTAAACCGGCGGCGTCGCGTGCAATTCTCTTTCGACAGTTTTGATCGGCGACTAATAAACAAGCTCCCGTGCTGGTTTATTAAAAAAGCGACCTTACAACTTGCTCACCTGGCAGGCTGGGCAGGAATGGTCTGGCGTTGTCTGGCTTGTCTGGCTGACTTCCAGACCGGACTTTACTGGATTGACTTACCTGGAAGTCTCGACTCTAAATTTACTTTATTTTAGAGATCTGGTTCCAAGGTGTCAGGTGGATTTGTGGATAAGCCAGATTGAATTGACACAGATTTGATCCGCATTGAAAAAGAAACAATCTATTTGAGTCACACAAAACTCAACGAAGGAGCCGAGCTGCGGTGTTCTTTTGTCACCTTGTTCGGTCCTCGGTCTGAAAGGGGAATATTTAGATGATTAATCTTTTGTCTTGTAAGTTTGTAGAAGGACAACTGGGACAACTTAATTGAGGGGGTGGTCGACACGGCCCGAAAAGTTACCTACCTTCAAAGTAAGGAATCGAGTAATAGATGAATAAATGAATGCCTGATTTGTCGATTGGCACTTGCAAAATTCGTTAGTCTGCAATGTCTGCACATAGACGCAGAAAGTCAGAAGAGTCTTACGACCTTACGACACAGAAACACAATTCGGATCTGGTCGGATCATCGGTGCTACGATGCTACGACAAAAGAGCCCAAATGACCAATATCATAAAGATGTAAGCCGGTTGCATTTGCCTTGATGGCTTCATCATGTACTATATGTAGCCAACATGTAGCCAGCAGGACAACGCAAAACCTGAATGTTGATTGGCAATTGGCGGCAGTCGAACGAAGAACCAGTGAATCTGTTTGGTTTGGTTGAAGGAACAGAGTTTTAGCTTAGCAGCTTAGATGCATGTCACTTTGCGTAGGTCCGCTTTTAGCGGTTGTAGCCATGGCGGGAGTGGCTGGAAGTAAGCTAAAAAGCTGGGGGCGCGATGGGGTCTATGCGAAACGGGCAGCGGCGGGCGAAGCGGGATTAGCCTTGTGTAGCAGCAAAGCATATTCATCCTTGAATGTATGTGGATGTATGTACCGGTCTACGTGAGATGTACAATGTAGAGTAACACAGCACATGTGTGAACTTTAAAGGGACATTGGAAAGATGGAGGGCAACCGGAGATACAGTTCCTGATTGGGACGTGGATGGGATGCGTTGGCTTGCATCGACGAAATCTATTTCCACATGCATTTCCAGATCAGCAATTATGCTTACCCGTTCACTGATCTCGGCAAGTGAATTGGCAATTAGAGAGCTGACGATGACCTCAACTCCGCTCGATATGGACGTTATCATGTACTAGATGTTGGAGAACGTTGAAAGTTAAACAGATCTGTACCACGCGGGTACTCTAGTACAAACCATAGTGCATATCTCAAGTAATACAAGCTCACCTATAAGATTCACAAGCCGTGAAGCCATTATATGTCGATATTCGCTTATTACTTTTAAGTCTTATATACAGTACATATAGGTCTATACTCCGCACAACTCGCACTATGTTAGCCACCCCCAATTGTCCAATGGATTCAACAGATTCTACAGAACTACACAGAATTTTGGAGAGTGCATAGTCGACATTGCATATACCTACATGAATAAAGCGGTGAATATATGCAGCATATATCATACTTATCCAATCCTTTCCGTCAGTTCGAGTATCCTGATCGGATTGGCTTATGCCTGAAACAACACTTTGCAGTAAAAGAAGACCCCTCTCGCAAATCAGAGAAGTTCGATGCCCAGCAGATCACGGTGTTGGATGTTATCATGATTATGGCCTTGATTATGGCTGATAGGCGTTTGCTTACGACGCTTGACTGTGCATCTTAACCGAACGACCGTATGTCTTACCTCCAGCACTAGTACGTATATCAAGGTAGTTAAGGAGAGAAAAGACTAGGGGTCTTCTCTAGCTTACCACTTACTTACATACACAGATATTCCTCATCCCAAATATAGCTTCCCATACCGCTATGGAGCAACTGATGGAGTTTACGGATGGAGTCGATGGAGCCTTATGGAGCACTAAATGGAGCTTCAACAATGCAAACCCTACCCACAAAACTCGAAATGCCACTGGAGAAAATACGATATATCATACGCACACAGACACAGGGGCTGTCCTGTCCCACAAAATGCAAAATGCAGAATGCAGATAAAACCCTAATAGTCCTCGCACAGCATCTGTGCAGTAAGCTTTCGTCCTAGTGTCGTCAACATCAGGTTATGATCGTTGAGAACTTGTGCCTGCTGACATCACTCCCGATCGAGTCTAGCTGACCCTTTTTCCATGCTGTACTACGCACGGAGGAGTTCGTGTGTTCGTCCGGCGATTGCTGGGGAAGGCGTTTGGTCCTTGATCGAGCGGAGATGAGCGACACCCATCGATGTTTTTTTTTTCTTTTACCAAGAGCCCAGCCTCGTCGTAAAATAAAAAACTTCATACTAAAAACAAGAGCGGTCAAAGCCAGAACTGCTGAACCGAACTGAACTGACCTTGTCCCCTCTTCTCCACCTCCCCCTTCCGGATACACCCCGGCTTCGAACACGTGGAAAAGTCGTGATGGTGCCCCCTTGAGCGCTCGAACCCTAGCCCTGAACAACTTCGATTCCCAGTCCCCCTTCGAAATCGAAGCCTTCTTCTATCTTCTTTCTTCTCTCGCCCCCACTTTTCTATGTCCTAGCACTAAAACATCATCAGATGGATAAAGATCCGAATCTCGTCATTCAAGGGTCCGACTCGTAATTAGGATCATGCATCAGGTCACGGAGGTAAGGGTATTCCGTCCATTTTTAACTATGTACATGAAAAAGTTGAAGGCATAGGCATTGGCATTGGCACTGTCGCAGCTCCTCCGAAACGCGAACCGCTCGCAAGATTTCTACCCATCCGGAGCTACGATGCCAATTTCAAAGCGTAGCGGAAACATTGCCGTGGCGGCCTCTTCTCGCCCCCAAGATCATACCCCCCACGTGTTGCGGTTAATGCCCAGGGGGGGTGTCAGCCGTTAAGTTTCAATAGGTAGCAATAGGTACCAGGTAGCACTATGGCAAATTGACGACCAGAATTCAGTAATTTAAGAGAAACTCTTTTACCCCTTTCGACTACCGCACCACGAGGTCATATGTCTTAATGCGGAATATATCCAAATATGTGACAATAGTAATGAGGTGGAAAAATCAAACAAAAGGACAGGAAGAAATAAGAAGATCGGTCGGCCGAGATCTGCTTACTACCGACCTGTCAAGCCTCGTGTACTACCTAGGACCCAAGTACTTAAGCCATTCGAGATCACCATTTTGAGCGTATCAGGATTCGTACCTACATGTGAACATCTCCCGGCATCAAGATCGGCAGAAGGGTATCTATAAGATCTCGCGCCGCGGCATTCGGTCCGCAGACAATCCATCCCTAGGGATTTGCCATGTGCGTCGGGGACGGTAAGGGGGGACCATTTCCCTTTTCCATCCCTTCTGTCACATCACACACAGATCTCCATCGGACGCCTATCACACGCAAGGCAACGCACATATACGCGCCGGCCCTTTACCGCACTAGCTAGGCAGGTTCCCTTAGGACCTTAGAATGAGCCTCACAAGAATTGAGGGATATTTTTACCAGGTTGGGTCAGATTTCGCGCGGCAGATCTTGCACATGCCAAGACCTCATCTCAGCATCCCGTTCCTAGCGGTTGGGGGTTCGGCACACATGAAAGGCGCGAGTCGCCGTCATCGTTAGGTAAGTGTACTGCTACTGCATGTAGGGTCGTGAACCATTTCCTAAGCCGTCAGCGTAGGACATAAGGCGGTCATCAGAGTAGGAAGGTGGTGTATTTTCCGTATGTATATCAGTGTGTATTTGTATTCATATTAGGTAGGTAGGAGTTATCGTGACAACTCGACCTCCTACCTATTACAGCTAAGTAGAGGTAATTCTTTTTTTCTCGTGTATCAATGTAGGTGGATGTTTTCCCCTGCCAGCTACGGCCACACCTCAACCTTCTCCCACCCATCTTCTATGCTGCCCCCGCGCGTCGTAGACTCCGTCTTTCCGCCGCCGACAAAAGTATACATCCACCTCCTGGCGCGTTCCGGGTCGCTCAGGTCGGCGCGGTCCACCTCAACCGGCACGACAACGACGACTCTAAAATTGCTCCTGGCAACCTCATCCTCCAAATCCTCAACCTTCTGCCCCAGCCCCAACCTCTCATCCCTAACCGGCAGCGCCACGGGGGTACCCGGCGGCGGGTTCCGGAACGTCCCGCGCATCTGCGGACTAAGATTCCCGAAGTGCGCCGTGACCTCACGTCCGAAGCTCCACCTCCTCCCGTCCGGACTATCCCCCTTATTCCTCCGGCGCATGCGCGCCGTCAGCGTCGAGATGACCTGCCTACCTTCCGGTCCCTTCTCCACATCCGGAGCCAGCACATACGCCTTCCCCCTAACACGCCACTGGGTACTCGTCTCCCTGACCCAAAACGTAGCCTCGACCGGCGCGCCTCCCCCCGACCCCCCCAGCCTCCCCTCATCCTCATCCCCCTCCTCGGCCTCAATGCCGAACAATTCCGCCATCTTGTCCATGCGCCTGTCCGTCGTCAGCGTCAGAAAGTCGCTCTCGTAGATGCTCGGGTTAAGCTCCGCCTCGTTCTTAGGATTAACCGGCAAATCCGCGAACAAGCCGCGGAACACGCACGTGCGGGTCCGCGGCGCGTATCCAATCGCGCCAGTTTCCCCAACCGTCATCCGCACCGATCCGAGGCTAAATTCCGGCGACGGCATAGTTTGTACGTGATCCAGGAAGATCTTCCGCCAGGGCGCCGGGCCCAACGTAGATACCGTCGTCATTTCGCGTCGTCCCTCGAGGAGAGGTTTGCGTGATAGGTGAGCTATTGTTGTTGTTGCCTGTGCTAGCCGCGATGGTGGCGGCGGTGAGATGCGTGAGCGACTGGCGATGATGCGCTGCATGAAATTTCAGAGAAAACGAGTGGTTGCCCCTTTAGGCGGTGGTGCGATTGTTGGAGAAGTGGATTTTGGGCAGGTAGGGTCGGCGGCTATCCCCAAGGGTGATGATTAACCACTTCTATTGGAGAATCTCTAGAGGGGCTAGCCACATGCTATTTCGTTATTTTGAGAGCGAGCAGCAAGCACGCCTATGCCGTCATTACCCGACCATTCGTTAGCCCCCGGCGCTGGAGGCTAATAGTTAAAAGTTATAGCGTGCTATCTAGTGGAATAAAACCACTAAACGCCGGATCACTACTAGGCACACATCCGACACATAGATTACACATTACGAGAAAAAACAAAACAAAACGAGACCAAATAATTATATTAACTAACATAAATCTATATACGAAATGCTACCTAAATATAAAACGTAGATACACACGCACACACGCATACATATACGTATACACACATGTATATCTACATACCTACATACACACAACACACATACCCCATACCTACAAATATACCTACCTGGTACCTACGCATACGCCATTTCCATATACCTTATACGTAAATCTTTCACTCATTAATGGCGCGAGCCTAATCAATGTCTAATGCAGACTGTTCTTACATATCTACTATACGTCGAGTAGTTTTTGATAAACCCTTACGAAAGAAGGAGACGATATGGCTACTATCTAACTTTTGTGCTCCTCGAAAACAAACCCTAGTATCACAATCTTATAGAAAAGATCGTCTACGAATGTTAAAAGGCTGGCCGGGCGATACCATAGAAAATGTGTCTAACTTTTCAACCGGACATGACCAAAGCGAGCAAGGCCATGCGGCAGTAAAGACCGTACCTCATCTGTACTTCTATTAGTATTTTCTCGTACTCGTGTAGATCTTCCGCGGACACTTACCTGTCTGAAATAAGCCGCGCGTTGGTCGTAGTCAACCTCCTCCGCAACCTCCTCGTTTCTGGGGAGAGGGTGTAACACGCGCGTTGTCTGCTTCGCGTGTTTGAGAGTTGCGTTATCGATGCGGTATGAGTTCTTGACCTTCTCATATGCTTCGATGCTAGGGAAGCGCTCCTTTTGCACTCTCGTGCAATACAAAACGTCACTCCTAGATAGAATCTCTGGCGTGAGTTCTTCGGACTCACAAAGGAGCTGCCCGGATTCCTTGAGCAGACTGCGAACCTCCGCGGGAAGGGCCAAAGACTTTGGCGCAACAAGTTGAACCTGAACTTGGTAATGTCGCAATAGGTACACTAACGAGTGCACTGGTCGTCCGTATAGAAGATCGCCTACAAAGGTAATCGTCAAGCCTTGTACGGTACCAAGCTCTTCACGAATTGTGAAAAGGTCTAGGAAAGCTTGCGTAGGGTGTTCCTTGCTTCCGTTCCCACCGTTAATGATGGGCACCTTGCTATACTTCTTTGCAACGTCCACCGCCGACTCTTCGGGATGGCGCAATACGATAGCATCGCCGTAGCATTCAAGCGTTCTAAGCGTATCTTGAAGTGTCTCTCCCTTCTGAACTGACGAGTGCGTCGTTGTGACGGGGATAGTCCTACCTCCTAGACGTTGCATGGCGGCGTCGAAGGATGCAGAGGTCCGTGTTGACGGCTCGTAGAACATTGTGCAAAGAACGCGACCACGCAGAATGTTGAGAACACCCTCTCTATCAACGCCGAGACGCATTTCTTGGGCCACTGTGAATAGCAAGTGGAGATCAGACCGTGTATATTGCTTCACGGAGAGAACATGCGCGCTTTTGAAGGCGGAAGGTTGCATGAGAAGATCATGCAAGGAGTCAACAAAAGGCGCCCGCGCAGGACCTGGCAAACCAAATTCATCAACAGTAGGCGCGTGTCGTGAAACAGGGCGCACTGTATCTGCCTCACTATCGGCCAGTCGTGGGACGATAGCTGGTTTACCAAGGCTTGAAAGGCGTCGAGCACGGAGAGCGTCGAGCGGATGCGATGGTTGGGGAATCGACTTCATAGGGGGCGACAGAGGCGTAGGCAGGCTACCATGGGTAGACATGTCATTTCCAAGCGGAGTGACAGGAAGGACTTCTCCATCGAGGCAGACCGTCTTATTATTGAAGGTGACTCTCTGCACTGACCCGCGCATGGTCTTACCTGCGAACGGCGACCAAGACGATGTTCTCGGCACAGTGTAGGGTCGATCAATCTCAACCTCAACAGAAGTTCCAACTTGCTCGTGAAGTTCAAATATCTCCTTCGGGTTATCGTAGAGGCGTGTCTTCACGTCGTCGATTGTCAACCTGCCCTCCGTGATAGAGGTCAACAGGAGAGGCAAGGCATCAGCGATACCAACTGTAGGGTCTGCAATATCTACCGAGTTGACATCTGATTGAGCGTGGCGTGCTAACTGGTAGGGCAGACTGCCGATAGAGAACACATCTATCGTGCTGAGATGATCCCAAAGCGCCTGTTGGTCTTCGGGCTCAGGGAGACACTGGCACTCAGGGAAATCCTTCCGTGAGAGGTACAGCGAATAGATCGACACGTCACAGGTGACGTTTAAGCCCTTCTGTTTGCTTAAAGAGATAAGCCGGATATCTTCCTTCGTCGTTACACTTGTGACGTGAATACGTCTGTTATGAAGGCTCGCAAGCAATAGGATAGAAGCGAGATCTGTGGTTTTCGCATCCGTCAAGATGGGCTTATGAGTGGGCCATGAATCAAAGTGCGCGGTGACCGCAGCAACCTTGCTGATATTATCTGACAAGTGATTGAACGGGATGAAAAGCGATCCAACCTCACCCGTCACTTGGCTGATCTGATCGGCATTGCTGGACGTAGCCGAGACGGAAAAGTTGTAATCGCAATAACCGCCACGTTTACTGCTTTGTTGAGCAATCTTCAGCGTTCTCGCATCGGTAATGGCACCCTCGACGCCCATGGGCATGACTCTTATCATACTGAAGCCGGAAGCGATCGAAGCCTTGGTGACGGCCTGAAGATCATGGCTACCCTGAGTGCCAATCCCGGGCACGAAAGCAGCAATGTTGATCAATCCCGGAAGAACAATGCTACGATGACTCGTCTGATAATCACGATTGCTGATTTCTAGCTCAAAATGTCTTGCAATTGCCTCGACTAGGATCTTAGCATTCTTGACGTTCGTGACCAATGGGATCTGGTAGTCCACAGCCATTCGTCGGGTCTGGTATCCCTTGCTCATGTAATTGGCAGGTCGGCGATACTTGTTGTTGGACGGTAGGTTGATATATAAGTTGATCATGTTGTTTGCCAAGTGCTGGGTGAGCGAGAATTCTGATCTTTGGTCGTCCTTCTCGTTGCTGAGGACTTCCAAGAATTGGACAGGAATGCCATGCTCTTGAAGGAAGTCAGCAGTACCCGCAGTAGCAAATAGCTTATATCCCATCTTTTGCAACTTCTCAACTGACGGAAGCATCTCCTTTTTGTCTTTATAAGAACCAATTGATAAGAGGACATTGCTCTTCGGGATCTTAAAACCCGTTGACATCAGTGCTTTAAGGTATGCCTCATATTTGTCCATGCCGAAACAAGCAACTTCTCCGGTGGAAGCCATTTCCACACCTAATACCGGATCAGCTCCAGAGAGTCTCGAGAAACTGAATTGTGGAACTTTAACTCCGACACAATCTGGTTGTAGGGTGGTTGGTGGGTATTCGGCGAAGGGAATTCCCATGATAGCCTTGGTCGCCATCTCAATTAGATCAACACCCATGACCTTCGACACAAAAGGGAATGAACGCGAGGCTCGAACGTTACATTCGATAACTTTAATATCGTTGTCCTTTGCGATGAACTGAATATTGAACGGACCCGTGACATTTAGTTTAGCCCCGATCTTTCGCGTGGCCTCTTCGATACGTTGGATCGTAGTCGGCTCAAGGTCCTGTGGAGGTAAAATAAGAGTCGCATCTCCGGAATGAACACCGGCATTTTCGACATGCTCCGAAATGAAGTGTCCGACCACAGTTCCGTTCTTAGCGATGGCGTCCATCTCAATTTCTTTAGCGTTCTCAATATATTTCGTGATAACCACAGGGTGCTCGCGTGACACCTCAACAGCTTGCTCAAGATATAACTCAAGATCTGCCTCCGAATACACAGTGTTCATGGCAGCGCCCGACAAGACGTACGAAGGTCGAACCAATACCGGATATGAGACCTTCCTGCAGAAACTTCTGGCGTCTTCAAAGCTAGTAAGTTCTTTCCACGTCGGCTGATCGACAGCGATCTCATCAAGCATACGAGAGAACTTATAACGATTCTCAGCCCTATCAATCATTTCAGGAGAAGTTCCTAAAACCTTGACACCTGATCGAAGTAGTGGTAGAGCAATGTTATTAGGTGTTTGACCACCCATAGCACCTAAAACTCCACTGGCCGATTCCATCTGATAAATATCAAGAACCGTCTCCAAGTTGATATTCTCAAAGTACAATCTATCTGCCTCATCATAGTCGGTCGATACCGTTTCTGGGTTAAAGTTGACCATGATTGTCTTGAATCCAGACTCTCTAAGAGTTCGGATAGCTCTGACGGAGCACCAGTCGAACTCGACAGATGATCCTATACGGTATACACCAGATCCGAGCACCATTACACCATGGTCATTAAAGTCAACATCGTGTGTAGATGAGTTATAAGTTAGATAGAGGTAGTTTGTATAGGCAGGGAACTCGGCCGCAACTGTATCAATTTGCTTGGTGAACGGAGTGATTCCAGCTTCGAGTCTCATACGTCTCACTGCTAGTTCGTTCGAATCCCAGAATTTGGCTAGTTGGCGATCGCTGAAACCGAGTCGTTTTCCTTGAAGAAGTAGATCGGTACGTTCAGAGATTTGACTTGTGTTGTACTTTGTCATCTCCTTGCTGAACTGGCTTAGACCCATAAGTTTGTGCAGGAACCATTTATCAATCTTAGTGAGTTCCCAGATTCTGTCAACTGAATAACCGGCGTGCATGGCATTTGCAATAGCGAAGAGACGTTGGTCGGATGGGGTTTGTAGCTCGTCGTCAATTGACATGAGTGCCTTGGTTTCGCCAAAGCCAAGGTTGTGGAAATCGATAGCTCGGATTGCCTTTTGGATTGCTTCCTCAAACGTCCTTCCGATACTCATAACTTCACCAACACTCTTCATTGATGATCCAAGTTGTGTTGATACTCTTGTAAACTTCTTCAAGTCCCATCGAGGCATCTTGACAACAACATAATCTAGTGAAGGTTCGAAGCAGGCGCATGTTACTTTGGTGACTGAGTTCTTGATTTCCTTTAGGGGAATTCCGAGACCCAACTTGGCAGCAATAAAGGCAAGCGGGTATCCAGTTGCTTTGGATGCTAGAGCAGATGATCTTGAAAGTCTTGCGTTGACTTCAATGATGCAATACTCCTTTGAAAATGGGTTTAGGGCATATTGAATGTTACATTCTCCGACCACACCTAAGTGACGGATGACGTTGACTGCTGTCGTCCGGAGCATGTTGTAGTCTTCGTCTGATAATGTTTGCGATGGGGCGACGACGATAGAGTCGCCTGTATGAATACCGAGAGGGTCGAAGTTCTCCATGTTACAAACTGTGATGCAGTTATCTTGGGCATCTCGTACGACTTCGTATTCGATTTCCTTCCAACCCTTCATACTTCGTTCGATAAGAACCTGCGGACTGGCAGCCAGAGCCTTGTTGCACAGGTCTAGGAGTTCAGCTTCATTGTTGGCAAAGCCACTACCTAGACCACCGAGGGCATAAGCAGCTCTGACGATAACAGGGAAGCCTATGTCCTTCACAACACGCATCGCTTCATCTACACTGCTTGCAGAAGCAGATTTAGCGCATTTCTCGCCAATGGAGTCCATGCTACGAGCAAACAGCTCGCGATCTTCCGTTGTAATGATTGTGTCAATTGGGGTTCCCAGTACCTTGACACCAAGCTCTTCGAATTCGTCCTTAAGCTGAATGCCAACTTGTAGAGCAGTTTGACCGCCGAATGTAACATAGATGGCATCTGGTCGCTCATGAATGATAACTTTACGAACAAATTCGGCAGTAACGGGAAGGAAATAGACCTTATCAGCAAGACCTTTTGAAGTTTGGATTGTCGCGATATTGGGATTGATGAGAACCGTGTAAATGCCCTCTTCTTTCAAAGCCTTAATCGCCTGACTTCCGGAATAATCAAATTCACCTGCCTGGCCAATACTAAGACCACCGCTTCCAAGAACCAGAATCTTCTTGACGGTAACACGTGGATGAAGTTTTTCATTTTCTTCGGTGGTACCTCCAGGGAACTTGACTGGCGCATCAAGGAGTTCGGGGTTCTTGGCACAACTGACGATAGTATTGATAAAAACGTCGAATAGAAACTCTGTATCGCGAGGACCTGGAGTACTCTCTGGGTGAAATTGTACAGAGAAGTATGGCTTGCTGACATGCATGATACCTTCGTTGCTACCATCGTTGGCGTTCACGAACAACTCCTTCCACTGCTCTGGGAGGGTCGCGGAATCGACTGCGAAACCGTGGTTCTGAGAAGTAATATGACATTTTCCAGTTACCATGCTTGTACAGGGAATATTGTGACCTCGGTTACCGAACTTCATCTTGGCTGTCTTTGCGCCGGCGGCCTGAGCGAGTAGCTGGTGACCAAGACAAATACCAAATACCGGCGTACGGTTGGCATTCATCGCTTTGGCGATTTGCTCTACGGGTTCGCGCATGACGGCTGGGTCACCGGGGCCGTTTGAGATGAATAGTCCATCGTACTCCTCTCCCGCATTGCTGGTAAAGTCATGATTCCAAGGACACACGAGCACTTCAATACCTCTATTTAAGAAGCATCTGAGTTGGTTGTTTTTCATGCCGACATCCAGGCAGAGTACACGAAGAGGACGCCCGGAAGGATGCTTGAGAGCAGTAGATGGCGCTGGCTTATAAAGCTGGGGTTGTTTGATAGAGACTGAAAATGTATAAGCACATAGATGAATATAAGATAGGTACTTTGTATAGGGGGGCACTCACCCTCAGCCACAAGGTTCTTGGTATTGGGATTGACCCAATCAATTGAATCAAAGTGTGGTCTCCAGTCCTTCTTAATCTGATGGCTCACTGCACCATTGACACCGTTGGTTGTTCCATTTGTCAAGCCTTGCTTTTGCAACAACATCCGGCCTAGCATACTACCTTCCTGTCGAATACGTTCGGTTAGAGCCCTCGTATCGACACCATACATGGCAGGGACACCCTGCTCCTTCAGCCATGTTCCCAAAGAGGATGCTGCAAGGAAATGGGAGAACTCTTCGCCGGCATAGGAGGATACGACGAGACCGGCGATATGGATCTGGGAAGACTCGAAATGTGCGGGACGGTCACGGAGCAGTTCGTCCATCGTCTCTCGGGAGGGTACACCATAGTTTCCCACGAGAGGGAATGTGATTACAAGAATCTGACCACGATACGAAGGGTCTGTTATCGACTCTGGGTATCCAACCATACCTGTCTGGAAGACCAACTCTCCAGCGATACTCTTCTTAGCACCGAAGCTGTAACCTTTGTAGGAAGAGTGATCCTCGAGGTCAAGGCACATAAGGCCTTCGTCCTCGGAGCCCACAATCCGCGCAGAGGCGGGCTCATAGTGTACAGAATCCTCCATCTCGACTCGTGCCAGCTACCAGGCTGTGGGTGGTGCCGGTATTCGAGTTCAATGGGGTTCAAGAGTGATGCTAAGAATGAGGCGGGGAGAGGGGTTGATTGGAAGCAGCAACTAGGAAGCTCACGAGTAGAGCTCTCTAAGGCCGCAAAGAAGTTGTCAGCTCAGAATATCATGTCGTCATAAAACTCAATTGACAATTGCAAGATAATTGTCTGCTACGAGTTTCGACTATGAGGCTGGACAGTGAACTGAACTGTGAAGAAAAAAAAATTAGTTCTGACCAAGAAAATTTCTTAATTTTTTTTTTTTCACTCCGTCCCTTCTAATTCATTTCGTACTACGTAAAAGCTCCCGCTCTGAATGGTCTGCGGGGCTACCAATTGCAACGCAATACGACGTAAGAGTTCCGCTAGCAAACTCCAATCAGCGATGAGTATCGAAAATCAAGCATTGATCTATCAGGGGGTCCTTTCCTTTTACGGTAGCTTGTACAACCTAACTCGATCTCTGATAGAGGGAAATACTTGGTTAAAGTCATGAGTACATTAGCGAGACCTATGACGCTTAACCTACTTTTTTTTTCTATTTCAACAAATCACACGTCATATTTGAAAAGAACTTCAAATCTACTATTCTTAATGTCAATATTGACATAAACATGGCTCATGAGTTTTCAACTACACAGTTCTTAAATAAAAATTATTCTGTGTATCTCCATTTAAGCGGGGTGCAAAATCTCTTACGCAATTGGAAAGCCTTAGAGGCTTCAGAGTCTTCAGAGAGTATTCCAAAAGACTCCGATGCCCCTCTCTTTTAGAGGTTACAACCTCGAAAAATTGCACAAACCAATCTAATTTTTAGATGAAGAAATCAAAATTAAAATACGGAACCAATATATTATTCATTCAACAAAATCCTTGTGTTACGAGTTTGCATAGTACTTTCTTTCATTTACCAAATCCCGATGTCCTTAGGGGGATCCCAGAGTCAGGTACGTGATCAATTGTCAGAATTGTCGAAGGAGCCTCGATTGCCGGACTAATGAGCACTATATGAAAGTGTATGACCAGATAATGAAAGAGAGTCTTACCTACCTACCTAGCCAATAACTATCATGGACACCACTAACTGCCGATGTAAGTATAGTCTTACGTGAACTGTTTACATATATAGGTAGGTATGTAGAAGTCATATTTAAGCCTGTATTTATTATGTTATGAATTGTTCCTCTTGTAAAACCATCCGGTATAAAGGTGAAGAAACCTGACAAGAAAACTTTAATAGGAGACGAGTTTTGGGAAATCTTGAAATTGCTCCTGGGTACCTACCTACCTACCTAGATATGCTGCCCTAATGCGAATTTAAGGGCTGTGCTCTTGAATGTGTCTTCATAGTGGCTACATTCCCGCTATGAGGAGTGCTGGTCGCGCCACATCATCATCTCTCTGAACAACATCAAGTCTTAGGTATGTAGGCACCTAGGTAGGTAGTATGTATCCAATGGTTCTTGTTGTAGGTACAGTCCCTTACCCGATAGAGAGTAAACTCACCTCTTTCCCTTGTTATAAGACACGAGGATCGAATTTTGGACTTGGTTGATATGACTATCAGAAGCTAATGCCTCCATATTGTGGCATGATTATGTATGAATAAACATGGGCATGTGACAATATCCGCGGATGGCGATATTCGAAGGCGTAAAATATCAAGTGATTCTCCCTATACATAAAATCCCTCTCAACTGAAGCGCAGCCCACCCCACACTGCCTACACCCAGTAGCGTGAGTTATTTTAACATGAAGGGCAACCCGAGCACGAATCTGATCAGCTACGGATACTACTCCTAGATACAGTTATGAATGTTGATCTCTGAATTATTTCATCGTTCGCCATCTGTTTTCTCTTTCTACTCTCCCGCTCATTTTCATTCGGAGATAGGAAAGTTATCAGGTGGGTAGGTGGTATACCTATATGACGTGACTAAGCTTATGTCTCTTATAAAAACTCCAAATGCATTCAAATCTTTGGAAAATGAAGACATCCGGTCTACCTGGAGACAGGAGTAAATAAATAGAACGCTCTTAACTTGTGATGGTTTCTTTCTAAATTGATTTCATGTAGCAATATCCACGCGTACCTATACACACTACTATCCATATATCTCCGGCACCAATGCTTAAGAAACGTGGGGTAAAAGATTAGAGTTAAGTACTCAAGTGTGCATGTCGTCAAGGTCTAGATGCAAGGGAGTATATTCGTCATGTGCTATTGTCGGCTATCCTAGACCAGATGAATGTAACCTTAGAATCGTACCAATCAAAAGACCCAGGCTTAAAGGTGGTCGAAGGAGCGGTGAATTAGACTCGACTCGAAGAAGAGAAGGGTAAGAAATCCCATCTTCATGACTTTGGTATTTACTTGGCGGAGCCTGGGTTGTAAGAGATAGTCGAGCGTGTACTGCGTATAGGTACTGCGTATCGGCACTGCGTGCGTTTACGCATAAAGCAGGGATTGGCCTTTCTTTCTAGCTAGGTAATTACCTACTATTAGGATAGCTGCTTGAAGTAGGTAGGTAGAAACTGATCGTTCTTAAACGGGCTTCGACGGTGACACAACTTAGCCGGAAGGACGGAAATGCCGTTACTGTGTAAGTGATAAGTACCTAGGTAGGTAACTATGTAAATACAGTACTTATACGACAAGTCCGTTCGTCGTATGCCATCCGAGTGGCACAGTCTGTAGACCGAGGGACGCAGGCTACTGCAGTGCCGAGTTGATCGGCGGCGGTTATAGCGCTGTCGATCAACGTGGCTGCGTGGTGAAGTCCTCTCACCTATACCATCTTGGGTGATTTAGGGGGGTAGCTAATCCAATGAGCGGACCTTTCCGGCTGTGGAAGAGGTTGCATGCAGAGTATCCATGGACATACATACTTACGTCTTTGGCTTTTCTCACATGGATGCGCGGGTCGGTAAGTTCTACATACATCTGGATCCTGTGTGCAAGTAAGTAAGATATTCCCTAGCATGATTACCTACATATCTATATATCCACATATCCACACATCCACACTGTAGGAAAATAACGAAAGTAGTATAAGATGAGCTTATATCGACGTTGTCTTGCGGCGTATGATATGAGGATTATTATCGCCGGAAGTAAGCGGTGTGAGGGAATGCGTAGAAGCCAGACGGACGGCGGAGTATTTGTGGGAGCTGTGGGAGGCAACCTTCTGCGATCCAGTGCATCCAGTGACCAATTGTGGACGAATATGGTGGTGTAGAATGCTCGATGCGGAAATTTCCTAGGCGAGGTTTAAGGGATGACCAGGAAATTGTGGTACGTTTGTCCCAGGATCATCCAGATACCTATCAATGATGTAACATCGAACCTACTGCATGCCGCAATCTGCAATGCATCCCATGCTGCAGCTTCCTGCAAGTAGGTAAAAAAGCATTGAGCGAGAGGCAAGCTGGGAAGGTGTGCATGGGGGGTTTTAGTTAGTGTCCGGACATGTGTAAGATATGGATGTAAGTTGGAAGCTGTGCGAGGTAGCTAGTTCCTTATTCTGTGGCGCCGAAGATATTACTTGCATTAAACGATTGCAGGTGAATTTTTCATCTCTAATCTCTTCCGTTCTTGTCGATTACCGAGTTCTGAAAATGCCAAAGGATTCCTCCTCCTTTCCAAACCCCGGGACATTTAAGACCTTTAAGACCTCTGCACTTCTCTGCAGTTACACTTCCGTCATGGAGATCCTGCCGCTTTTCAATTCGGATGAAGAGCCCGCATAGATACGCCAGCTGCTAGTCTCACAGTCTCACAGTCTCACCTGACTCGGTACACTAGAGCTCGGAGGTGTGTGTGCTATTTTGTGATCGTGATAGGTGATGGTGTGCACTAGTAGACCAGCTATCAGTGAGCGCAGGAGGCGCAAAATTAGTGGACTGTTCCACCTGAGTTACTACTTCTAGCAGTTCTAGGTAAGCCCTTGTATCCCTGCCTCTTTTTTTTTTCTAGGTATCTAGATCCTCGTAACTCAAGACTCAAGCGCTGTTGGTCCTTTTACTGCTTAGGTGGGACTAGCAAGACTGGGTAGGTAGCTTGGGAGCTGGAGAGCTGCTTTCCTTTCAAATGTTAATGCTAATGCTAGCAAGGCTAGTCAAGATCTTCGAAACGCACTTATCGTCGTTTTTCCCTCTGCTTCTTTGTGTCTCCCTTGTTCTGTGTTTCCGCGATTCGCGGTCAACTCACAATTGTGTAGCGTCACGCGCACACACGAACAGTCGAGCTAGAGTAGTCGGCGATTCTAGTGCATCTGGCCCTTCTCAGACCCTTCAATGCTTCTATATCTCCCCTAACCGCTGCCGTGGAGGTAGGGGGAGGAACAGGAGTTGACGATGGTTCCCCATGCGAAGGATATGCTCTCCTCGCTGTTGCGACCAAAACAGCCGCCCCGGCGCGTCGACTCGGCGCACCTTTTCGAACCAACCCCAAACACGCCTTCCCCCGGCCAAGCGAGTCGTGATTATAGCGAACGACGACAGCGACACGCCACTGCCGATTTTACCGAGGGGGACGATGATGACGGCGACTTCGACCTTGACGATAGGCCGTCCGGGCCTCGCGTGACTTGGCCATATCAAGAAACCAACGCACGCAGAAATTCGGCTTCCCTCATACCTCTATTTTCCGCTAGCCATCTCGGTAGGTTTGCGATTGTTTCGTAGGCAGTGTATATTACCAACGATCTGCGCTCACAGTCGAACCAGATTCAATACCAGTTTACAATGTGGTCCATGCCATCAGGATTATCGTCCAAACCAGAACCGAGACCACTTTAACTTGGGATCAGATTCGATCGCCCCAAGTCTCCCAATTCCTTGTCAAGCCCATGCAACAGCAAATTCGGACCCAGCATTTCAGTCGCGTCACGTTGTACGCTCTCATGGCAAATTGTTTGCAATTTGCGAAAGAGGGGCAGCTATATCCAGGTAACGCAGGTACCAGCATCACGCGAGCGAGGGTCTGTGAGCTTCTGGCCTTGAAATTGTTGAAGGAGTACACTACGAGGGAGCTTATCGATGCTTTGTCCTATGACTTTTACCCGCTTCAGGGAGCTCCCGAGACACCAAACGCTGCCAATGCGAAGGTTCCTGACAACAGAGCTCGCCCGGCTGCGGCCCGATCCTCGACGCTCGAGGTAGCTATCCGTGCTTCGGCTAAACACTTTCTTGCGCACCCGCTGGTGGTCCAACAACTTGAGGCTATATGGAATGGTGCAATCAGTTTCTATTCAACACAGGATAACATTCACCGAATGCCATCCACACCCGCAAACCCGGATGGAATTTTTCGCAACGGCCAAGCTAATGCTAGAACACCTCTTCTTAGTCACCAGCCCGCTAAAGAATCCCAATTACCATTGCATGCGGTACCTCTACGACGAGCTGTCACTCTATATGACCCCCGCCAAGCATCCCCCCTGAAGCTTTCTCGTCTCCGTGTTCCACGATATAGGCAGTTCCTGTCAACATGCTCTCTTTTCATATTGATATGCCTATTTCTTGCCGTATTAATTCGGCGGTCTAATCGCATCACCGAGCTAGAACTAATTTTCTGGTTCTGGAGTGCGGGCTTTATGCTTGACGAAGTCGTTGGTTTCAACGAACAGGGCTTCTCTCTGTATATCATGAGTTTCTGGAACATATTCGATCTTGGAATTTTGTTGCTGCTCATCATCTACTACTGTATGAGGGTTTACGGTGTTTTCCTGGTCGACCCCTTTCATTGGAACGAGATGGCATATGATGTCCTAGCAGCAAATGCAATTCTCTTGTTACCACGCATATTCAGCGTCCTAGATCACTATGAATATTTTTCTCAGCTTCTGATTGGCTTCCGATATATGTCATCAGAAATGGCATCCTGCTTCTTCCTTGTACTCATTTGTTGTTCCGGATTCTTCGTGTTCTTCACGCTCTCCGGGGCCCACAATGAAGCCTCCGACGTAGCTTTCAAGATTTTCCAAATTTTGATGGGATTCACGCCGGCCGCGTGGGACGCGTATGTCTTAAATACCCTTGATTTTTTTTTTTCTAGTAGGATAGGCTAACGATGATTCTTAGATGGCCTGGATACTCTTACCTAGGCAGGGCCGTGCTGGCGTTCTTCCTTTTCATTACCCATTACGTTGTAGTGTAAGTATGTCCCAAATGATGAACTAACTTTTCTAACACCGTGTAGGACGATACTCATCACTGTTCTAACAAACTCATTCATGCGAATTGCGTCAAATGCCAATGAGGAGCATCAGTAAGTAACATTATGCTACCCCTTCTCGGAGGCCGCATAATAACACCGGTTTACGTAGATTTCTATTTGCTATCAATACCATCTCTATGGTTAAAAATGATGCGCTTTTCTCCTACGTTGCCCCAGGAAATATTTTCGCCTGGATCTTGATGCCGCTGCGATACGTCATGCCTATAAGGCAATTTGTGATTTTGAATCGTGCAATCATCAAATTTACTCACTTCCCTCTACTGTTCTGCATATTTCTTTACGAGAAGTACTTCCTCGCCTCCTCTATCTACGAGCCTACAGATCTAATTGAGAACTCGGGACGTCATATGGGCAGGGGAATATCTTTCGCTGATTCTGGTGGCCGGGGAACAACACTATTCAGCCCGACTTTACGAACACGCGAAGAATCGATCGCTGGTTTTCAAAAGGATCGCGCTCTCGACGAAGTTTTTCGTCGTCCTCCCGATTCTAGCACGCTGCGGAGTCAGCGGAGACAGGAACGGAGAAAAACGCAGACAGCTATTCGGAATTGGATGGACAACAATGATGAAATTGGGGAACGTTTATCACATTGGCCTACAATCGATAGTCGTCCGAGTTTATCACAGCGTCGAATGAGCATGGGCCGTGATTTTCCTAAGAGGTTCAGGCACGTCTCCGATGTTCGATCGGCTGCAAGTGACCCAGCGGATATGATATCGAATAATGCCTTCCCCGTTTCTAACATAAGGGAATTGAATGGTCAAATTGTCGAGCAACAGGAACGCTATAAGGATCAAACAGAAGCGGATGGCGATGACGAGTTTGTAACTAACGACGAGGACGAAGATGATGAAGCAGGAATGGTTACAAGCCGACGTGGTAGCAAAACCGATGGAGATGAGCAAAGCGATTACTTTACAACCCCTCCAGCGGCACGACGAAGGTCAACGATACCATCTTCGCGAAGCTCTTTGCGTTCTCAAAGCCCGCATGTATCGCCAAGGACTAGCAATCAACTTAATCGGCAAGGGCTACATAGCCGCACACTCTCTACGAATACGATTCTTTACGCTCCACAGGGACCTACCCGTCATGGCCTTAGCCCATCCTCAATATCTGAAGAGCCGTCGGGGACTCGTTCTCGTCCGCGGACGAGTCGGTTGACTAAGTCAGCAGAATCGGCCGGCCCAAGTGGGACACGCTCACCACGAAAAATACAAATTGAGCCTAGACCTTCGATTCGACCGAGACCGATACCCATAAGATCAGCCCCCAACCACGCTGCCCTCCTCAACATCAACCCGCGACTTCGGCAAGTCTCTTCTGTTGACGTAGATATCAATTCTGATATGGGTATCGATGGACCTAGTGAGTTTGGAGCGGTCCCATCTTCCTTTGCAACGCAAATGGCCATGGCCACTGGCCAACTGAAAGCGCCAAATCGAGGTCATCGGGATCGCGAAGACGCTGATAGAATGAGTCGACTGGTCCTGGCTCGAATGAAGACTCTTGAAGAGGGTCTCGCGGATGTCGCCAAAGAAATGAGAGTCCTGCGAAGTGCAGTACCGACAGCACAGAATTCAGGCGACGACAACAGCTGGAAGACAAGTGCAAGTAGCGAGGTACCCTCCAGTAACAAGACCAAGTCTGGGAAAGTGCCAAAGGGTAGAAGGAGTCGGCCAGAAAGCTCCAGAGAACAAAATATTACCAGATTGAAGACTATGCCGGAGAGTCAAGAGCTTAAAGGGAAGGGTAAAGAGGTTGCGCAGGTTGATACGAAGCCGGTCGAGAGTGAATCTAGAAGAAGGGGAGGTTCACTTTAAGTGGGTTGGGTATGTGTCTAAGGGGTGCATCAAAGGTCGCTGGCTCTACAAAAGTCATGCATTTTGGGCGTTTTTGGTATGCTTTGAGGTTCGGGCGGCAGGAGTGAATGAGTTTGAGTTCTGATACGGCATGATACGAAGGGTTTTTGAGAGCGTACTCGTCATCTGTGCATATGATATGGTCATGATTTGCAGTGTGGCAGCTTGTACTATTAGCCGGAACTGGATTGTATAAGACGGCTTGCTAGAGCTGATGTTTATTCGCTATAACACGAGTAAAAGATCCTGAAAGTTCGAGCTCTTTATTGTTTACTGTCTTTGTCTTTAATTGCTTCTAGCCACGTATACCTATCTAACGCGATCCAATGTATTGTAAAACACCAGCCATTGATTAGTCCACATGTACAGGTAGGTACATAGATGCGTCCGACTTGAAAGCTATCTGTAATCTAACGATTGATCGTAAGTTCGACCAATCGGAGACCCGCTTCCTGGACTTTTCCATCTTTAGCTTTCTTGTATAGATCTTTCAATATATGTTTTACTAGACTTATTGTATTGTATCCTACTCTCGGCCTTTGTGTTATTGAATTAGATCCCACCACCACTTCGGTCGACGCTGACGTAGAAGTTGGGGTGCTCGGCAGAGCTCTTCTGAGCTCGCTCGTTGCGAGTCATGGCGGATCGCTGGTATCTGACGGCAGCTATGATGCCCGTCGCGGCGACGGCTGTGAAAGCTAGAGCTGGGTGGCGGGTGCTGCGAAATTGGAAGGTTAGTTTGGTAAAGTTCTTGTAAGTGTAAAAGGCAGTTCTGCCTGTGTAATCTAGCTCCCAAGCTTAAGCTTGCTTCACCGTTGCTTTTTTCCTAGAGGAGGGGTCACGAAACCGAGGGAACTTACATGCCGAGACGCCCTGTGTTGGAAATGCGTGATGCTCCAATTCGATCCATGATTGTATCAGCTGTGAGCTTGCTTGTGCAATAGTAGTAGCAGTAGATGCGCCTGTTTGCGACGATTTATGAAATCGATGTCCTGGTAGCCAGGAAGTCTCAGAGGTTTGGGTATTATAGTAATGATAGCTTGTATTATGTGCTTTGTTTGCAATATACAACGAGCAACTCAATGGTTTCGAATCTAATATCTGGAAGGTAACACGCCAAGTGAGATCCCTATGATCTGTGTAGGTAAATAAAGAGATGTCGGGAAAGCTTAGGTAGACAAGGAGAGACAGGTCTATGGTTTATGTATTCAGACGACTCAGATTGTGGAGTGTTGACCGCCACACGACATCCAGCATACATAGTATCATGTGCGTGTACCTACCTTTATGGCCCTGAATTACCAGAAACTGATAAGATATTCTCCATTTTTATGTCATACAAGAGGCTACAAGGGGTTCCTAGATTGCCTAGTCGGCCTAGATTCCCCAGATTCTCGGTTGAGTGGGCAGATACTGGTGAGGTTCTAGTGGCGCGATCGGATGCGGAACGAAAAAAATAAGGGAAGTTAGGGAAAGCTCCAGGATCGGCTCGCTGGCTGGTTACCGGTGCCCTAATCTTTAACCGGAACAGGATAAGGGGCACGCGAGCTAACTCAACGACCCAGGACGCAATGTCCAATTGCAAAGATCCCGAAAACTTACTAAACCTCACAAACTTGCATTAAGGGGGTTGGAAGTCGGTATTTGCGGTATTGGATTACCGGGTAGGGACGGGTTGCACCCTCCAGGGTCTTGGACTTTAGACTCCATTCAAGATGCGGGGAAGAAGCGAAAGCGAAAAGTCCAAGGGTTCAACTGCCAAAGAATTTATTTTCGTCATTTCCATATAAAACTCTTATGACTCAATCTGATGCAAAGTCATATTGCTGCCTAGATAAAATACTATCAATCATAACTTTAAACGACAGGTCAACTTTCGAGTCTACATAGGTACGTAACATGCCAACCAATAGAATATATTGCATGCAGTGTATTTACTACACTACACAGGTACTTGAATGTAAATACACGCTATGGTAAGTACCTAGGTAGCTGGACGATTCACACTTCGACAACACCAGATATAAGCGCGATTCTAGAGGTTGGACAAGACACACCGAAGAATATGGCTACTGTGGGCAACACGTGTTTCTACATACCGTTTGGCCAGACGATAACATAACACCAAACTCAGCCTCCTAATTGACCCAACAACACACTTAAGATCTAAGCCATGATTATAATCTACAGTCTAACTGAGGTGCATCTACACGGTGTCGTAGGGCTCACCTAGCTCGTTGGGAAGATAGTATGGGCCAATCACGGCACAAGAGAGATGCATTATAGTTGCACTGTGGCTGAAGCGACAGGGGTTAATACTAGGTACCTACCTACCTAGGTAGCTAGCTTGCGCATGGACATGGGTTATCAGGTTTGCCACTTCGTGCAGGGTACATGGATAATCAAACGTCGTTACTGGAACTGTAGAAGCTTACAGTTAAGGCAGTCGTGAGGCATCAGTCTGAGGCAGCTGCTATTACACATGTAGTATCCATCTACAGCCTTGTTTTGATTATTATTACTGCTACCTGACATCTCTCAAGCTGATTCCTTCTTTACCTCTCTTTACTCTTCTGCCTTCCGACACACACACGTTCTCGTAATATCGCTACGCGCGATTCATCGCATATTACCTTAGAGAATACAGATAATCAGTTTCCCTTTCAAACAAACTGAATAATATTTCTACCGCCATGGCCACACAAGATGTAAATCAAGAGCTGCAGGGGCAAGAACTGGAGCAGGATACACCAAACAGGCCGGATCCTCTCATACCATCTTCCTCGTCTGCTCCGTGGAACACTCCGCCCGCCAGCTCTCCCCTTGATGCGGCCATCAACCAATTACTCAAGGAGAAGTCATGTCAAGGAGGCAATAACTATAATCCCTATGAGCGAGAACGTCGGGATATCGATTTGATGCAACGAGTTTCGATTGACTGCCAGTCTGGTGATACCTTAATTATCGTCAATTTTCCTCCAGGCTGTACCGATTGTAAACGAGAACAGGTAAGTACTCTTCTTTTCTGAAAAGGAAAAGCATTCAAGTCTTAAATTTTATAAATAATGTCTCCTGAATCTGTAAAGAAGTTATCAACTTACCGAGTAGATACAAAAGCCCTTCACTTGAGACAAGCCTTGAAATATAGCTGATTTGAATTGCGTTGTAGTGGTCCTCAAAACAATTTCATGCTCATTCGGAGAAGCTCCTCGGTACCAACTCGAAAGTATTCGCGCATCTGCTATCACCTAGTGAACAAGCCCGTGTCCGTAAGAGGATCGGCGACACGTTTCCGCAGAAATACGTTCTTGATCTTACACCTTCGGTCGAGGGGGATGAACTGGCAGCTCAGCTTATAGAATTGTCCCTCCCTCCAGGCGTGAGAGACTGGTGGACATCCAAAGAGAGGCTTGGCGTATCGCAGTTTCTTGTTTCCGGGCACGACGACGACTGCCCCCATCATAATGAGGTCCCTATAGACTGTCAGAAAACTATTGACTACGTCGATCTCACGATGCAACCAAACGAAGGGCTCCCACGAGTTGATCTAGCCCACATCAAGATCCCAGAATCTAGAAGGATCCTAGATTATTGTCCTATCCGACACCGCGCAAACATCATTCGCCTTATCTTGGCTATCCAGGGCCACGACTTGCTCTTGAACTCCGCGTCACGAGTGTATACCTTAACCGGTATTGCTAACATTTTAGATTCAACCGGTACTATTGTAAGTGAGACCTTGAACTGCTTGTACCCTATTAGAAATGTTCTAACTTACCCTTCTAGAGGGATTCGGTATGTACCTGGTTGATGGAAGAGCCTAACAACGAGTTCATTGATATAAACGCCGAGGCTGCCTTCAAGATGGCATGGACATTGGAGTTGTCCAATGTCACTCGAGCTGCCTTTCGCATTCTCGTGGCTGAGAAGGCCCTTGATACTTTATCTATTGAACCTCGTGCGAACGCCGCTCAATGTACGATATTCGGCCGTCCCCGTATAGATCTGCCTGATGATCTGCAGACAGTCGTTCAATATGCGGCACTCAAGCTTGTCGACCGTGTCCAACAGACACTCGCGAAGTTGAAATCCGACGAGTTCTACGACCTTCTCGAGATCCCAGAATACCAGAAATTAGTACGCACCGGAGCCCTCATCCGCAACATCTTTGAGTCTATGACAAGTAAAGATCTAGATTATGCCGAGATAAAGCAAGCATCCGACGCACATGCGGCTCTCTTAGATAGGCTACAAGAATATAAGAATTGGATAGTGCGTGAGGCAATGGAAACACCGCCTAACAACGACATGCAAAGAGACTGCGATCGCGACCGCCGATGCTACGTTCCAAATACGAACTGGGTTCCGACTGCCGTTATCTATGGCCAATTCTCTGAAGCTCAGCATCTGCTAACTCCAAATTTTTGGGTAGAGCTAGCTTCATACACCACCTCGTATAACAGACCCTCTTATCCGGACAATTATCTACATGATGTCGCGAACGAGTTCAATTACCTGATGAATGTATCCTACAATATTCTGCTTCCCTGCGGCGGACCAGAGCAGGAAGATTGTGCATTCGGCATTCCTGGATTCCGCGCCCAACTCAACTACAACGTACCGACAAGTAGTGACGTGGAATTCAACGTCGATCAATTCCGCGACCAACTTAATAGAAGCTTAGAGAGTTTATGGATGATTTGGACGAAACCGGATCTAGAAGCTCCCCTTAATCGAACGAAACATATAGTTCTAGGGTTGTCAGACGACGAGATTCAATACCTCCCGCTCTGGGCTGGCGGACTGGATGACGGAACAGGTGGCGTCTTCGAGCCCGCTGTACCAGACACCGACCTTGGTCCTATAGGACCCGGTCCCGCATATCGTACCGGCGTGACGGTGGCGACGGACTCCTCCAGCATCTGCCAGTCGGAAAAGACACCCAGTCAAGCTAGCACCGCTACCTTGACAGCCGGGCGGTCCATAGCCGCTGCTCCCTCTAACGCGGTTCCCACGACTGTAAGCGACAGCGCGTCTGCGGGAGGAACCGACATCACGTCTACTACATCTTCTATCGTTATGGTGGATGCGGTAGACGAGCCTGACGACGACACCGACGACGCGTTCGACTTTGACGACGGAGATGAAATCAGCGAAGAGGCGTGGTCACAAGTCGAAGAGCCTTGAAGGGTACTTACTAAAGGTACTGAGGTAAGTTCTAGGCACTCATCATAGGAGCGAGCACGGCGGCGTCATTGATTTATTTGATGCGTTCATACGAGCACGGGGGATATGAGCCATGACGAAACGAAATAGAGTGCGCAGTTTTCGGAGGGGTTTTTCTATGTATGTGGGAAGGGTTCGTCGTATTGGCGTATACGCATCTTTGCCCGGGAACTTATCTACGGGTTGTCAGCCACATCTGTAATGGCCTTTCGGATCTGTGTTGTGCGAGGGTTAGAGGATAGGATAAATTCACCCCAGCGATGTCTCGGGATCTGGATTATCTGGGTTTCACGTACGGACTATTTTCTGGCGTAGCAATACTACCTGATTTGTGTTCTTGCAGATTTCGGGAAATGATAGGTTATAAATGAGATATAGGTAGGTATTGAGTGAGAAAGTACTTTGCCTATACGGTATGCAAACGCCAGCTTCGGGGTTCGGACTTATGGCCGGGAGTAAGGCACCTTGAGGCTTATGCGTGTCTCAGTTCTTCCAAGTTTTCTCAATATTAAGCAAGCTGAGACGGAATCAATATCGCCTCTGACGTTGTTCGTATTTCTCTACTGTTTGTGCCCGTAACATTCACTCTCCTACGCCCGAACATCGGATACGTGACATCATAAATCACAATATAGCAACAACCCAGTTTCCAAGTACATCTTTCATTAGAGATGGCCGCAACACTTTATTCTACCTCGGGACGTACATGAACCCGTAGGTATTGGGAAGCTAAACTAGCTACCTAGCTAGCAAGTAGACACGGCTAATAAGCCACTCTCCGGCGATCTTAGGTAATGTGTTGTACAAAGCAGGTGAAGTACATCGAGGTATCATTGCAGAAGAAAAAGAGAAAAAAAATAACACAGCAAGTCTGAACAGCCCTCGTCACCCATCGGATGGCGAGTAGCGGCAGCATGCGTTTGAGCCCCTCATGCAGACCAAGTAATCGACTGACTCCTATTCCTTTTTCCTTTTTCTAAACGCCGTTTCCCCTGTTCATGAAATGTCTCAGCTACGCCACGCGGTTCGATGCAAATCCCCCTCCTTTCTTACGGCATGTGTGTGATGACATGGCCTGTCCGACCTATGCGTGGTAATGGGATTGCGCGCGTGGGATTGAAGCTGAGTTGATGCGGAAGTATCCTGGGCGTTGTTGACGGATCTTCATTAAATCCACTCCATATCGCCGTCGAGGTCAGCCTCTGCCGTCTCTGTACTCTGCTTTCTAGGTCGGCCTCGGGGCCTCGGCTTTGAGTTGGACCGTGCACGCTTCTTTCGTCCCCCAGGCGCATTTCCTGCTTTCCTCTTGCGACCGCGGGGATCGGGCTCGACTGCGTCTTCATCGTCTTCGACATCTGGAGACGCTGCTTCTCCGTCGAGATCGAAATCCTCCTCTTCGTCTGGAACTTTGACTTCATTGTCGACATTTAAGAGCTCCACGAAGGCCCTGCACTGTTCTATCATCTGCTCCTGTGTATCAAATGCAGACATAATTCTAGCTATATCCTCCCAGAGTTTATCGCCGGTGACGCCCTGGACCTTGACCGGCGACTTGGCGAGATCCTTTGGAGCACCCTTGGCCTTGCTCTCGCGCTTATTGGGGCTAAGTCCATACAAACGACGTAGGTATGTACGGACCTCCCAAAGAGCTAGAAGAATTACTGAGCCGGCTGCCAGCTGTCGAAGGCGTTGAGGGTCAAAACTAGGTGGTGCCGGAGCACTAGGCTGCTCTTCACCGCCGATCATTTGCTGGGAGGTAGAGGCTGGATCCATCCGTACGTGGAAGATTTCGGATTCGATGGCTTGGGCGATGCCGGACCCCGTTCCAGTCACCATCTTTTCCATTGCAACAATCGTAGTTTGTAGCTCGCCAATTGTGACAAACTCAAAAAATGCAACATTTTCCATTATGAATCGAGAAAACTCGACGTGGGAGGATAGTGCCTGACCTGCGGGAAGCTTTGATAGATCGAAATCGATTTGCCCCACAAGTTTCTCAAGGAATCGAACGCGATTTTTAGATTTGCTGATCTTCAAAACCTCGGTGAGAAGGTGAAGCTTTGACGTAAACGGATGCTCAGTTGCGCCTCGCAGGTCTTTGATAACATCGCGCTGATACTGGAAAGCTGACTGTATGGCTTTTGCATACTCCCTCTCTAGAACACTCTCGTATTTCTCGTGCAGTGCCCTGTGCTCATGATACGCCAACTCCGAGATCTTAGGTACTGGGCAGGTCTCAAGGGTAATGAGAGTGACACCCGTCTCTTTCGGATGTACAAGACCTTGTCGATTGATACTTGCCAGGACCTCCATAGCTAGAAAAGCGTGATCGTCGTGACTCGCTAGGGTAATACGAGTGATATCTTTTAGGAACCGTTGAGTGGTCGCACTGGCAACGTCGTCAAAACTAGTGCCGCCCATAACCTTGAGATCTCTCTTAACAGATTCTTTACCGGCGGCAGCTTGTTCAGACCGCTGTTCCTCTATTAAAAGGAATTCCTTAATAGATCGGAGAATCATCGTCTCTAAAATAGGTTTGCGCTCATCGAATGCTTGTTGAAATGTCGTATAGACATTAGCAGATACATAATTTCTAGGATTAGATTGACAAATGAGTCCAATCGCATCTAGTGCCGGTCGCCTCACATCTACTGGCTGTGAAGGATTTGCGAAAGGGACGAGAGCGTCTACCATGAGCCTCGATACGGGACCTTTCCATTTTTTTGGTAAAGCAGGGTCGCTTCTGAAGCGCTGTTCATGGTTATCCAGACTGCAGTGTTTACCAATCATCCCCACGATGAGGGAGTATCGGTCAAACTGTCTGGTCTTTGTTCGATCCAGTGGGCCCATACTACTCATCAACAAGATAGCTTTAATACTTGATATGACGAGACGCGTGGGAGGTTCAATATCCTGGAGGAGCTCGCTCACGATCCAGATACATGCCACGACGTCATCGAGGAGTGCCCTCGTAGCCATGGAAGTCACAGGCATGAGGTATCTTCGAATAGAAGTGAGAAATGTTGTATGGACGCTTGACACCTGGGATAGCACGCGCCGATATATGACGACGACAGCTCTTGAAATTGCCAGGTCCTCACTAGTCTTAACGGAGGCAACATGAGGCTCCAGCTGCCGAATTTGTTCGAAGGTAAACAATTTAGGATCGGCTTTTGCGAAGATCATTAGAACTTGGAAAGCATCCCTGCTTGAAGGAATCGTTGGGTCATCCGGTTCGGGATTGCCGATAAGGTCAACTAAGTCCGCAACAAGTCTTTTACAAACTCGGGAATTGGCCTCTGCGAGCTTGGAATCAGGCGAGAGAATTGTCTGGAAGACCTTGTCTAGGACGAGCGCGGTATTTCCCTGCTTAACAGTCTGGACCATCAAAGCAACGTGGTCGGTGAGAGCCTGTTTGAAAGCGACCGAGTCGTCCTCTTTATAAAAAGGGGATATCCAAACCTCCTCTATCATTTGTCTTGCCAACTCTCGCACGCCCTCATCTGGATCTTGTGTACGATGCAGCAATCCGTTTGCGATGGTGCTCCGGACTGCTTTGCTCTCATTACCTAAGTAGATATCTTTAGCCAATTTCATCGCTCTTTTTCGCACACCTATGCCGGAATCGATGAATCTTTGGATGACTGTCGGCGTCATCCTCTCCTCTAACCTAGGGCGCATGGTCATACACTTTCCGATAAGGCCTAGGGCTGAATCGCGTACTTGTGGTGAGGGATCATTTGAACACTGCAGGATAAGCTGGATGAAGACGCTATCTCCATCGAGAATGGCTGGGTCTGTGTCAAGTACAAGATTGATACTTTTAAGACTACGGCTGCGCACAGTTGCCTGATCTGTGGTCATGGATCCCATGAGGATGTTCAAAATGCTCTTGAATGAGGCGCAAAAGTTTGACCGGAGCAAGATCGTCGAGTGAGAGAGCTTTGCATGGGCCGGAATCAACGACTTGAAGCTGTATTCCCGCGAAAGCCATTTCGGATCGTCAATCATATTGCGAAGGCGAAACGCAATTCTGCCAAGCTCAGAATCCCTTTCCTCTGATTCCTCATTTGCCACTGAATCGTACCCGAGAGTGACCTGTGATCCCCAGTCTGTGATAAGGTAGGATATGGCGCCCTTAAGATAGGGGTCGTCGCCCATACGATCTTCCAAGTGCTCCAAGACAACGCGATATGGGCCTAGCCAGCTAACGGTCTTTTCCGTCGATACGTTCCCCTCGAGAACATTGAGAGTCAGATCGGCTAACCAACGACCAAGTTCATCCGAATCGCTTCCCTCGAAATTTGTAGCTGTCTTTCGTACGTGAGATCGTAGTTTTGAGATAGCTGCGGCCATAACACCAAGGAGTTCTAGGGCCATATTTCTTGCCGGTGCCGCATTTTTATCGCCGTCCACTTGTTGAAACATCATGTACATCGTAAGCCGAAGTAGTAGCTCTGCCGCAGGCCAATCCGGGGAGTCTAGGCAGGTAGTGAAGTCTTCGATGAATAGGTCTAGAAGATTTCGATACGGTGTATCTCCGGACTTAGTCGACTTCAAGGCTCGTTTTACTATGAAGTTGACTACGTACGTAGCATTGCGATAGGCGCTATCCGCGAGTGTCTTCGCTAGTGCCTGCAACTCTTGGATGGCGGTTGAGTGCTGGATCGCAGCAGAATCCTCCGTTCGAATCGTGTAAATAGCTTCTACCTTTTTATTGGTGCCGTCGGAGGATGCTGCAGGGCCGCCGCTTCCGTCATCTTCGACGAGGCTCTGCATCATCTGGCCGCGAAGCTTTTCTTTGCGATCATCCGCCTTTCCGGCACTTGCCTGGATTAGTCTCATGATGAGAGCTGAAACGGGCTGAATACTCTTGCCCTCTGAGAGCTTGAATTGTCTTGCACTCTGCTTCCCGATTGGCAATTTCTCCAGAGAAGTCAAGATTTCATTGAAGATGCCTTCTCTCTGGGCAGGATTCATCAGAAATATCTGCGACAGTACGTTCATGGCGACTAGACGAAGGGCATCAAACTTTTGAACGCCTACTACCGAGTCCTTCTCCGTATGGGCGTTCTCCACGAATATTAGACGCGAAGACACGAACTCTAAAGTATGTACGACTGTCTCTGAGAGGTCGACACTCGCTATTAGGTCGGACATTAGAGAGAAGACCTTCTGGCAAGTGGTAAAGAGAGTACTAATAGCCTTTTTATGCATCGCAAGTAGACGGAACAAGTTACCCGGGGGGCCGGTGCTTCGTAATTCAGCCGTTGGGATGACAATGTCACTTATGACATTCCTGAAGAGATTTAAGCCTTGTTGAATTAGATCTTCGGAATACAGCTGTCTCTCCTCTCGACCGCCGCACATGATGCGAAACGACGTACGCGCAGCTTTGAGACCCATCTCAATATCATGGAGCTGCTGTGCCCAGAACCCGACTTCAGTTTCCCCCCATGCCTCATCTAGCTTGAAGTCGAGCGTATCCGCGTGCTTCAGGGAGCCTTCGCTCAAACCTTGAACTCTTAGCAGATCATTGAGAGGCGCTTGTCGGAAGCAACCGAGACTGATAGCCCTATTTATTTGTTTATGAGCTTTATCGTGCGCAGCAATCGACATGGTGGGTTCTTGCTCGTTCGTCACTGTAATTAGATGCGATGCGACGCCCCGCTCATTCGACAAGGAGTCCTCGGCAGAAAATATCTCTTGGAAACATCTTCGCAAATCTCCGAAGGCGGCATTGGCAAGCTCGCGCTGGTTGAGTTCTCCCCCGAGGGAATCTTCGAAGTCATCTTGTGCGGTGCGCTTTCTTTTCGAAGACAAGTGTGTCGGAATATCGGGTGCGTCAGGAACTATGGCAAATTCATTTTTATCAAAATTGGCCGCCGGCAATTCGATCTGAATGACACCCTGCTTGACGGAGGATGCTGATGACGGGGGAGGCTGGTCTTGGTTCGGAATATGAGATAACTGTTCAGCAGGTTCCAGTGCTTCAGTCTTTGGTAAAATAGCTTGCGGTACCGGTATTGGTGTTGGAGTTTCGGGATCTACCTTTGAGGCAGCTGGAGTTGGCGCCTGCGATGTTTGTGCCACCGGAAGGTCATGCGGCTTTGGTGTCACCATCAGGTCGGCAAGCGAGACTGTCTGAGCCTGGATTTGTGATGCTAGAGGTGATAATGGAGGAGGAGGAGGAGGAGGGGGGGGAGGTTTAGGAGGTGTATAGAAGGAAGAGGCAGTATCTAATTCTTTCCGTGTAGGCAAATGAATTTCAATGCGCGACTTGTTGTGAGCAACTGCTTGCGCATTTGAAGCAGCAGGATTATGTTTAACTACTTTGGGCGGTTCTTGCCTACGTGCCTTTGGCGACGCCTTCTTCGATATTCGGGGAGACATACCGTTTCCGTGGCCGACAGCGAGGGCGTGGGTATTCGGGGTAGGAGTGTTCGATATATCGGTGTTGGAATAACGAAAAGAGATGGAAGTATTATCATAGACCATCTTGGCGAAGGGTGAAATTCCATCGGCGACACCTTTCGCCGGCTGATTATGATTATGTGGCAATGGCAATGAAGCTTTCGGAGAGGTTTTGAATCGGCTGTGACGATGTACGTTAGTAGGCAGAAGTAGGCGGGACATTAGGAATATCTGAAGGTGATCGACGGATAGCTCTTAAATACCGTTATATAGACAGCTATAGGTATTGAAAGAGTTCCGTGAAAATGGAGATGAGAACGGAAACGAAAATGAACATGGACATGGACATGGACATGGATATGGATATGGAAAATGGAAATGCTCACAAGTGTGTGATCTTGTCTGTCTTGAGAAGATGCTGCACAAATTCAAGACTTCCCTCAACACGCTTCGTCTGGCTAGAAGTCCCGGCTTCTTTATTCAAGGCATCGTAATCTTCTTTAGAAACAAAATCGGCAAGAGATGGTGCGAGAGGACCAGAACCAATCGTGGGATTGCTAATGATATCTTTGAGTTTTTAAGTTCTCGTTAGGTTCAGGTCACGCGGAAAAAGTGCTCGACAGTATGATTGAAGTCTAATGTACAAAGTCTAATCGCGCATTGTGCAACGACGGCAGGAAGGAACGACCGCGAGATTAACGACTCGACTTACCTGGCTCAAAAGGAAAGACCGACGTGAATGGTGTATAAGGAAGCGCTTCGTTCAACGTGAAGGGTCTCGTAGTGTTCTGGTGTTGTTGGTACATGACAGCACTGGGACCGCGGACGGGCTGTGGGTAGCCTTGTTGATGGAAGTGAGGCGCGATGCCATTCTGATTGCTAGACTGAGGGTTTGCCATCGTGAGCCAACCCTCTCATAACCCAATATCTGAATACGCTGCAATCAAGCAATTTGATTTCCAGCTGCGCTGAAGCTGATGTGTTTCCTACCACATCGCAATCGCAATCGCCGCGGACCTTTTCGGTAAGAAATATAGTGGGCGCGTGTGTTGTGCCATACGCAATATTTTCGAGTCGGGTCTAGTGGCGGCCTTGTATAGGTAATACTGTGGTGATAAATTGGGCGGGTGGATGGGCGGACGGGTGGACGAGAATGACGAGAATGGGAAGTTTTAAACGCTGAACGCGAACAGCCTGATAATCCAGCCTTGCGCAGGTCGGCAAGCTTTAGGTAATTTCATTGAGGCGCATGTGGATTGTGACCGCTAGGCTAGGCATGTACCTAGGTACCTTTGTACTGTTGCACATGTCCACGGGCATTCCATCCACACATTACGAATGGACGTGTTTACTAATGTATTTGGTGCACATTGCAGATAGTGCGTACCTAAAGCATTTTTCCGTGTACCGTGTACCGTGTACGCAACCAGGTACCTGATCTAAGACAGGTAAGGTTACATCGATACATCGATTAATCTTGACGGTCTAGGTAACTCTAAATCTATTATCGATAAAAATATATATCGATAACACTTATATCCGATTCCAGTTTCAATTCCAATTGCACCTTGCTAATTTTTCTTCTGTTACGAAAATCGTTGCTAAGCCAGAAAACATCAATCTCGACAATGGCAGCAATAGGCTCCTTAGTCTTCTGTACAGACTGCGGGAATCTACTCCCTGTGTCTAAGGGAAACGAAAAGAACATTCTTAATTGCGATTGCTGTGGTGCTGAGAACCAAGGTCAGTCAATTGCGGTGCATTCAAGCGACGACGTTGACTAATATTGTGTGAACTGGCAGATACGGCAGCGAAGACGACAGTGACCGAGAGCAAACCTTCAGACTTCCCCTCATTACTTCGACAAAAACTCTCAATCGTGCAATCTGTGAAGCGACATGACGTCCAGACAGAAGCAGTCATCAACGAGACGTGTGAGAAGTGTGGACGTCAAGAAGTTAGATATACGGCAGTGCAGCTGCGCAGTGCAGATGAAGGCAGCACAATCTTTTTCACTTGCGAATGCGGCCATAAGTATGTTTTGATATTATTTTCTCCATTGTCATTGTCAGTGCCATTGCCAATTAAGCGTAGCTAACCCATAATGGCAACATAGATGGAACACGAACAATTGAGATTTTCCCAATAGAGACTACCACTATCCTTTAACTGTTTCAAGTAGTTTCTACAAACCTAAACCCAAGCCATATAAAACAAAGCCATGGGCGTGCGTGTGCACGCTTCTTTTGGTATCCTTCAGCCAACCCTTCCTATAACGCCAACCCTACTTCTCTGCCTACGCCGATACCTTTGGAGCCTCGGGAATGAGCGCGTACTCGGTTTGGTTCGATTGTTCGTAATCAGCCATGTCAAGGGCAACAATAACGCTCTCCCGCACAACCTTCTCCTTGTCATGAAGGAATTTCTTCAAGACTTCTTCGACGCCTTCCTCCTCACCAAGACTTCCAAGTGCCTCCGCCGCTTCATGTCGAACCATGCTAGCCTCCTCAAGATCGCTCAGCGCGGAAGTGAGAGCTGGTATCGAGGCCGGATGGGAAAGCTGACCGAAGACAAATGCAATCTCGTGACGAAACAGGGCCGAGGAATCTGCGAAACCCTTGGCTAAAGCATGGACGGCAGGAACTGCAGTTGGAAGATCTGGCGGCGATGCAAGGTCGCGAAGTGCGAACATGGCTCGGTATCTAAGGAATAGAGGTAGGTTGGTGTCCATTAAGGCCTTTTCCAGATCTTGGACAGTCTGCTCGGAGTTAGGCATCGGAGGCGCGGGGTCGACCGAGGCGAAGTCACTATTTTTTTTCTTGGAGTTAAACCTACTGAACATGTACATGGGGTGAATACTCAAGCAAATGGAAATTTTGCCATACCTTTCGCGTAGTTTTTCTGCTTTTCGCTGCTCCGAATTTTCCCATTCGATCCTATCAATAGCAATCTCACAAGTCTCTTTGATGACCACCTCTTCCCCCTCGCGGTCACGGAACTCGCGCAAGATTTCTAAATTTCCGGCATCGCCTAGAGCACCTAAAGCCTCCGCCGCTTCATGGCGGCACATAGGGTCTTCTTGTAAATCTGCCAAGACTTTTTCAAGGTAAGGCACAGCAGCTAGGTTGGCCGACTGGCCCAGGCAGTAAGCCAGCTCATGTTTCAGAAGGGCAGATGGAGAAGCGAATCCGGCGGCGATAGCGTCTATGGCGGCAAGGGCCTGGTCGCCTGTCTCGTGCCGTGCTAAATGTTTGAGGGAGAAGAGGGCGCGAAATCGAACAGGTAGTGGGGTAGCTTCGGAGCAGAGAGACTCACGAAGGCTCGCGATAGTCGCTGAAGTATCTACTTCGGACGCCATAATCTAGAGATAAGTAGGGAGAGCTAGCCAACGTAATGGAGGACAATTTAAGATTTTGTAGAGCGCTAGGTAGGTAGGCGAGTAAAATACGATGAAGAAACAGAGACTTCAAGGTTACTGGGTAATACCAATACCAATACCAAATCCCAAATCCCAAATCTTGAGTTTGCGAAATTTAGATGGAATGGATCTCAAAGTTTGGAAGCACAGTGGGACGATAAGGCAGACAACCCCTCTATCAAGATCCTTGAAAAAATTCTCCGCACTAAGCTAGGTAGTAAAGCCCAAAGTCCCCTGTAACATTGAGCTCCACTTAAGCTCCAGCCCAGCTTATCCCTAGTCCATACTAGGACACAGCTAAGATGCTGATTTAGCCAATGTTGCAAGTTATATATTGTTGAAATTCAATTGATTTGACAATTAGCTAGTCATACTTAACCGCCTACAGAGTTACTATGGTTTCCTGGTGTAATGGCTAGCACTGCGGATTCTGATTCCGCCAATCTGGGTTCGATTCCCAGGGAGACCTTTCCTTTTGTTCATAATTGCTCATAATTGCTCTTTACTTCCTTAACTCCTTCCACAACACCAATACCTTTTTTTAAGTTTCCATCAAACACGTACAGCGTTTTTAGACTTTTATATAAATTCCTACTGTGAGGTACACGAATATTGGATGTGAAGTAATTATTCGCCGACACCTAGGCAGTTGTAACCTTAATCACAATCAGATCCGCTAAATATTCTTACCTAAGTGCATACTAGCAGACTAGGTACATAGTGGTACGACAACAACGTGACTCCCTTTAATATTTTCAATTTGACATCACCACTTCTTTTTCTGTCTTCATGTCCTCAATTCTCTCGCGGTTTTCAATAAATACTGGAAGGATGGCTTTACATTCCGCAAGTGTCAACAACAAGCTTATCTGTATGTTACACTGCTGCACCTAGTCATGCACCATACACCATAACAAGTATCAATGCTCATAATTTAAATTAGTTGCGCCAGCCGGCAAAGAGAATCACGGGCAGGCAGATCAGTTCACTAGAGGGGTATTAACCCGCTCAGATCTCGATCAGACTTCACCTATCCGCCAATTTCATAAATGGTTCGCAGCAGCACAACAGTCAGGTCTTGTCGCCCATCCCGAAACCTGCTGCTTGTCCACTGCATCGCTGCCTTCTGGCCGTGTGTCATCCCGTATGGTCTACCTGAAGGAGCTGGATGCCGAGGGCTTTGTGATATATAGCAACTTTGGCACTAGCAAGAAAGCCCAGGACCTGAGCACAAATCCTTGGGCTAGCCTTACCTTTTGGTGGGAAGACCTTGAACGTCAAGTAAGAGTCGAAGGCCGAGCGAGCAGACTTAGCCGTGAAGAGAGCCAGAAGTATTTTGACACAAGAGTCCGCGGCAGCCGGATCGGTGCTTGGTCGAGTCGTCAGAGTCAAGTCTTACAGCCGGTCCAAGGGGACGCCGGCGCCGGCGACGAGGAAGACGATGGACGAAAGGTGCTCGATAGGTGGGTAGAGGAGACTGAAAAGAAATTCGAGGGGAAAGAGAATATTCCAGTCCCTGAATTCTGGGGAGGCTTGAGAATAGTGCCAGAGTCTCTGGAATTTTGGCAAGGCCGGCAGAGTCGTTTGCATGATCGCTTCGTCTACGATAAGAAAGCGCCCGCAGAAGAAATCATGCAGGAATGGACCCTGAAAAGACTCAGCCCATAAGTGGCCGCGTCTAGCGTGCATCCTTCGATCTCAGATGCAGGTGGCTTGACTTCAAAATCGGGAAGATTGTTGAAATCGACGGTTTGAGTTGCCGTGTCTTTGCCGTTCCATACTCCCGTTTTGTCCCACATCTGTCACCGGTTCCCCTCCAACAAGCAGTCCCGCTAATCAAGAATCTAGTTGAATAATTAATTCAAGACATTTCCACTAATGCCACGCCTCTCAGCCTCGTAGTTTCGTCACAGTTCGCCGTGGCGTGGATTCTTTAGGAGAACCCCCCCCTCTGCCCAAAAAAGGACTATAGTTCACCAAACACCAATTTTCAACTCCGATCACAGTCTTTATGCGCAGGTCTCTATCTAGACAGCCATGCATACCTAGCTTATTGCCGCAGCCTTATCTTTCATCGTCAAATACACTTAGGTACCCACCTACTAGGTAAGTAAGATATACCTGGAAATATACTTAGGACCTTAGGTGTTCAAAACTTGAGATGCTAAGCCTTGAGTTGAATTTTGAATTCTTGGCCTTTACTATTCCGCCTCAGTTCACCCCCACGAAAGATGGTGTTAGGCCAGACAAGATAATCCTCGGCGGCCGGTGTAGGCTTCGATCCCCGACCACGGCCATCGACCAATCGGTGACGAGAAAGCTTTAAGCTTCAGCCCAATTGCAGGTGCAAGTAGAAGACTGCAACTCTCACATGCGCGCCTAGTAGACAGAACTCTACAGAAATCTCAAGATGCATGTCTAGGATTCCCGCCGTAACGGCTAAATGCGAGGACCCTTAAAATATGTCAATTATACTAGGCGTGTCAGTTGACGTGAGACTTGATACCGCATTTCCTTCCTAGATCCATTCTCTTAGGTTGTTTGGAGGAAGATTTTTCGAGCGTCTCTCACATATTCATATCATTGAAGGTACTTCAATTTTTTTGTTCACCAACCCAATTATTTTCTAATTGAGAAAGCAAACACTTTGCTATCCACTTTGGAATCTGGTATGTCATCAAGTACATGATTCCTGGCGGAACCTACCTAGATACTGGGTTAAAAATTACTTAGAATATATGCGTGTGTCCCAAAGAGGAAAGCATCTGGAAAATAATTTCAGAGTGCCCCCCCCTAAGACGATGTTTTGTCTCTTTCGCCAACTCCCGCCTGTATATCCCGATCATGCACGCAACCGCTAAACCGTATACTTGCGAGACACGTAGGAGCGAGGTCTCCAAGTACCTGGTTGCCCATGACGCTTACAAGGAAAGCGCAGCGATTCGGTTTCTTGAAATCAGATGACACGGTACGTTCTGCGTCCATTAGAACGGGCATCGTGCAAATTTATGCAGGAATTAGACATTGTTACCTTGACGACACTGGCGTTTTGCCTGCAGAGCGAGCAGACCACTACGACGCCTCTAGCTGCAACACTTGCTGAGTATAACTCCCATTCGGCTGGTTGACGCACGATTGCCCTTTTCTTATAGGAGGGATGTTTCATATGAGTGCCGATTAGCTTTGCCGTTCCTACAGCGAAGCCACAAATGCTGAATATACCTACTGAAATTTCATTTGATTTTGCAGCAGGCGAGACGGCGCTCAAGTATATTAACGTCACCAGGCTCCTTTAGACCATCCATGGTGAACTTCCCTCTTCATCTCCCAACAAATTTGGCAAGTAGCAGATAATCACACAGAAACGAATAGGGTATTCACCTTTTAGATTCAAGTGTGCCGCTATCTATTCTAGCAGAAGGGCAGCCATCATCTAAAGCTGGCCTAGAAACTCCTGCCCAACATCCACCTCCTTCTAATTATATACACATACACACATCTATTCACCCCTGGTTCTGTTTATTTCATTACGTGCGAGAGGAATAAGTTATCGTTGTCACTATCTCGGGGGGCCCAGCAACATATAGTAGGATCACTTCTGCTTGAACTCCCAAGCTCATCCACATATACTGAGAATCTCGTGAGAAGTCCACTTCACCAACTCAGCTAGCTCCAATATATCGGCAATGCACCATTGCCATTACTTTTGGAGTACTAGTGCCTGTTTAAACAGTACTTATGAGCCAGAAATCTGATATGGCAAAACTAGAGGAGTCACATCTCATCAGGATACGGAATAACTAAAGGAGATCCCGTGCTCGGCACAAGGAGTATGTGGCAAGTCTTGAAGAACGAGTAAGGCATAGCAAGCTCAAACGCATGGAGGCCAACTTTGGAATCCAACAAGCAGCTCGAAAAGTGGCAGAAGAGAATAGGAAGATAAGGAACCTACTTTATACCGTGGGTTTCGATGATGAGAAGATTACTTTCTTCCTCCAAACTGGCAATATTGATGCCAACGATGCGACAATCCCGATATCTGCTCGCGACCAGGGGAACGTGGATCGATTGCTAGATCTCCTACAACGGAATGAGACAGCCATGTTCGAATACGAACTTCCTTCAAACGACACGTCTTTCCCTTCAAAGCTCGGAAACATTCAGTATGATGGTGCTCGTTGTAATATCGCCAGCCCCTCAATCAGGCAAAGTCAACCAACAATCCGTGCTACGGGAACTAACGAGCATATTCAATCGCCCAACTCAGTTATGATGAATAACGATACCCTCACATGTGAGGACCAAGAACTCCTGCAAAACGCGGGCCCTAGCATCCCTCCTAGCTATCCCATAGTTAGACATCCCCAGCATGCAACCGGCTTAGCTGGTCCACCTGACGGGTCTCAACTGTTGGAGCCTGTTCGTTATGTCTATGATGTAAACCTACAAGATCCTACATATTGCGGCCTGACTGCGACAAAGAAGCCCCAGGCTGGGAATGAGCCTACTGTGGATTTATATTCAATCCTATCGCCTATCGCAGGGAATGATAGTTCCCCTGCGTCACCAGAAGGCACGTATCAGAATTCCCAATGCCAAAACTGCATGCAACCTGGTTGCTTTCCTAATGGGAGATACATGAATGGCATTGTTGGTGTAGGGGATAATCTTTCATTCTCTCCAGATATGGCCAATTATCTCACTTGATGTCGTTATTGAGGAGGGATAGGGAAGATAATGTACCTAATCAGATTCTCTGATTCCAAAGAACTGTGGGCTGGCGGTGGGCTAAATTCTTAGATAATGGGTTTCGAATTCACGAATTTCGCTCTCTGTAGATTCTAACTTGCATTCCAAGACCTGTTGTCTCTAAGGTTACCACCCACCGCATTAGGCAACTCAGCTCTTAGAAAAACCATGTGTCTTTGTCCCATGATTTCTGTCACAACTTTCTGCATGCGATATTAATGCGAAAGCAAATTTCTGTACTGATATTATTCGCTGTTTTCGGCAGGGAGAGAAAGATTGAATGACACAAAGCTAGGCACCAACTCTTTGTCTAATGTCTTATTATTAACACGGACGGCAATTTACAATGTCAATTCAAACACAATACTTCTAGAAGCTGAAAATCATGTACTAATTAGTTCTGAAGTTATCTAGGTAGCTTTTTTATTTTTCGTTTTAAACTCTCTACTTTGCGCACATCACCAAAAGAAACCACAAACACTTTTACTATACCAAATACATTCCTTACCTACTTGAAATACTCACATCGGGATTTACCGTTGTGTGCTCTTATCTAAAGAGACCTACAAGTCGTCTCTCTACCACCCATATTCGGGCTGACGCCTGGAACGGGCACGTTCCCCTATTTTGAGAAGCAACATGGATTTTTACGGTGACAACCTGAGCTTCCCCGGAACACCTGACATATATTCTAGCGACAACTTTTACAGACCTAACATACCAGGATCGACCCACAATGGATATCTCCCAGATAGCCAGGAGGATATCTTGATGGCTGATGAGGAGTATGATCAATATCCTAGAGCTGCTGCCTCCCAAGCCGGCAATCCTGCTCCCAATGCCAACAATCCTGTTCCCCATGCCCAGGATCCTGATGAACAAGCATACCTCTATTACGATGATGAATTCAAGGGGACGCTGGTTGTCAATGAGGCATTCCGTACGGTCGTCGCGAGGTGTAAAGAAAAATACAACAATATGCAACCGGGCGGGTTTGATGGATCACGTCAACAGACTCAAGACCTGCACGATTATGTCAAGCAAGCTCTCGAAGCGCTCGATATAGTGGATAAGCTTCCTCAATTATACCCACAGGGATCGATTAGGGGCATTAATTTAAGATCTCCAAAATGGTTAACGCACAAATCGCCAACCGCATGGGAAGACGCGGATGACCAGCACGGCTGGCGACATTACAATCGAATATTAAGACCTGGCCTTCGAGGTGGCGCTGCTCCGCCTGTAGATGAAAAGAGTACCATTAACGCTCCGTGGTCGGATGTTGGGAGAGAATGGCGCCAACTCAACAAGGACGCATTATTACCCGTCACAGATATTCCTAGCAGCTTAACACGGGCTCACCTCAGAAGGCCCCTCATGTACCGTGGCAGAGACATGAATGAGGCTCTACGAATTCATATTGCGGGGCGGTTGTCGGCCGTGATTAGCGACATAACCCCAAGGTACAACGCCCTGGCCAATTCAACAGCCGCAGAGGCTGCACAACAACGAGACTTTGCCGCAGCATCAGCCGACGCGGAGAGAAAAGTAGTTGAGAATTTTAAGAAAACCTTCATTCTCCCCATGGGCAGGGGTATAAAGCGATATGGGGTCCAAGGCAACAGAGAACCTGCAAACGCCGGATTCCTGGATGTGATACAGTCTTCTTTCAATATGAGGGCATGGCGTCTCCTTCACACCGCAGCTGTAGCGAAGTTGTACAGTATAAAATCAACTACGATCGCGGAACTGATCCAGGCAGAGGTACTAAAATTACACGATTTGAAGTTGCATGAAGATGTCTGGAAGGAATACGACGGCTTCCTCGCTGTAATTTTGGCAAGCAGAGATGCGAGGACGTCAGCACGGCGACGCATACAGCTTCGGATGCAAATAGACACGGCTTTTGACGAAGACCTTAGAAGGTTCCAGAAAGTGCAAGACATCCGTGCTGGTGTCACCAGTGATGATGATGGTTCTGGTTCTGGATCTGCGCCCGAGGACCCTGAGTCGACCAACAACCCCAGAATCATGGCTAACGAAAGAGTCCTCACAGCCCTCCAAAGAATACGTGCCGCCAACGTTGAAGCGCGTAACAAAACGATCGAGGAGAACGAAGCTCTTTCTGACGGAGACGTGGGAAACCACCAACGAATTAGATTAAATAACGCCGATATCATGGCGAGGAACAATACCATATTCTCACTGGACGTAGAGATCGAGAATGCGAAGGGCTACGATCCTCTTGCCAAAAATATGTTAGGCTTCGGAGCGGACCACAAAACGACCATGGTACCACCTGAAGAATACTGGAGAGACTCCAAGAGGATCAAAGGGGCCAGGAAGCTTCCTGCAAACATCACATCCATGAGCGGATACGGCCCCGTGCCTGGCTATCATCCGACGCCGTTCATACCTAATGTGTTCACCAGTGACCCAGGTTTTATAGGCACGCCCTTCCGAGGCAGCGGGGCCACTCCTAAGACACCAGAAACCATTGTACCTGGTCGCAATACGACTGATATTCCACCTCCACCCAGAAAACCCCAAACTAGCGTACCTGAAAAGGAGCCAGTCGTCCCTGAGGTGCCTGAGCCAACTATTCCCGAAATCACCGATCCTGTCGACCCTTACGACCCTTGGGACAATGACCAAGAGCCTAATCCACCTGTTAGCATAGCAGGCCAGGTAGATAACGGAGGATGGACACTAGGCCGGATATTATCCGGTATGAAAGCTTACAGCAATGCAATGCCCCAAGCGACTCGAGACGACGAGACTAGATCTTTGCAGGTGTGGTCAGATATATTCAGCGCCGCGTGGGATATTCGTGGGTACAGTAATTCCGACTTGTCGGTGCCATATTTTGGTACTGTCAAACTTCGTATGACCATGTGGGATCTCGGTCGATTCGCGGTCGCTGACTGGGCCACTTTTCAAAGCGAGGCACAGCAGAGAGGGCTCCAGCCAATACCTGAAAGTTTATATTACGAGTCGTTCGTTTACGCTCAAATAGAATGGCTTCGGAAGCGTGAATTTAATTGGGATCTGGCTGTTTTGACGAGTGGGTGCGCTGTCGTACGTATGTTAGGACCTGGTACACGCCAAGCCGGTAAGTATCTCCTAACTATCGCGAGGTACTTGTCCCAGGGTCGTCAACTCGTAGAGCCATACCAAAAGCCGGAGTCGCAGGTGAAGCCCTCTAGACCCCTCGATCCTGTTTCATATTCACTTCAGGATGCATCAAAATTTACTTTCGACGACTATGTTGTTTCGCTGCCAGTTGCAGCCCAGCGAGACCTAGAACAGGCGTGGCAATGGTACGGGATCATCTCTACGAGCGCCATGTCGCTTGCGAGTCGCGCCGAAAAAAGTAAAGCCAAACCCATGGCGCCAGGGCAAACTGGGGGGCCAACTCAACCAACTCAGCCAACTCAGCCAACTCAGCCGGGTCGACCAACTCAGCCGGGTTGGGAAACGCTATCCGACACTTACAACCCCCGTCAGTGGACTATGGAAGAGATTGCAAACTCGACCTTCAGCGAGTTCTGGAACACGCTACCAGCGAGTGCGAAGAGAGACAAACGAACAGCTGAAGAAGATTGGCGAATTGTTAGAGATAGCTGGCTTAGGCTCAAGAATAGTGTGAAGGCACCATCTACCCCTGAACAACCCGTATCTGTACTACCCACTCCTCCAGAAACCATTCTGCCTTTTGGATGGTATCCTAGGCAGGGCGGACCACAGACAGAAGACCACAGCCACCCTAGCGAGTGGACAGCGGCACAGTGGGCACTTTTAGGGAACAACTGGAACTACTATTTCCAGGCACTGCAGCCGTGGGAACAGCGTAGTATTGAATATGCCACGAGAATGTATTCTACCTGGAAGACAGCGGCTGAGAGCACTCAATCGGGGAGTGTGGGGAGTGGAGGCTCGGCCCCCACCGCGGACCCGAACAAACCATCGGGGAGTGGACAATCGGGGAGTGGACAATCGGGGAGTGGACAATCGGGGAATGGACAACCGGGGAAGGGAGGTTCGGGGGGTGGAGGTGGAGGTCAGGACCCTGACCCTCCTGGAACACAGACTACCCCCGTAACCCTGGTACCCACAGGTCGATATGCGGTACATCCCAGCCAATGGACTTGGCCCGAGTGGCGAGACCTTGATCATAATGGTGGTTGGGACTTGTACCTCGCAGCTCTAACCGATGTCGAACGGCAAAGACCTGGTTATCCCGAAAAGAATTATTACTGGTGGAGAAACAGGGCACACGGTGCATATGACAGAAGGCACTTACAGTCATGGCATCCAGATGGAATCAAACCCCCTACCGCCCCAGTGCCGCAGGCTCCTAAACCGCCGCCTCCTCCAATGCCGCCTAAGCCCACCTTGCGTCCATCCGCAACCGGCAACCTGGGGGGCGACAAGCGGCCGAACCCGTTTGATCCCCCCGAAAAAAAAAAGAAATTCAAATCCAATCTCGATCAGAGGTTAGTCCGTTTTCACTAACCAATTCCATGAATTTTGCAATAGACCTGCCCCTGCAGAAGCTACTTAACAGAATACTGACGATATCACTAGTGACCTGAATGACCCACAACTAAAGTTGCTCGCGTCGCTCGGGAACACTATCACGAGTAGCGGCCTGGTCCAACAGGGGCCGGTCCAGTTACCACCGGTTAAACCAATCCCGACGGTTAAACCATCCAGACCAACCCAGCCGTACTACCCCCCATCCAACTACAACCAGCCCGCCGACCCAAATGACCCCGGGAAAAAGAAAACTCCTATGGAAATAGCTGCGGAGGCGGCAATCGCCGCAGTGAGAATGCAGGGTTTATTCCCGAATGCTGGTCCCTTTTCGGTAAGGCAATCCCCAAAGTTAGAATCATCTGCTGATGACTCTTAAGCCACCGCCCGTCTTGCCTCAGACCACGCAGGCTGATACTAGTAGACCTAGCAATACTTCGAAGCCAATTACATTGGGTCCTGGATGGATCCCCAGCTCCTCCACCCAACAACCATCCCTCTTTAAGCCCACCCCCGCACCTAATCCCACGTCCCAAGCACCGTCCCAACCGCTTCTGCCAACTCAACCACCACAGCAGCCCGTGGCCCCCCCGATCAAGATTCGCCAGACCAATCCGCCGCCGCCGCCCCAGAAACCCCAGCCGCTCCCGCCGCCGCCACCCACACAGACACCCCAGGGACCCAAGCCGACCAAGCCCAAGCCGACCAAGCCGCAACCCACACAGCAGCCCATAATACCCGGAACCAATCAGCCGCCCGCCCCCACGACCCAGCTCTCCGACGAGGAACTGGCGCGGAAGAAGCAGCTGGAGGAGCAAGAGAAGGCGACCCAGATATACATAGAAGAAATATTGAAAGAAAAGTTACCGGGTTATAACGGATGGCCCGAGATGAAGTACCTGCTGTACGCGTACCGGCAGGCCGCGGTGGCCGAGCAGACCCTCGGCCAGCAGCTGCCCCACAACCAACACGGCTACGCCGCCGCGCTGTCCATGGGCCTGCCCGGGTACCCTGTGCCCGTCTGGTTTGACAACGACCAAACCATTGCTGACTTGTGAGTTGGGGGTGATGTCGACGATGCGGAAGGCGATATTCTGAAGTTTCCTTTTCGGTGGTTGATCGAATGGTAGACGGGGAAAGACGGATGAAGGGATACGGAAGACGTAAGAAAATGATAAAAAAAAAACGATACAATAAGGGGCGGATTTAGAGAGCCGTCAGAGAGGGGGGCTGTGAGATTCATTGAGAGGCGTTATGTACAACACTTACACTTACACTTACATCTACTTTGTAGACTACATCTCCTTTGTATGGATAGTTGATGAATAAAGATTTCGGCGTTACTTAAACATCGTTCGTTCGATCGGACTTCCCTCGCCCATCGTAGTGGACTATGACGGGAAGGGGTACGGGAACATAGTTTTTATTTGACTATCGCGGATGGTGAGAGGCCTGACTTCGCAACTGTGTTACCTGGTATCAAGCACGTCCATGTAGCCGTGCATGTAGTTCAAAATACAAACGTAAGCAAAAAATCCATTTCTCTTTCTCTCATTTCCGGAACTCCATCAGGTATCATTACCATAGAAAACAGCAAATTCACTGTTGAAGAGCGCTTGGGTTTGCTCATTTTTATACAATGGGTACCGCCCTCATGTTGGGGAACTTTCCCCGCCTATAAGAAGTAATCTGCTACAGGCTTCTTAGCAGGCATACCCCTGGAGTCCTGCGGTGCCGCTTGGAACACGCGATACCTCCTGGCCGGGCCAATCTTGAGCCTCTTCTCTCCTTCCATCATGACTCCTTCGGCTCCGCCACCGTCGCTCCGGCCTACGTCGCCGTTGCTGCGTGCGAAAAAGCTCTCGCCTGTAGGATCTTCGGACAGTTCTAAAACAGCCGCGACGTTGCCGCATCGGTAACAGTAGTTGGGCGCGGACCAGACGGTGACGATACTCGCGTCGAACATTTCCTTAAAACCTTCCATGACAAGTTGGTGCGCGCGCGCGATGAGCGAAAGGTCGTTCTTGTGGTTGAACACCTTGACGATATCCGCACCAAAGAGAAAACCTGCCCCACGCGGCGACAAACCCCAACCGTCGATGTCGTCTGGATCAGACCATAATAGGTCGCACATGGCGCCTTCGTGGGGGACCTCTTGTTTGCGGTCCAATAGGCGAATTTTGTCTACTGTATCGATGAGGGGCGACAATCCACCGTGTACGCATAATACCGCACCCGTCGGATTTCCGATGGTGCCTCCGCTGGAACCCGACGCGCCCGACCCGGGTGGACCCGTCTTCGGCTGAGTTCCATTGGGGCTCTTTCGTTCACGGTCTGTTGACTGATCGCTGTTTCGTCTCATATACCGACTCATGATATCTCCATCCGCATTGCACACTTCTATTTCGATATCCTGCTCGGTGTATTCTATGCTTGGTGTCATATCATTGGGGGGCGATAACGTATGCGATGCGTTGAGAACTATGGCGCCGAGAGCAAGGTAGTCGAACACATCGCAACAGTATCGCCAAACGTTTGCGCTACCATATTTCCGTAGACATTCGTCATAGAAGCCATATACTGTCGTTATTTGACGTGATTCGTGATTTCCCCTGATAAGGGTCATGCGATCAGGGTAACGGACTTTGAGGCACAGGAGTAGGAGGAAGGACTCTAGGGAGTAAAATCCACGGTCGACAAAGTCGCCTATATAAACATGTCTAGTCAGCGATAAATTTCTAAATAGAAGAGATTCTTTTGGACTTACCCATGAATAAGTAGTTAGTATCAGGTGGGTCACCGCCAACTCGGAACAGTTCCATCAAGTCGTGAAATTGACCATGGATATCGCCACATATCTACGGGCATCTGTCAGAATATCTCTTCATCCGTATCATCGCGTAGCATATTGACGTACTGTTACTGGAGCTGAGACTGTGACAACGTTTCCCTCCTCGATCAGCAACTCTCTCGCTTTGTGGCAGAGCTCCCTCACTTGCGGCTCAGGTATCGGGCGGCATGCTCGAAGTTGAGCAATCGCCCTATTCAGACCACGTCAGCAAGAAGGAAAAAATTAAAAGGAGTAAGCTGTTCTAAGCAGAAACATACTTATCAAGGTCGCTCATATCTGGGAGTTGAAACTACTCCTCCCTAAGTAGGCTGAAGAGTGTTGAGATGTGGCTGGGGTAGAGATCGGACGTGGTGGTTGAAACGAATCGCCGAACTTGCGATTGATCGTGGAACCCAGATAATAGCTTTCATAACATATTCAACTGGATTAATGATTTCCAATGAATACTTGGAATAATGGACGGTTGTCAAATGCGTTGAATTTTTCTCGTAAAATGCAAGCGACTGTCGCGATAAAATGGATTTGCTGCGTCGTCGGCGCGTGGGATTTGATAATTGTCAGTTTGTCGTCCAAAATTAGAAACGTGGATTGGTCGATTAGGACTACAACTAAATTTCTGAAGTCATTTCAGTGGATCCTGGCAGTTGGGTCGCTGCAGCTTCCCTTGTTAGAATTTAGTTGGAACTATTGTATTGTAGGTACCCTTGTAAATATACACATGGTCCGAGCTTTGAGGCTTAAACTGACTAAAGTTATGAGGTAACCTGAGAAGCCGGGCAGCTGCCGAGCAGTTCCATCGTCCCACCTGGCTGGTAGATCCTCGGCTGATAACGAGCATCAAATCAAATTGATTGGATTTAGTATTTGCGACCAATCCGAAGCCAAAAGCACCAAAATATCGTGGTTTTTTTCTATTATGCGCTATCTTGGACATCAACGACGTCGCGGCAATATCGTACCTTCATACACCTCACACGCCTCGCAACCCTCCAATCGACATGCGGTGGATACATAGCGGTTTATTATAGGTATAGATCTTGCGCAATTATATCAATTGACAGCCTCAAAGAAGATGCATTAACATCCATCCCAATCTCAGCTTTCCGACGACCCCCGCTATCCGCCATGCCGCCGCACCTACACCCACGGTCGCGGATGACATCTTCGCTCTTCGCCACGACCGTAGTAGCGAGCTTCTTCGTAGTCGCCCTCCCGCACATCCTCCCGTGTCCCGCGCCCCGCGTAAAATATGCCGACTCGGAAGTAGCCCCAGACGGCACAAGGCGGCGTCGACGGAGGAAACCCGAGCTAGCCGAAGTGCAGGGCGGTATCGTCCAATTTGAGAGTCCCAGCGAAGACTTCGATAAGATCGCTGCTGAGACGCGCGGCGCGGCTACTAGGGCGAGGAAGGAAAGAGAATGTCCTGTTCCAAAGCCGGGAGGCGTTATCGGCGACCTGATGGGATTTAACAAGTCGAAAATAGAAGAAGATAGAAAGGAGGCGAGTGACAATACATGAGGCGGTACTAGACTGGAAAATCATCCAAGAGTCGGACTCTACGTGTACATACTATAAAAGGGCATTGGAATCATCACTCTACAAGTGTTTCCCACGAATATATTAATTACTACGCCAATACCTAGAAAGTCGGCAAGGCCAGGTCACCCTCATAACGTCCTGTAATGTTTAAAATGGCAATCAAGTGATCCAATGTGACAAATTTATCTGTCAGAAACACATTACCTCGAGCCCAAGTTTCAGTTTATGTACCACGATATTGTTTGCACGAATGAACCTCTACAATTATAAACTAGTAGTTAGGTCCCTAGCATCACTATTGGGAATGCAAATCAACTTTTATTGACCATCAGCCGGTGGGTGGTATCCCCGAAGATTTGGTGACTCCGTAAAACTCCTTTCGTGTTCCCCGTTCCCTCCAAGCAAGCCGGCAGACTATCGCAGGGTCGACGGCTATAAAGACCAAGCCATCCCGTCATGATGGTGTTTATCTACCTCGCGAAACTGCTCAATGTTTTGACCGTGCCAACCCGTAGGCCACCGCAATAAGTTATCATCCCGCGTCGACTAGTGATTAAAGAAGTCATAGACCACCCGATTCGGAAATGCCTGTGTTTTCGCCTTCGGGCTTCCGAATGAAGACAGAACCAACTGAGCAAAATAGAAATCGTGACTAGTAGTATTACAGGTAAGGAAAAGAAGAATGGAAGAAGGTATCATCGAGAATATCGTTGGGAAGGAAAACCGGACCTTCAAGACCGCATCAGATCGTCATTATCATTGTTCAAGACGCAGATTGTGGCGTGGGCACCTCGGTTTCTTCGACCTTCGGCTCGTCAAGCTTGGGTCTCTTCGCAGCACGTTCCGATTCCGACTCCTCAACCTTGTTCTTCAAATCTTGGTTCTCCTGCTCCATTTCATCGAGTCGTCTCTTGAGGATGTTCTCTCGTCGGTGGCTGTCATCTAGTTGTCGCTGAATCTCTTCACGTTGCATTCGCTCTGTTGCAGCCTCCTTTGCCGCACTCTCCGCAGAATGTCGGTAGTTGTCAGCGTTCTGCATATCCTGCTCCAACTGCTGCAGTCGACCTCGGTACAACTCATTGACGAGCTCGAGCTCGCTGACGCGCGTCTTCAAGCTGGAGTTGGCAGCGATGAGCTGTTCATGGGTTTGCGGAACATCCATCTGTTGTTGATCGCCATTCATGGGGGACTGATGCCCAGGAGAGCCGCCGGGAATTGGGTATTGAGGTAGAGCATCCGATTGGAAATGATCCATTGCTTGGAAGGCAGTCAGATGCGGATCATACAAAGACGGGGTTGCAGTGCGCGACACGGGCGAATCAGTACCATGACCGTGGCCGTTTGTCGCCTTCTGTTGACTTGCGCGAACGGCGGCAAGAGCGGCAGCTGTCGCATTGTCGTGGTTTTGGTAACCATTTGCGTTGGTAGCCGGAAGACTCTGCTGCACATGATTGTAAGCATTATGACATTATGTATGGCAAGGGATTGTCGATGAAAAGGGGTGGGTTGCTTTTACCTTCTTCTTGACTTGCATGTCGGGGCGCATTGTCTTAACGCGATTTCGGCTCTTGATAACATCGGTCTTCAACGATATCGGGCGCGGGCGACCGTGCAGCTTCAAGAACAGACCGCAGGCATTGCACAGGACGGATCCGGTCTCGTCGCGACGCCATAGCGGAGTGGTTGAAGTGCCGCAATTCTGGCAGGTTGGCTGGGTGGACGAAGATTCATTGTTAGCGGAAGCCGCTACTGTGGGGTGTGATGCCATCATCTTGATCTCGAGTTTGGGGGAATTTCAGACGGGTGATAGTGTATCAATGGATAGAATGCGGCGATGGGAGACGGGAGAGAGATGGATATCGATAGGGAAAGGATAAGTTGATAGATAGAGAGATTGATAGAATTGATAGACGGGAAGATTGAAGAAATTCCAGAAAGTGGGTGCTGATAAGGACGCAGCCAATCAAAGTTCCGCACAGTCCTTGTCTGTGCCGGGGTGCCAACGATTTCCTTGAGCCAATGCACGAATTGAAAGAGGAGAAAAAAAAAATCCACCTTCCACGTCCACCGCTACCTAGTAGCTTTTCGGTACTGCGACTTCCAAGGTTTGTTTCTATTACCCACGATAAACTATCAAGTCTACCAAGGTAGGTACCCCATATAGATTAGGTACCTTAGTAGGTCAACAGTTCCACTGATAATGATAATGGAATTGATACTCGTCACCCTTTTTATTTGGTAAGAGTATAGGTATGTAGGGTATTTGCGAATATCGGCATGAGTCCATGCTGTCTCGGGAACTCGAGCTTAAAATAGAAAAGGGTAAGGAAAAATAGAGACAATAGAATTGATGACTTACCAAATTGCCGGAAGCTGTTGGCGCGTGCGCCGCAGGAGATGAGTTCATTAGGGGCACCGGTGTACTTGTTGCTCTAAAGGTGGCATCCACAAATGTTAGTCAAGGTCCTATCCGATACGACGTATCTTGATTGTTCTGCGAATGATTGTGTAAAGAACTCGGAAAGTCGATGTAATCGTGATAAGGTAGTTTTTAATGGGAACTTTTATCGTAAATGTTTAAGTGTGAGATGAAATTCTAGATTAGTGTGGTTTGCAGGCGCGGTGCACTACAGGCACCTTCTCCTTTTTTGGTTTTTTTCATGGTGGACGGCACTTGCTGAACTCTGCTACCCAAAGTATACCTAGGTAGGTAGGTACGCCCCAACACAACGACTCTAATACCCTTAGGTCCTTCTTAACAATGAAGACGAGGAAGTCGCGAGTTATTCCAACAAAACGCACGTCATCAACACGTAAATTGTTTTATTCCACTTGTATAAACTCAATGATGTAAATGTGTGGGGATTATTTTCTCCTTTTTAAAAAAGTATTAACTCACCTTAATTGTGGTGAACTGGTTGTTGAATTTGTAGTCGCCAGCGCCGAAACTCCAGGGAGCTGCGCTATCGAAGCTGTCGCGGAAGACGTTGAACTTGGACGTGATATCGGCTCGAGGGTTGCCGGCGGTAGCGGCGGCGCTGCGCCTTCCTCCATCACTGATCGAATTGGCGGTAGTGCCGGCGATGCTGTACGTGTCGGAAGAGGCGAGGTAATTGGTGGCAGATTGCTCTCTACCTGCAACGACGCGACTGTGGAGGACGCCGTGGTGAATAAATTTCAAGGTCCCGAGAAAACTCGGAACTACCGATCGCGGTGGGGAGAGGTCGAGGGTGGGTATAGGGTATTAGTCGAAATGTCGAAATGGGTAACAAAAGAGTTACAATTCGATCGCCAATAATTTAAGACGATAGTACGTATCAACGTATGAAGAATTATTTTGTGATGTCGACTTGGAGAGAATAATGTACAAGTATGGTATGTACCCAAGTAGACTCGCTTTTTTTAGAACCTGCCGTACAGAACCGTGAACCGTAAAATCAAAACAAGCCGATTGGTAATTAGATAGTGGAGTAGATAATAGAATGAACGATTGAACAAGTCGTGAAATTTGTCCCAAAGGTAGGGAATGGGTAACGTCAAGCAGTCATGCAAAAAATGATCCAGACGATAGGTAAAGAAAGTTAAGGTATGTAGGATTAAGCACGCGGCGCGAAAGGAGAGAATTAGATTCCCCTGAACATCAGATGTAGGACATGTAGGACAGGATTCGGGAGAGACACAGACACGTAGAAATTGCAGAGAAAAATATTGTTATCGATCTTACCCAGAAAAGGTACAAGGTACAAATTCCTCCCTATATGCTTTTTTTCCTTACGTTTACATACATATATTCGATCCTATTTGCTTGGCAACGGGATAAATGTACCTAGGTATCTAATCCGGAGGCTACTAGGTAAGAATTCTAAGATCATCTCAACTTCCATTGGCTGGTCCCCCTTGTTCGCGGAGTGCGATGGGAGATTGGGAGATTATCAATGTGACAGGGAGCAATTGGCACAGCCCTACGCCAGAATGGGGGATCCGATATTCGTGTTGACCTGTTGATCTTTCGCAGTTGACATACTGGGCTAGTCTAACTAGGCATGTAAGTAATTCCTAAATCAATAAAGAATTGGAATCTGGACATGATTGGCGTTATCCTACATACATATAGTACCGTACATGTCTCCGGCAGTGTCACATATAGTTCATATACGTAGTAGGTTTGTAATTTTGAAGGCCACTAATCGTACACGATTAGACAGATTAGACAAGGCCAAAGTGAGGCAAGCTGAGCTGATAAGCCGAGGAGACACTTCCAAGTTCGGATTTACCCCTGAGAATTCGATATCTTAATAGCGCATTGTCTTTGCGATTTACCGAAATGCCATGTCAACAACCTTGAACTTGTTCTGGAATAGCCTATCGTGTGCAATTCATATCTCTTCAAATTCCCGAGTCGTTTAAATTCTGAATAGTATCCGGCTTATCCTTATTAAATTGGTCATAGCTCTCGATCTTTGCAAAACGACACTCACGATAAGGTGTTGAGGCATTAATACGTGGTTCTAGTGACTCCTAAGAGAGCAACTCGCTACAACTCAATTAGTCAAGTAGCTGTGTATCAGAAGAGGGTAAACACTATCCTATGTAGGTATATTCAACTTCAGAGAAACGACAGCAACTAGAAAGAGACATCCAATGCATGCATTAAGCGACATAATAATTACAATGTGTTTTTTTCTTCGCCTCCTGATATTCTCATTCCAATCAAACCCCTTTGCATATTCGAAATGGCTCAACACTGTCAGTTCAATATAAATACCTACTGGTACGGAAACACTTACCCGCGTCTAAACCGAAATAGCAGTAATTCCATGAAGCGCAATCCAGTTCAGCACTGTCTTAGATACTTTCATAAACTGACAAAGTTGCGAATAGATGAAGCTTACTACACATCTAGCATACATACCAAACAAATTACCATGAATCATCTAAAAATCTCAAATACCTACACGACTTCGAATAGATGGGATCAATTAATCCATAGATCTCAAAGTGAAATGCCTCCATCCAAAGTTTGGTATTAAAGTTATCGAAGGTAAGCCGCATATTGCGTTACCTAATCAATCATTGATTGGTGGGGGTTTGTGTAGCGGCTGGGAGACCCACATAAAAGTTCTGGCTAATGACATCTTCATGAAAAAAGTTGCAGGCGATAATTCGTAAACTCATTCACATCACCAACACTACTCCAGCCATCTCCGCCAAGATGCCGTCTACACACAAGAAAGATAAGCCGTGGGATACCGACGACATAGGCAAGTTTCCAAATATCAAGAATCGTTTTAACGTAAAATCTAATATATATTGTGTTCCAGATAAGTGGAAAGTCGAGCCTTTCAAACCCTCAGATAACGCCGGTGGAACATTTGCTGAAGAATCGTCGTTCGCCGTGTAAGTGAGATTTCAATCGAGACACAATATGCGAAAATATATCGCTAATTGATATGCAGCCTATTCCCTAAATACCGAGAAGTTTACCTCAAAGAGGCCTGGCCTCTCGTCACGAAAGCGCTTCAGCAACAGGGCATCGCATGCACTCTAGATCTCGTTGAAGGTGAGGATTAGCTAAGTCAATTATGCCCTATACTAGCATATAATTAACATATATGATTATAGGATGTATGACCGTTAAAACGACAAGAAAAACATTCGATCCCGCTGCTATCCTTAAGGCTCGAGACCTCGTCAAATTACTAGCGCGCAGCGTCCCTGCTCCGCAAGCATTGAAGATCCTCCAAGACGATATGGCGTGCGATATCATCAAGATAAGGAACCTGGTGCGCAACAAGGATAAATTCGTAAAGCGACGGCAAAGAATACTCGGTCCCGAAGGACAGACCCTAAAGGCGCTAGAGCTGCTCACGCAGACGTACATCCTCGTCCAAGGAAATACCGTCAGCGTTCTCGGTCCATACAAGGGGCTAAAGGAAGTACGAAGAATCGTCCAAGACACCATGGCGAACATCCACCCGATATACCAGATCAAGGAGCTCATGATCAAGCGAGAGCTAGCGAAGGACCCCGAGCTAGCGAACGAGAACTGGGAGCGGTTCCTCCCGAACTACAAGAAGAGGAGTCTGAGCAAGCGCATGGTGCCCCACAAGGTCACCGACAAGAGCAAGAAGGTCTACACGCCCTTCCCCCCGCCGCAGGAGAAGAGCAAGGTGGATCTGCAGATCGAGGCCGGCGAGTACCACATCGGCAAAGAAGCCAAGAAGCGCATCGCACACGAGGAACGGATGGAGCAACAGAAGGTCAAGCAAGAAGAGAAGAAGCGCCAACGAGAGCAAGATTTTGTCGCGCCGGAAGAAAACGCGGGCGAGAGGAAAAAGAGGAAGCGGAAGACCAAGGGCGAGGAGTAATAGTCAAGAGAAGAACCCAAGCCATGTACCATATCAGCCGTCGTCTTCGGAAGCCCTTAGGATACCCACGAATATTCGAACCACATTGAGAGTACTAGGACATTTGTGTCAAACCCGGTGTTATCCCAGTGACTTGCCTCTCGTTGCGAGACTAACTAGGATATCGTGTCGCTAGGACTTTTACTACGATTCAAATCACGGACATTCCTACTACAAGTGGATCAGGGAATAATACGGTAGGGTGGTAGTTTTTCTAATCAATTATGGTGCGTCGACCTTAGTTTTGTAGCTAGCAGGTATGTCAGTGTTTTCAGGATCATTGTACTCTGAAATGGACACATAGAACAGGTAGAACGCCTAAACACCAATATGCCCCATTCATATCTTCATTGGTATCACGTCTAATATGGTTCCTCATCCATCAATCACCATAGTGTCATCCCCATCAAATGCCGGACCCGGTTGCTCGACCGCAACTCCCCGTCCGCGTCCAGCTAGTAGTTCCCTTCGGATCTCCGGTCCTATCTTGTGGTGGCCGTGCGTCAGCAAGAGGTCTAATAGAGCCTCTCGTTGATCTTCGGTAATCTCGTTTCGGTATCTTTGCGCGAAGGCCAACAGGCACTGGTGCCAGATCACGGGGAGTTTGGCCTGAGTAGCCGCACGCTCCGCGCTTATATCCATAGCTTCGCCTTCTTTGATGGACGCAGGATCTACGCTTCGGAAGCGCAGGAAGTGGAAGACGAGAGAATCAATGACTTGGTACGGCAAGGCATACTTCTTTTCTAAGAGTGTCTTAATGAACACGTTCGTGGCGCCTCCACCTTCGGTTCCGGCCGACGCTTCTCGTGCTGCGATATCGCATAATCCTTTGATGGCCGCCCCGGAATGGAGGACTGGAACTGATACTCGGGCTAGGACGGCAGAAATGATTACTGCCTCTCTTAGGGTGCAAGTACCGCTTTCCACAAGCGGGAAGAGGAAACCCTTGAACCATGCCGCAGGCTTGTATAATGCTTTCTTCAGTGCATTGAACAAATGTACGTTCAACTTCTTCGTCTCGTAGATATCTTCTCGCACACGCTCGAGAAGGATCATCTCCATAAATCTTCGGACAACGATAGGCTTGCTCGACACGAAGATTCTCGTAGCCTCGTAAACCGCGTTGGGGGTCCATTGGTCGGGTTTCGTGAGCTCGATGATATCTTCCCAGTGCGGTACGGTCGGGAGTATCTTGAACGGTTTCGGGAGCTTGCCCGACTTGTAGCGCGAAAGAATTAGACCGATCCTATGTATTGTCAATAAAAACGTCATGTCACAAGTTGGCGCAACATACTTGGTATAGACTTCTACGATCTTTGGTGATAATTCATAGTCATCATCTACGGGCGCCATATCCTGTCCTCTATCCTGGCCGGCTTCATGTTGCGCGATCCTTGCTAGGATCAAATCAGCAAGATTGGTCCCCCCGCCCTGCTCTTCCGCGGGAGCTTTGCCTCCCCAGCCATTTGTCAATAAGGGATCGTCGTCGGTAGGTAAGAATTTGTTGAATGTGTCAAGGTCTTCGGGTTCGATCTCGATTTCCTCGACCTCTTCATCCTCGTCACCCCATACTTCTTCGTCTTCGAAAGGTTCGTTATCTTCATCGTCCTCGCCGAATCGCGAGTCAAATCCGAACGCATTAGACTCTTTCGGCGGTCGCTGGGGGGCGATGTCGGCTTCTTCGGCTAACTCGCGACCGATTCGCAGAATCTTCTTAGACGCCTTAGAGTCTATGTAATTCTCCTGCTCGTCCTCGTCGCCTCCTTTGGATTTCCTCTTTGGAACCTTTGTGCGGAGGGGACCTGTAGCGACGAGGTCATCTTCTAGGGGGTTATGTCGCCGGGGATGGCGACTTGAAGTTGGTGTCGTCGCTTTCGGCATGGTATCTTATTTTGGTAGGAATTGATTGAAGTTTCGCAAGTTTCGCGATACTACGACGTGGGGCGCACGAGAAATGTGAATGAATTTACAAAGAAAATTAAAAATTCTGAGGGGTGGAGCGGAACTATTCCGCTAAGCGATTAGCTCCGTGAGGCTTGGGCTGAATCGGGGTTTTTAGTATTATATAATAACAGGCTTAATCGCATTTCATAAACGAATATGTACTAAACAAGTCAACTAACGTCATTGCCCCTCGACGAAAAGCTTCGAAAAGTTTAGAGTTTATAGCCCCTCCAACTAAGTCTTCTCGCATTGCAAACTTCAAATTTCTTAGTTGGATTTAATAGTAAACAACATATCTTCAACTAATATAACTATTCACAAAAATGCCTACCGAACTTGAGGAAGTATGGGCATTTATTTTCTTATCCACAACTCCTTTCTAGTACTAATGTTGAATAGCTGGTTGGTTTTATTATCGACCCAAAACCAGAGATCCGAGCTCTAGCAACAGAGCACTTGGTTCCATATTCGACATCCCAACCCAGTATCTTCAAGGCAGACGATTTCAAGCCTATAAAGAATTTGAAACTCCTAATAAAAGATAATCCAGTATAGCATCTACTCCATTCAGTACTTATGACGGTGACTGATCATAAAATAGACAATTGCGGAACATGTTATAACTATACTAATCAATCTCGCGGCTGACCGAGAAATCTTAGAAAATCTAGCTACGGACGACAAGTTTTTGGATGAAGTCCTGAGGCAGATCATTGTCAGTTCTCTGCTTAAATTCAGTTGATTGGCTGGCACCTAACTAACATGCGCCACAGTTCGCCAATGAACCTAATGCAAACCTTCTATCTATGCTGTTAGCAAATCTTGCAAAATGGGACTCGCTAAAAAGACTTCTAAACAAGAAGCAACCATCCCCAAAAGAACTTGCATCGACCGATTTGGTCTTGAGCCAGTTGGTTGATCTGTTCGTCAAGGGCGCTGACGGGACGTATAACAAGGATGCTGATTTCGATCATCTCGCTTATCTCTTCGCTGATCTCACAAAACATCCCGAAATTCGACATTACTTCGTGCAGAAGCAAGAGTATGATGAGGTCATACCAATCACAAAGCTGAAGGTTTTCACCGAGTATAAGTCGGACGTTAGGCGAAAAGGAGTCGCGTCTACTATCAAAAATGTCGCCTTCGATGTGCCTTCGCACCCATTATTCTTATCAGAAGATGACATCAACATATTACCATATATTCTCTTACCGATTATGGGAAACGAGGAGTACGACGAGGACGAGATGATGTCGATGCTGCCCGATCTTCAACTTTTACCCCCTGACAAGCAACGCGATGCTGACCCGAACATTATTCAAACGCATGTCGAGACGCTATTGCTCTTCTCAAGCACAAGGGAAGGTAGGGAGCAGATGCGCGAGGTTAAGGTGTACCCGATCATTCGAGAAACGCACTTACGCGTTAATAATGAAGGTGTCAGAGACGCCTGCGAAAGATTAGTCCAAGTTCTAATGCGGGACGAGGCAGATCCAGATAAGGTGGAGAGTGGAGTCAACCAAGATGACAATGAAGACGACGATGACCAAATTATCGAGGTGTAAATACCATAACTTGTGCGAATTTACTCGCATGTTATTGGTGAAAACGCCACATGCTCGCTTAGAGCCGCTGGAGCCTACACGGTAGGGGGGTTTCTTCAGCCGCTTCGGCGTGACAAGGCGAAAGTGTGCACCACGGGCTTTTTCCAGAGCAAGTCGCCACATGTTGACTTTTCTCGATGGTCACGTTGCTGCAGGATTATAATAGTCACGATGCCAAGGCCATTTCCCTGGCACGATTAATCCTGAAATTGGGACTTATGGATGACATATTGGAGGGTGCCCGTCATGGGCACTCTATCCATGCGTATAGAGAGCTTTGTAGCACTAGCCAAGGTGGACCATGCGGGACTAGAAGCCGTTTCCAAATCCTTGGAAAATGCCAACATCTCAAGCGAACGGACTATCCAAACAGCTGCAGTAGCTTGCTTCAAGTCTTCAGCATGAATACAATACCAAAAACGATACCGAGTATGCCTTGATGAAAGCGATCTATACGTGACATGATCTTGTCATTTGTCTAGAGACAATCATGAACGAGAACCGACGCCTAGACCACCAAAGTGTGGTACGCCTATTGAACGTCGAGTTTTTCATACTTAGCCCGGGGTTCTGATAGAGTGCATCTACGGTTGAATCTACGAAGACATGCCATTTACTAGGAACTTAGTCTCTTCAAAATCTAGAATCCAGGTTTTACGAACGTCAAGTATGTAAATATTAATTCGCGATTGGCTAACACGACTCGTTTAGCTTATTAAAATGCTTCCATGCCAATGCTAGAAACTCGCCGCCTACCTGCCGAAGAGGGAATCAGGTCAATCAGGTTATTGATGTTTGTAGGCACAAACAAGAGAACTCGGAATACTCGAGATTCAGGAGCGTGGATGAATCCCGAGGTCTGATTGGCCGAGAAGTAACTGCACACTAGACTCACGAAACAGTTTTCATTACTGATTCTCAGCGGTGCTATTTTAGTGAACGGCTACCTATACGATCCACCTGCGGTTTGGAGCAAACTCGGCCAAACCCGGTTGTCTACCCATTTGCGGATTCTGGTCTGACGCAAATTGAGATTCGAGGATATGTGGATGGTATTTTTACGTATCTATTTGAAATAGGGGTGACGTTTAAAAACAGACCATAGAGCCAAGAGTTTCGTCGCATGGATTCTTCGGTGCGGCGTGACATGTTGATATCCGTCGGAATACATTGAACAGTTGAAGAAGCCAAGTCTGAGGCGGCAATCGAAATAAGCTTATTTATTCCAAGGTTACTATCATGACGCGACGAAGACTTCCAAGAGTAACCAAGAAGACAAGCATTTTGATATCTCATCTGCCGTCTTGTCGTCGAGTCTAAGGCTCTTGGTGAAGTCTTATTTGAACCTCTAGGGATCTTGGCGATGTCGAGGTTGTTGGTTCCGACCTTGATTCCAACCTTGGAAGCTCCCAAGTTAGAGGACGTTAGGGACGTTAGACTCGCTCTGCCCAACTAAAAGGCTAGAAAGTCAATCCATCTTGGACGCATGTGAGGGACCCCACAGCTGCCCACATTAGCAGGGGTCAAATATGGGTGGTAGCTCTCTAGTACGAAAACGCTCGGGGACCCATGTTAGATCCCCTGCTGTAACCCCACTGATTTACGAATTGCGGCGCTGTCTAATGTTGCTCTTGCTCCCGGACGAATCAGAAGTCTGGAGCCGCAACATGTGCTCCAAACTACAACTCTAATTCGTCTTCAACGACTTTCAACTTCTTCCTCACCTTTTCAAGAAAGCCACTAATTAGTCGCAAAATACCATCAGCTATCCTCCCCGAACCCGCTGCATATGAACAATTTCGTCAGCCTAGCCTCGTTCCGCGCAGCAACTAGTGAAAAATTGGCGACATCGTCGGCTTCCGTTCCCCTTCCATTTAGCTTCTATGCATTTTTTTGGTCGGGTTTGGTCGAGTTGCCCAAGCGACTCATAATCAAACCCGCACGAGGGTTCTTTTGGATCCCAAAGATCCTAGATGGATCGTGTCCTCGAAATTATAGGCACGCAACCATCTGCATCCCCATATCGATCTAGATGTATTTTCGCCGGAGCCAACCTTGCTAGGTGCCCCGTAGCTGACGATAGTCTATGCCAAATCTCGCCAGTCTCGCCTGATATCTCGAGACACGCGCACGCATAGAATTGCTCGTCGTATGTAGATTTCCGTGGGGATGAAAAGAATGACGTTCGCGAGTTGGAGGTGTCTCTGCACCGTTTCAAGCTGAAAAAAAGTAAGTTGGATGGAGCAGTGTTTAGTAAAGGCGCATCCGAGTCTGCCACTCCATCTATATTGCATGAAAATGTTACGAAATTCTGTTTCTCGGTGGTAATACTGGACTATCCCACGCCCTATCCATATATTAACATGTATGATGTGTAGTAGCTGAACCTGGTTGTGGACACCGACGTGAAAGATTAAGGCAACCTCTGCCCAGTCCATGCGCTCGGCCGACTGGTTAGACACTGATCCATGTAGGGCCGCGTTTATCTCATGTTAAACAGACTACCAATAAGCATGCCAACACGGAGGTACCGCCCAGAGTGGTGGGATTGTAATGCCTGGGTCCCGTCCTAGGCTCTGCGATCCACATCTTTTGCCCTCTCGCGTCTAGACGCTGTTGGTTGGATCGCTCGGGATCCCCTGTAACAAAGAAACCTCCCTTAACCGTAGCCCGCTTATACCACATGGCCAGGACTAGCTTGGAGATCTGTAGGGAACCTACATAAGGATCGCACGTCCCATCGGCTTCAATTCTTTCCCCCCTCTGGCTTTTATCGACATCGAGTCCCTCCAAGGGTGACAGGCCTCCCTTGCTTCCAATCTATTGCTCGCTGCTTTCCTCGCGCGTAGATAGCGGATCGCCAATACGTTCCCTTCCGACATTCGCTTTACTTAGGTACAACTCCAAATCGATCATTAGAGGGCACGGACAACCATATTATATCCTCTTATTTCTCTAACAATGGCCGACGAAACTGCCGCCGCGCCCTCCGCGGCGTTTGCCCAGAAGACATCGGGCGGTAACAACGCGTACCACAACTTCCACAATGACTTCGTGCACATCCAAGACCCTAACGAGCGTCGTCGCCTTGCGCTCGCTGAGATTGACAAGGCTCCCTTCGGATGGTACCATGTCAGGTAAGACAGTTCCCCGCGACTCCTCGCGATGTTACCGCAAAAAGTTGACTCGCGAAACACAGAGCTTGTATCGTTGCCGGTATTGGTTTCTTCACAGATTCGTACGATATCTTCGCTGTCAGTTTGTTGAACACCATGTTGGGAATTGTCTACTACCCGGGCAAGGGTTCGCTGCCCACCTCTTCCGACAACGCTATCAAATTGTCGACTTCTGCCGGTACCGTCATTGGACAGTTGGTTTTCGGTTACCTCGCGGATCACGTCGGACGAAAGCGTATGTACGGTCTTGAATTGATTATCATCATCTTCGCAACTCTCGGTCAGGCTCTCAGCTCCGGTTCTCCCTCGGTCAACATCATCGGTCTCATCATCTTCTGGCGTGTCCTTCTTGGTGTCGGTATTGGTGGAGACTACCCTCTATCCAGTATCATCACTTCTGAGTTCGCGACTACCAAGTGGAGAGGAGCCATGATGGGCGCCGTCTTCGCCATGCAGGGTATCGGTCAGTTGGTTTGCGCGTTCGTCATGTTGTTCGTTACTCTTGGTTTCAAGCAACAACTTGAGGTTTCGCCCAAGCCTGCCGACTGCACGGGTTACTGCACGGTTGCGGTCGACAAGATGTGGAGAACTTTGATTGGTTTCGGCGCTGTTCCGGCTTGCATAGCCCTCTACTACCGATTGACGATTCCCGAGACTCCTGTAAGTCACACGTTTTTTTGTCCGTATGGGGAAGAGCAACAGCTGACATCATCCTTAGCGTTACACTTTCGACATTGGCCGTGATGTTGAGAAGGCCGCCGACGATGTTAAGGCGTACATCTCTGGCAAGCCTGAGGGCCAGCCCGACGATGTCGCCCGCATCCAGGCTCGCGAAGCTGCTCAGACCCAGATGACTATTCCTAAGGCCAGCTGGAGCGACTTCTGCAGCCATTACGCTAAGCCTAAGAACGGTCTTCTTCTATTCGGTACTGCCGGATCGTGGTTCTGCCTTGACGTTGCCTGTAAGTTATGTCTAAATCCGGCTAGTATCACAAAGCTAATATTGAATCTCAGTCTACGGTTTGTCTCTTAACAATGCTACCATCCTTAACGTCATCGGCTACTCTACTAGCGGTACCAAGAGCACCTACGAGGTCCTATACAACACTGCCATTGGTAACCTTATCATTGTCTTGGCTGGTGCCGTGCCCGGATACTGGGTATCGGTTGCCACTCTCGACACCATAGGCCGAAAGACGATCCAGATGGGTGGTTTCATCATCCTAACCATTCTTTTCATCATCATGGGTTTCGCGTACAACCACATCTCCAGCAACGGACTGTTGGCTATCTACGTTCTTGCCCAGTTCTTCTTCAACTTCGGTCCTAACATGACTACATTCATCGTTCCCGGTGAGGTGTTCCCCACCCGATACCGATCCACCTCCCACGGTATCTCTGCCGCCTCCGGCAAGATCGGTTCCATTATCGGCCAAGGTGCCATCTCCATCCTCCGAACCCACGGCGCCACCAAGGAGAACCCGAACCCGTGGATGGACCACGTTCTCGAGATCTACGCCCTGTTCATGTTGCTCGGCTGCTTCACCACCCTCTTCATCCCCGAGACCAAGCGCAAGACCCTCGAAGAGCTCTCCGGCGAGGACCAGCCCGCGCCGCTCCCGATCGCATCGGGCAGCGACAACGGCAAGACCACAGCCGAGTCTCTGTGATCTTATTTCTTCCGCGTCTTACCCACTCCTTAGATAATAATTTTTTTAAACCGCTTTTCCTTTTGGGAAGAAAAGTTTTTTGCGCGTATGCGAGGAACGTGTAACGATGGTCGAGGAAAGACGTCTATGTTCGGGCGATTGGTTTTTTTGTGCTAGAGTTGGTTATGCCTAGGTACTAGCTATGTAGGCGGACCTTGACTTGGTTATACGGAACCCACAGACAGACAGGCAGACATAACGCTGACTGATACGAACATCTGGTTCTTATGTTTTTGTATCATATAGAGATAATATACCTACCTATATACCCTGTTCAATCGTTGGATTGTTTGTACGTCACTTCTTTCGTCGCTCGTTTATCTACGTATGAAGAATTCGGCTGGCCGTGTTTTGAGTAGGTATTTTTATTGAATAAAATTGCTTGTCAGGGTGTCTTGATTTGATGTTTACCTTGATACTTAGATATTTTGACTACGTATGGGACTGGGTTGGACCCTTGATAAGTGAGGTAGATCTTCTCCATAAAGTCGCTATGGGGTGCGTTCAGATGAGAAGCAATATCTTAAAGTTGTCAACTAATTTTTTTGAGCACCTGGCTTAGGTAGATTCAAAATGTACAGCGCTTCCGTAGGGAGTTAGCCACTGATAAATACAGGCTGGAGGCCGCTGATATAGTGTGTTTAGGTACAATACACGGACCGGCCGCTGTTAGCGCACAGCTCTGGCGCATGCGACACCTAGAGCAGCGCTGTGGGTTCTATCCCATAAGAACACCGATATTCCTTATGCAGTTTTCACATCCACCTTAGTTTTATCTGGAATTGGATTAGGCCTATGTCAAATAAAATACCACGAAGGTATTTCTACTAGTGAAGAAGGGTTACTCACAGAATGCGACATAGTCCTTGATATGTTTCGCCTTGTCAAATGGTTCGGGATAATACCACGCAGCATTAGTCAACTCATTGTCTGCACATACTCCTTTTAGCCCCTATCTTGTTTGCGTCTCATTACGATTGAGTACGTTATCAGACTACATACCTCCGACTTTGATTGTATAGTAGCTGGCATCACCCTTCCACCCGCAGTGCGTTTGTAGGTCGGTCTTGCTGAAGTACTCGGACTTTACGGACGACGGCGGGAAGTAAACGTTACCTTCGACCAGCTCGTAAGTGTCAGACTCGGCCACCACCGTGCCATCTATGATTGCTTCGACGTGACCAGACGGCATCGTATTCTTTAATTACTCCTACTTTTGCGAGTGTTTGTTTAAGTTATGTTCTTATTCTAGCAGCGTACAGCTTTCTAGTTTGATGAAGATGTCGTAGTTGTTATACTCGATGGCCTCAGACAAACAGCAGATATGCGGGGTTCTTGCGCTGAATGGTTCTAGAAGGATTCTAGAAACCAGCCAATCATTACGGAAGCTGCACCTAAGTCGAAGTTGCCCACGGGGTTGGTGGAGAAGCCGGTTGCATCTAGGTGCATTACCCGGCTTCTTTTCTACATATCCACTCGGCCGTAGTGATGTACCGGGACCCCTTTCTCCACTTTGGTCATCATTAGCATTCATCATTAGCACTCCTACTTCCCGGGTGACAAAGTACTGTAGGTATACGATACGTATCGAATAATATTGAGAAAAATTGTCAATTCATAGTAGTATTCGTTAATGAACTAAATCAGTATTATTGTCACTTTATCTTCATCGGGGGCCGTTGCTGCGCGTTTCCATGCAGGCCCACAATTCTGCCCTGTATGAATACCGAAGCGCCTATAGAATCCTGGTCTTCCTTGACAAGGAGTCACCAAAAGAGACCACGAATAATCACCATGTTTCGAGCTCTTGTATATTATAGGTATCAGATATGCTTGCTCCGGGAAATCGTAGTCAATGTTCTCGTCCAGAAAAGTCATCTCAGTCCTGTGGCTCATGGGGTTGGCATCACCGTGTTTATAGGGATATAGTAAGACATATCTATCTTCTATGATCATGTATAAAAGACATTGCAACTTTAAGGGAGAGTCCTTCTTGTCTATAGCGGTGCCATGATTGGTAATCGAATGCCCGTCGTGGACGCTGAGGATGTTTATCACAATATGCTTATTTCTGATCTCCTGGGGTCTAATCCATGTAAAACGTACTGGGCCGTCGAAGGAAGCCCAGCTCCATGAAGGAGCAATATCGTATGAAGCTTTCAAATTGCTAGATTTGTATTTTTCTGCTTTGTGCCATAGAAGCTGCCAAGGTAGCCATGACTTCCACATACCTGCAACGTAATCGTCTACACCTTCAAACACATCTTGGATTCGAGACGCGATGCCGGATATCGCTATCAGCTTGTCAGTCCTGTATGATAATTCGCATTCTGAATATTTTTCGATGATTGTTTTCCAATAGTCGTAAATCTTTTCTCTTATCTGCGTGAATTTCGTTTCCGGAGTAACAATTCCGTGTTCAAGCATTGCTAGCATTTCGGCTGGGGCAACGTGGTTCAATCTTTTCGTTTCTGACAAGGTATCAACTTTGCTAGGCTCACTGCTGTCGGTGCTTCGGTGAATTCTTGGCCAAAGTTGAACGTGAGAGGAAATGTTTCGCACGCAAAATTCTCGCGACATTCCCACAGAAGTTGCTGTCGGCCGCAGTGGATTTGACGTGGTGATAATAGACGTTCTTGAATGACCCAACATCGCTTATTTAAGGGCCCAACCTCGACATTATTTTCCCAAGTATCTCTTTGGACGACGAGATGCTTTTCTTCCGATAGATTATCTCCCGCCTCTCTTTTTCGTATAATAATCTCCATTGGGGTTATCAAATTGACATCACGAGGATAAAAACAACCTTCGGTTGGGCTTTTAGATGAAGTTGCCGCGATATTACACTTCGAACACTGATATATGTCGGCCATAGTATTGCTCTCATGTATCCAGTCCTCAGCAGAGTCTTGGATGATGCATAATGAATCAACCCATACGTAGTCGCTGCGAAGAAATCGACATAGACGAACAAAGTCCTGGAATGTTCTTGGTAGGTCTGTATACGGGATACCGACATCTTTGAAGTACCGGAGGTTGCTGTTCGTAAGGCTCAATATTTTCTTCGGGTCGCCCCAACAATGACTAAGCGTCATATAAGAACCCTGCGGTTGTTCGTCTTCCCTCAAGCAAAGTTTGATACTTAAGCGGCTGAGATCACCGTCACCATCAATTCGATCACCAATATAAAGAAACCTTGTAGGCCACCACGTGCCAGCGCGGAGGTTTTTACACCTTTGATGATTATTGACGCAATTGTCGAGCCACAAGCGACATAATCCCCATGCCGACTGACTGTCCGTCGCGTCACCGGGCGTAGAATGTAGATCTTGAGATATTCTAGCCGACGCTAAATTATTGATATCTGTCTTTCGGCCTAAAAAACGAAATAACATAGAGAAGGTGAGTAACGCTATCGAACAGAAAGGTAGTAGGCTAGTTTAGACTCACGTGAACTATTTCGAGGAGGAAAATACCAGGCCGGCACTGTTACGACTCTCGCCGGACGCTTTAGAATAGATAAAGGAATATCTCTCTTGTTTACGAAGACGGAGACTATATTATCATCTACTTCCAGTAGTATTTCGGAGGGGAAATCCGTGTCAATATCAATTGTGTTGAAATTTATAAAAATAGCGCAAAGTTGGCAACCGGACTGTAGTGCATTTTTCAGGCTGGATTGTGTGAGGTGGTATGGGACCATTTTATATTCATCATGTTCCAATGCCGATTCTATAGCAAGCAGGACTTCATTGCAATGATCGCAGAGTTTTGGTCCGAACCTTCTTGTTAGGACTTTCACATTCGGATCCTCCGGGGGCGTCTCAGACATCTCGCCAATTCAAGAACAGGTACGACAAATGATCTCCAAAATCAAGATGGGTATCGAGGTTGATGTTAGAAAATACGGTTAGGTTGTAACAGAGCGGAAGTAGGAGAGGGGTATTTAAGCGCTTGTATATGACCCTGACCTCGATTGTCTTATTGGCCGTCTTCATTGTTAGCCCCAAGTGAGATTCGATTTGTTTCTTCCAGGCTGTGACGGTACCTACGGTATACCTATAATTGAGTTACTAGGTACCTATTATTCTACGTACCATTATAATCCCACCCCCCTAACAATCGCAATGATTCGAGACGTATTCAGCTTCTAGTAGAGAAACCTCATCGGGCATCGAAACACGTCGCATGCGACCCCCACTCAAGCTGCTGGCAGTGCTACCGCGCCTCACAGAAAGCCTCTCGCCACTAGAACGCCTGGAAATAGGCAGCAGCTCTTTTTCCGAAACCAAAAGCCTTTCTATTTCCCTCGCGGTCGCATCCTCTTCGGCTATCTCTCTTTTGATTCGCCGCCTCGTAGCTCGCGAATTCTTGACCCCCCTGATACTGAAGAAGAGCAGGACACCGGCTAAGACCGTCCCGGCGACGGGAATGCCTACTTTGATCGCCAGTTCCTTAGCCTTGCCTTCCGCTTTCTGTCCGGCATTAAGTTGGTCTAAGGTTGTTACCCCATCCAAGTCAACCGTCCAGATCGGCAAGACGCCACTCCAGCTATTCGTCCACGCATTGGCGCCGACCGTTACGTTCGTCCTGTTGGAAATGTGACCAGATTCTACTTCAACAATATGCTCGCCGTTTTTCTCTATAGCTGCTGGCCCGGGTGCTTGCGCGAGCCAGTACGTAGCGGTGGTGTAATCGCCATCGGGATACTGGAAACTAGAAGCTACGAAAGCGGCCTGGAGAAAGGCCCGTCCTAGGCGTGGCGGCAAGTAATAACCATCGAATTCCCGACGCGAGCACGGAAAATACCGCGCCGGTGGGAGAAGAGTTCCGTTCATCGCGCGTGTAGTAGCATGGAAGGTGTGCTGCAAAAGTGCGAAAGGGATCTTCACCGATAATTCCGGGGAATATTCATTTTGGTATTCGACACTCGAGATAACTAATTCAAGATAGATAGGAGACCGAAATATTGGGTGATCTGAGGGGTAAGACCACAAGTAAAGATTGCGAGTTGCATCGTAAGTGAGTTCAAGGATGTCAGCGAGTGAGTCGCATATTTCTGTACTCAAGTGTAAATAGGGACTTCCGGGCTCCATTAAAACCCCTGTGTCCTGGATGCGCTTATAGCCTGTGTGAATATATCCAACATCCTGTTTGTAGGGGCCTTGCGGAAAGCTGTTATTAACCAGTCTAAGTGTCTCCAGAGGCAAGAAACCGAATTCGACACCGATATTAACCTGAGATATAGTGAGGAACCCTTCGATGCCCCCGAATTGATCGTAACCAGTCTTCCAGTTCATTAGGTTCCCGAGGATCCTATTATTGTCGTAACCACCTACTATGAAAGTCCCATTGACAAGCGGATCTGTGGAGCCAGTATGGAAACTAGAGAACTGAGAGACAGCGGCTCCAGATTTTGAGATAGCGGCAGAATACTTGGGTATAGATAACATTGAATTGAGTAATGGCACAGGTCGCGAAGAATTTGATAGGAGTGTCGTCAGATTCTCAGCTACTAATGCGGGAGTCTCAACAATTACGCCTCCCACATCCGCTTTCAATAATTTTTCAGAGATGCTCCCCGAGAGAGCCAGGAACATGGAAAAATCCATGCCTGTGTGATTAGTGGAAGTAATGTTATTATTTCCGAGCACGGAGAAGATAGATCCTGAGTCAAAATTGATCATGGTTGGGTTGGTTGTCTCGTTTCCAAGATAAAACTCTGGATAGACGAACTCATCACAAAGGAACGTGTCGTTTGATATGTAGTCTGCGCATGTCTGCGGTCTAATAAGAAGCGATACATTCGAGAACGTTAGGTAGGTATTGAGAGTCCCATTGTTAGAGTCGGCATCAGTGTATTCAAGAGGAATAGTAGGCCATGGCCCGTCAACATCGGGGGACAGGTGCGAATCATCTTGGTTGGTAAAGGCAAGCTTAACAACTGCCGCTTCAACGTTACTCGTAGCAGCTGAGAGCGAGAAGAATATATATTGCCACAACATTAGCGTTAACTCGAGGCTTGTTTTTTCAAGTTCTTTTAGGTGAGTCCAGATATTTTTAAGATCAGGACCGGGCTTCGGACTTATCCTAGCTGTATGCCTTGGGGGAATCCTACGAGACAAGTCTGTGTTACCTCAATTCTGCCTATGAACGGAATCATGCCTAGCCACTGCGCCAAGAGCGCCATGCACGCCATATTGGATAGAGGGTGTGGTACTGGCACTTCAGCTGAACATTGTCATTGTCTTATTTTACTCTTATAGACCTAACTGTGATCAATTATGATTTTACACGTTGTTTTTACGTTATGAGATCTTTCCCGATACTGTATTTCAACCGCTAGGAAATGTCGAAGATGATACGCTTGGGAGAGAATGCCCGACGTGTTATGAAATACCCTACCCTAGAATACCGCAAACTCCAGCCTTCATCGTCGAAGGTGGGCCTTTGGTCCCGCCTACATCCATCTTTACAACAGGGCTACAAGTATTGCTTTGTTATAGTAACCACTGTCTGGATATTATGCGTTGTCTTCTCTGTTTGGGTTGGCGTCAGTCACCAGGCCTCACCAGGTCTTGTATACACTCTTCAGACTGGCAGCTGTGCTACCATTCGTGACACTAACTTCTGGATACACCTTCTGATTAACATCCTAGCCTCAGCCCTATATGCCATCTCCTTATACGTCATGCAGCGTCTTGCAGCTCCTACAAGAGAGGACGTCGACAAAGTGCATAGTGCTCAAGGAGTTTTAAAAATAGGCTCGCTAGCCATTAGAAATCTAGCGCTGTTGAGAAGAAAGAGGTGCTTGGTTTTCACCCTTCTCTGGGCGAGCTCCCTTCCAATCCATTTAGTGTTCAATTCCATCATCGTGTACTCATCGGCCAATGCAGAATGGCCAAGCTATACCTTACTGTTCTCGGAACCCCAACTGGATTCTCTCCAATATGAAAGCTCGGCCTTTGCGACCTCAGGTATACGGCAAAATGACCGGATATCAGGGTTAGGCTACAATGCGACGAGGCTATTAGCGCCATATGTTTTCCACCAGCAACCGCCATTAGTCGAGCTTACACTCGCTGACTGCATTGAGACATTCGGTTCTGGGTCTAGCGGAACGTGGGGCGACGTCATCCTAATCCACGAGCTCCGAGAAACGGATCCGCTAGACAATATAAACATATTAAAGGAACCTGTTATTCTCTCGACTTCCTATGTTCCCGCTAGTCTTTTCGAACCGTGGAGTTGGATGTGTGGATCTAGCACAACGTGTGATACATCAACAATTCTCCGGAACGATACATGGTCAATCGGGGATCACTTAATTACACGATGTCTTGGTCGCAAACTTCCCGAAGTCTGTGAGCTCAATGTCAGCTTATCCATAGCGATAATTGTGCTGATTTGCATTTCATGCAAACTCGTCTGCATCCTCGTTGCAGTCTCCCTTGGACGGAGCCGGTCTCTCCTCACCGTTGGAGACGCAGTAGCATCGTTTCTGCAAGAACCAGACGTGGCGTTCCCCAATTATTCGCTGCTGCACAACGGTCGCCGAAACAGAGTAATGACTGAAATGAAGGGTGCTTTTTGGACATCAACTATATTGTAAGCAACTCGTTCTTACGACAATCTCCTCCCTCGTAGACTAAGCTCTGAATTTGCAGTGGGCTCGCGGGCTTGTCATTATCATGGTGGTTTTTCAATTTCACATTTAGCGAGACCAGGACGGCTTATGCGAGTTCAAAGATTGATTTTGATTTCGCTACAATGCTTCGATTCGGTCTCGGTGAAATGCCGACAATGTGGACAACTAAACTAAGAACTGGCCTCCTGAGCTATCGTGATGCTGAGAACCAGTTCTTTACGTACACTAGTGGCGCCACATTAGCCAATCTACCGCAGATTGCTTTAAGTGCTTTTTACCTGATCTTTAATAAGTATGTCACTAGCTTCTTCGTGGCTCTCGAGTTTCGACGCTTTTCGACTCGTCGTCAGGGTCTTCGCGTTAGCGAACCGTCTGAAGGCACTAAACAACGCTCTGCCCATTTCCTCCAGATCCCTCTTCGGTATAGTTTACTCATGATGACGATATTTACCCTATTACACACATTTCTCTCCCAGACTCTGTTCTTGCGCAGAGTCTATGCGGTCTATCCTCAGTCCTTTCACGACCCGAATGACATTGGCAAAAAGCTCATTCCTATGATCGGCTATTCGCCTGTGTCCTGCTTTGCCTTCTCTATCTTATTGACAGCTCTAGTTATTTCGGGAATTGTGATAGGCTTGATACCGATTGACTGGAGATTTCCGGATACGAGTGGCAGTTCTCTCGCCATTAGCGCAGCTTGTCATCCCCCGGAAGGGACTGAGAATTCACACGAGGGCGAAGTGAGATGGGGAGTTACGAATAAGAACATTGACGGCACGGTCAAATGCTCGTTTAGCTTGCTGCCGGTTCGACCTCCAGACGTTGGAGAGGTGATTGTCAATTCAGAAGCAGAGAGCAGGCAGGCAGGGTAGCTAACATGGAAGAGAGAAGGGAGTTTGAAGTTGAAGTTGCGGAGAATCTCCAGGGCTAACCTCAACCGTTTTAAGTGAGCTGTTTAGGGAAGGTTCACACCTGGGGATAAGTGGAACGGTGGATAATGCCGGGATAACGCTGTGATACAACCTTCTGTACAACCTCCTGTACAAAGAATTCGGTTAACAGGATCCACCCAACAGCGAATAACGGTGAAGATATTTCCAAAAGTAGCTTCAGCTTCCCCGCTATATTTTCTCCCGACGGCCGAGTTCGATCCACCATCTCCAGTCTTTTCTCCAACATACAGCTATCCAGTTGCTGGGTCCTAGTTACAGCACTAAACTTAGTCGTCTTAGTCGCCCACTTCCAACACAGGAGAACCGAATGTCGGCATTATTTAATCCTAGGAGAGCCTCAGCGGCCAATTCAACTTCATACGTAAACATTTTATCTGGTCGGTTTTTGTCATTTTTGCAATTTTTGGTTGTCGCTTTGTCTAGGTAGACATAGACCTACACTTATACCAAGTATCCGTTGATATCCGAGTATCCAAGCTACTACCATTCCCATTCGAATACGTCATTGTATCAGTATCTAGAGAGATTGCGGCGTGATGGCGCTTTCCGGAGTAGAGGTTGCTAAACATGACAATAAGGAGTCTTGTTGGGTGGTCATTCATGTAAGCCACCTAATCTAAACAAGAATCGCCTAATTACCACATTCCCGCTAACTCAATTGCTCAGGGAAAAGCATACGATGTCACGGAATTCCTACCTGGTTAGTAATCTATGAATCCTCATATCTAGATCTTCAGAGCTTAATTTGTGTATAGAACACCCGGGTGGGATGGGCATTATCTTGAAATATGCGGGGAAAGATGCAACCGAAGAATTCGAGCCCATACATCCTCCGGATACTCTAGACAAGTACCTGGACAAGTCTAAGCATTTGGGACCCGTCGACCTAAGCACCGTTGCTAAGGTGGCGGAACAAGAGGACCCAGAGGAGGCTGATCGGCAACAGCGCATTTCAAATAAGCCGTTGTTATCACAATGCTACAATTTGATGGATTTCGAATCGGTTGCTAAGAATACTATGAAGAGGGGCGCCTGGGGTTACTACTCTAGTGCCGCGGATGATGAGATAGTATGTTTGGTCATTCCCATTTTCGGGGGGTTCATACTAATTGAATTGACAAGACGTTACGAGAGAATCACGAAGCTTTCCACAGAATATGGTTTAGGCCTAGGATTTTGGTCGATGTGAAGGAAGTCGACTTTTCAACCACAATGCTTGGAACTAAGGTTGACATGCCCTTCTACGTTACCGCGACGGCGCTAGGAAAGTTGGGGCATCCCGAGGGTGAAGTTGTGTTAACCAAAGCCGCCAAGAAGCACAATGTTATTCAAATGATTCCGACATTAGCGTCATGCTCATTCGACGAGATTGTGGATGCAGCGGAAGGCGACCAGGTGCAATGGCTACAGCTGTACGTGAACTCGGACCGAGCAATTACCGAGCGCATCGTTAGACATGCCGAAAAGCGAGGGTGCAAGGGTCTGTTCATAACGGTCGATGCCCCTCAATTAGGGCGGAGAGAGAAGGATATGCGATCCAAGTTCACGGACCAGGGCACCAATGTCCAATCGGGTCAACAGACGGACAACTCGCAGGGCGCTGCTCGCGCTATCTCATCTTTTATCGACCCGGCGTTATCCTGGAAGGACATCCCGTGGTTCCAATCGATCACTAAGATGCCCATTATCCTGAAGGGTGTGCAGTGCGTCGAGGATGTGATAAAAGCGATCGAGCACGGCGTCCAGGGCGTCGTTCTCTCCAACCACGGCGGGAGACAGCTAGACTTTGCGCGGTCCGGAGTTGAGGTTCTCGCTGAAACTATGCCGGTTCTACGCGAGCTTGGTCTCGAAAACAAGGTCGAGATCTTCGTAGATGGTGGCGTGCGCCGCGCCACCGACATCATCAAGGCGCTGTGCCTGGGTGCCAAGGGCGTCGGTATCGGCCGCCCCTTCCTATACGCCATGTCCGCATACGGCCTCGAGGGCGTCGACCGCGCCATGCAGCTCCTGCGTGATGAGATGGAGATGAACATGCGTCTTATCGGCGCCACTAGCGTCGACCAACTCAACCCCTCCCTCGTCGACGTCCGGAATCTGGGCGCGCACGTCACTGGCGTACCGAGGGATAACTTGGGTTACAAAGTCTACGATCCCCTTGCTACACCCGCATTTAAGGCTCCTAAAGCAAAATTGTGAAGGAGCTGGGAAAGAAGGGGATAGAAAGTTTCATTGCTGTATGTGCGAGATACCGACCTACCATGTACTGTCTAGTAAGGAATTTGAATAGACTGTCTACGTTTAGTCATATACATACCATATATTTCATCCACGCAGTCTTGAGATTTATAGTATTACGTAACGTAAGACTGATTAAGTAAGCGTTCATAGATGGCTCTAGATATGAGGTTCCTCAGTTTTAGTAGTCTAAAGCGTTAATTTGGAGGTTTATTCTATGGAACGCTATCCGTCCTCGATGAGCTTTATCTAGGTTATCCCGGTGTGTATTAAGTACCTAGTGCCGACCTATGATAGCTAAGAAAGTTGCTACATAGTATCGGCACAAGCCTTTCACATGTCAGGGCTAAATTGAAAAAATTCCATCTAGGAGCGCATGGCATATCACTTGATGTTCTCAGAATAAAGTCAATCATATTTTGTTAAACAATTATTATATTTCCTTCTCAGGCGATATCTACCCGAGATGATATTCGTTCGTCATCCGTCATATTCCATTTGTACCGTCCTCATCGACTGCGTCTCTAATAAATGCAATGGCTCTCTTACAATCTCTACTTCTCTACAGAGGGATATACAGTGAAGCCAATAACCCAAAACATCAAACCGCGCCGCAATTGTACATAAAACAAACCGAAGCCCCTATCTAGGTTTAAAAGGTTGCGACGGCAATAGCGATAGACTGCGTCTCGGAGTGCGAGATAGAGACGCTGATCTCCTTCACACCTGCCTTCTTAGCAGCTTCTTGAGCATCACCATGAAGCTATTATTGGTTAGCGAATCTGTGCCTTCAGATTGGTAATGGTTTACTTACAGAGACAACGGGAGCGCCACTCTCACTGGAAAGAATCTCAATATCCTTTAGGGGTGCACCGGCACCTCTGCTTTGGACGCCAAGACTCTTGAAGACAGCCTCCTTCGCACTCCACCTTCCAGCGAAGGAGCTCTGTGGGCTCGGCATCTTCTTGCAGTACGCAATTTCCTTGTCTGTGAAGTTGCGCTCAATGAATGTAGGGTTTTCGATGTTGATGGCTGCAATGTCTTCTACGTCAACGCCGACCTTATTGTTCTTCCCCGTCTGGAGGCTTCGAGCTAGGCTCTCGACCACCTCCTTGGTGTTCTTTGCCTTTATGGTGTGGGGGCGAGCTACCTGCTGCGCAAAATCAGCTGAGTAGACGAGCTCAGCCGTCTTCACATTCTCCGTCACCCTGGCATCCGGGTTTAGAAGGACGGCGGAGAGTTGGTCTTCGGTGTACGGCGAATGGTTCTTGGCTTGGAAGATTGCGTTATTGACAATACCGTTGTGCATGTATCGGTATGCTTTCTTCTGACGGGCTGTGACCTTGGCAGAGTACTCCGCATATGTCTCCTTATCGAGGGTAGCGAACAAGTACCTGGGGTGAACACCGACGGCTTGAGCACCCTTCTGACCGAAACCGAAAGAAGTGAGTGAGAAGGCCTTTACACCGTCGGTTTGGATACTTCGACTAGGGTATACGATCAGGTCAAATTTCTCCATGTCTTTGTCGACGTTGTCGGCGTTGCGGTTGCCGGGAACAAGGCCACTGTTCAGAACTTGCAAGCAGCCATTGAACATCCAAGCTCCTGCAGCACCCTTCGGATGACCGGTAAGGTACTTCTGGAAGACACCTAAAACGGCATTGCCCTTCTTGCGGCCGAGATGACGCAATTGCTGGCAAATGACTGACGACTCATTCTTATCGTTGGCCTTGGTTGATGTACCATGGAAGGATGCAACATCCAAATCGTCAATCGTGAGACCCCAAGTAGCAAGAGAACCTCGGAGAGGGGCAATGGTGTTGTCTTGCTTCCAGAAGTTGTTTCCAAGACTTCGCAAGGCTTCCTTCTCCTGCCGAGCAGCTTCCTTTTCGATATGGACGGCTCGGGCTTGAGTATATTCTTTCTCGTCGAATTTGTGGCCTTGGGCTTGCATGGCTGCGGCTTCTTCGTAGAGGTATTCCAATTCGGACTCCTTCCAGTTGCGGATCTGCTTCTTGCGAAGCTCGATTTGACGTCGGCGATACTTAAGATCTAGGAGAGGGGATGGGAATTTGCTAGGGGCCTCCCGAGCTGTGGTCAGCAGACCTTGTCCAGGCGCTGGCACGGAACGACCAATCTTGTCGCTGGCAGTGGTAGTAAGGGCGAGGACACCATAAATTGGCACACCCATATCGAGAGCTAACTTCGCCGTCATGATAACCTGGATACCACAACCCTGGGATTCCATGAACCCACCTCTTGTTGTGGTGGTCGGACGCGACATTTCCTGGGGTGTACGACCATGGGCAAATTCGTCAAGGCTGTTGCTTGTTGCTTTCATATTGGCGAATTCGTACGAACCTTCTTCGCCGAAGTCATCAAAACCACCAACTAAGCAAATTCGTGCCTTGCCCTCCATAATGGCTTCATATCCATTGTCAACGGACTCCACAGCCGTGGCGCAAGCTCCAACGGGAGTCTTGATGGGACCGGAAGAAGACAACAAAAGCATGTTAACCCAGGCAGCCATTGTGTTAATGAAAGACTCTTGCAAAATATCCTTCTGGATATCGTGGTCCATCTTTCGCTTGGTATACATCCCATTAAGAGCATTCATACCACCTTGGCCGGAACCAATACAGTTGCCAACTTCCGACACATGTACGTACTTATAGAACTCGTACGGGTCGGTGATACCGGAGGACAGGAGGGCTTCGGCAACGGAAACCAGGACGTACAAAGTAACGCGATCAACCTGAGAAATAATGTCGTCGGGAACACCATATTTTTTCGCGTCCCAACCCGTAGGTATTTGGCCGGCAACGAGACGGTCGAATTTGAGAGCCTTCGGAATCCAAAGGGTTGCGCCTTTCCTCAAGCGGATGGTGTATTCGCCGGTCTCCGTGATCTCGAAAATTTCGCACTTGTCACCGTGCTGCCTCTTGAATTCCTCGGCTGTTTCCTTGGATCCCTCAAAAGGTTCTAGATCCTCTTCTAGTTGGATCTCGTGTAACATCATCTTCTTGTTAGGATCATACCCATCAAACAGCTCCGGCTCGATGAGACGAATACCGGAATGCTCAAGAATATACTTCTCGTACTTCGGCTTGATTTCCTTGTCCTCAACCGGTTCATTGGTCTTGGCGTCAACCCAACCGGAGTAGGGTTGTCCTTTAATAGGCCCGTTGAAGTTCTTGATGAGACCCATGATCCACGCCATTTCGACGCAACCCTCAAGCGAGAACTCGCCGTATGCCTCCATTTCCCATCGAGTTCGAGAGTTACCCCAGGGTCCAATTTCAGCAAAACCGGTGACAACAACGATCTTCTCCAAGTCGACCATACCCTTCAAGTTCTCATTGAGAGGCTCGATTTCCTTCTCCCAGTTAGGGAGGGGTGGGAAGTCGAATTTGATGTTAGCACGCGGTTCAATGACTTTCTTCTTGTACAAGGCTTCCGAGTTTTCACCATTGATGACCTTGTTCTCAATCGCTGTCTCCTTAGTGACGGCTCGGCGGACTTCGCTGGTCTCCATGATGTCCTTACGTAAGCGAGTCATGGTGTCGTTCAAGTTGGGAATGAATTGAAGGCCACCATTGAGATCCGCAAACACAGGCTCATTTTGGCAGAGGTCCACAATTGCAGGCGACATGAGGCCGAGAAGATTGAAGGCCATCTCTTGCTGGGAGAAAGTGCGGACGCCGAATTGCTCGACGCCTTCAGCCACGATGTTGTTCCCGGACATGAGACCAGTACCACGGGTCCAACCAATGACAGCACCACAAATAGTGAGGTAGTTGGCCCAATCCTCGGAATGCCAGCGGTTGAAGAGGGTCTCCAAGCCAAGCTTTGATTCTGAGTAGAGACCATCACTGCCGAACGTACCGTGGTTGGGAGATAGAGGAAGTACGACTTGAGCAGGTCGGGTTTCGAAGCCACGTTCCGATTTCTGTGTCTTCACGCAGCCTAGAAGGCGGACCAAGTTAGTCAACATAATGCGGTGAGCAAGCTCAGACTTCGAGTCGATGCCATCGATCTGGCGGCCATTTTCGGAAATGGCAGCAAATGGAACGATGTAATCGAGGTCCCATCCCAGGCCAATCTTGGGGTCGTAAATGTAATTGACGAGTGCCTCGACATCTTGCTTGCTGCCCTGGTTGAACGGAACGACGACGAGCTGAGATCCACGCGCACCGTACCTAGCATACATAGCCTGGTAATATTCAGTGACCTGTCGCGAAAAACGACTGGTTGTTACAATGACTCTGGCACCTCCGCTGATTAAACCCTGAAGAACTTCAGCGCCAATCGAGCCAGCACCAGCACCAGTCATAAGGACATATTTATCTTGGTAAGTGACACCGGCCTTAGCAGCCTCCTCTAAGCAGTCCAGGTAAATACCAGTTAATCGTTTGCTGTATTCCCAACCATGCAAGTTGTGGCGTTTGAGATGCAAGAAGGGAATAGTTTCCATCTTACCCTTGCCGTTCTGACCATTGGGCTTCAAGGTGGGCTTTTTGAGGGGACCGTTGCCCTTTCCAGCATCTTTAGGTAATATCTGACTCTCATTCATAGCAAGCGAACGAAGAACATTCCCATAGAGGTTCTTGAACTCCAACTTCGCAGTCTTAGACATCTTATGTTGCTCCTTAATGAGTTTCACCAGACGGCCAAGGTCATTTTGCACCTTAGTCCTATTGCCGTACTCGGATATTTTTCCTCCTTCAGCCATTTGTCGAACATAATGCTCAAGTTTACGGCAGCTTTGCCTGGGTATTTCTTCGTAATTGAGGTTTCCACGAGCGTCTATAGAAGTGTGTGGGCCGGTCGGGATAGCTACATCCTTATAAGCTGGCGGGACGTCCAGGACGTCTTTGCAATTTTCAATTAGTTGTTGTCCAAGCTCCTTAGCAAGTTTGTAGGTCTCCCCACGGTCGGTTGGACAGTTGTCGATATGATACTGCATAAATTCGAGTAGCAGAGGGTTTGATTTACTCATGATGCGAATGCACTGACTGACGATTTCTCTGTCCACAGCTTGTAGCCGGCCGAAGATAACATCGTAATACATGCTAAGAGCATCCTGTCGTGCCCAGTTCCAGGAAGAATCATATGTTCGCGCTTTCAAGGGACTAAACACAGGTTCAATACCCGATGCATAAAAGTCGCCATGCTCAGCGGTCCAAAGATCTAACTGCGCCTGCAGCACTTGTTGCGACTCTTGCGAAGTCTGTGCGGCTTTGTCGCCTGCCCGAAGATCCATTTTCAGGTACCTTGCTAGTAGCTCAAGTTGCTGCTTGAACAAGGCGCGCTGATCCTTGGTAAGGGCATCAATGGCAGCGGGGTCCATCATCATGCCTCCCGACCCACCGGCGGCGGGACCGGCAGCTGAGGCTGTAGACAAGCTGATACCAGCATTGGTGGCATATTTCTGTGTAACATCATCGAGGTATGCCTTCGCATCATTTTCAGAACCAAGACGAGACGGCGGCTCCATAGTGATAGCCAATACAAGAGCACCGTCTTGCCTGCCAGAACCTAGACCCCACCTCGTTTCTAAGTACTTGCGCGCCGATGTCATGTTGAAACCACCCGGCATCTTAGACGAAATGAGGCGAGCAATCAGTGATTGCGACTGCTTTCCGAGCTGTCCGTTGAATGTTGCTTGCATTAATCCCGACAGCTCGTCGATGGGAGTATCTTCTGGCTTTTCTGGAGTTGACCCAAATTCCTTCCCTAGGTCTCCGAGGATTTCGTTCTGAAGTGTGGATTTGCCTGAATCTTGTTTAGTTTTTTGGCCATGTAGTTTGCGTAGTGGTTACTCTTACCTCCAACTAAATCCTTGATTGCTTTGCTTAAAGGTATTTCTAAGAATGGCTTCTTCAACTTTTGTGCGATCAGTGCTCTGACGATTTCGAGCGCAGACACCGGTGCATCGTCAACAGCAGCAGCGGGACCTGCGCTTGGTGCCGGGGCTGCCGCTACAGGGGCTGCTGCTGCGGGCGCTGGGGCAGAACTTGATGAACTCGCCGCGGGGGCCGCAGCGGGTTCTGGTTCCTCCTCAATTGGATCTACATCGTAGTAAATCTCTTTTGCGTCCTTGTTATAACAGAGAATCTGGCGTTGAATGGATTTTGCGGCGTCGAAAGCCTCGTATTTGGACGCAATCGTTCTCTTCGCCATCACACCTAAAGTATCTGCCGGGCCAACTTCAACGATCCGCTCGGCCGTCTTCTCGCCAAGAAACACATCTTGCGTTTCGATCCATCTCACCGGAGAGGCAAATTGGTAGGCGAGAAGCTCAACAAGCAACGTATGAGCAAGCTCTTGCTCGACTTCGGGACGCATGGCGGCGGTAGGGTCGAGGTAGGTGGTAAAAGAGGCTCAAATGTGTTTATGGACGGTAGGTAGAAGTCCAGAGGAGCGGAGTGTCGACAACTCCAAGCAGCACCTCTATTTGTTTGATATTACGTCGACTTGGCAGTGAGACAGAATGACGGGGTTGTCTCGGTCGTGTTGAATGATTCCCTTTCGTTGTTAAACCTGTTCCCCCGACTACTGTGTATGTAGTAGAAGCCGAAAGGTAAAGAGTAATATGGCACAAGCAAGCTTGAAGGGATAGCAAAGGAGCGTATACCAAGCACGACTGGAAGAGAGGTGGATGCTGGAGACAATGAGGGACAGGATGAGAGATGGGGAACGAATTACTGATCGGTAAAATTTCAGTTCAATTGATTAGTAGGTGCGTAGGATAATGCAAATTATGAAGCGTTCCCGACGTATGGCTGGCGATCACTTTGACGAAAGTTGTTTTTGCCTGAGCCTAATGAAAACAAGCATCGAGGTACAAAATTACAAGAACTAAACGCGTATAGGTAAGGTACATGTGGAACATGTAAAGAGGTACCTTCAGTAACCGTCGTACAGGCAGGATTCAAAGGCGGGATCGAAACGAGCTTTCCCAAATGTTGAACTGCATTAATGGAAAAATTTGGCGGGATCCTAGAGGGTTGTAGTTCCCCAATTCCGGGCCAATGGCTAGAATACAAGTACCTACCTAGACCTGGTAGCTTTGGTAGTGACTAACTACCTAGTCGCCAGCGGCCTAGAGCATCCCCCATGCTGCAACAATCATGCATCGAGCCTCCTGTCGTGCCACCGCAACTGCTGTGCGATACTTCAGGCGTGTTTGGAGGGTAGTGAGGGCAAGAGTGCTCTGACAGGGATTGAATTTTCTCCATTGTGATTTGTTCCGAAAAACATCACTACTCCACTATTTCTCAACCACCTCTCAGAATCTATGCCTATCATGGTATAGCTCCACTATAAACCCTTTCTCCACAAGGACCTAGCCTTGCTAGCCCACAAAGTTGGGGTTGAAGTCTTAGGTGATGGCAATTTTTCATTTTTGTTCTTTGCCTCCCTCATTAACATCATCGTCTCATTCCTCTGGTCCTGATACCCGAGATTGTTCAGACGAAAGGACAAACTTTTCTTTTGCCATAAACTTCCTGAGTACAGATCGTGTTCAGCTACGAAGACTAAAGACGTGTCTCAGTACCTTATTCCAGATTTTTGTCAAATTGTCAGCAAGGTAAGTCGATAGTTGATCGTCATCCGACTTTAGTCTCATGCAGACTCTCACTTAGGACGAGCAGGACGAGTAGCATTGCAGGGAATCCTTTTCCGTAATACCAGGCACCACGCGAGGCCGCGTCTGACTGGCCCTGACCACCATTTACCTGCCGTACCATCCCAGTGGACCACTTGGTACGGGCCAGGGGTTGGCCCTTGACAGAAGTATAGATACTTCTTTATCCACTATCAATGACATCCTTTGAACCAGCCATGAATGTCACTTTTAAGGTTAATTTTCATCCCACTGCGGCCACTGATGTATGGTCTTCATATCTCCAAGGAGATATCAGGTATGAGAAGCGAAGGCGGGCTGCCATTCTGGCACATACTTTCGTATTTGATCGTAAATGACATCCTTGAATTCCACGACACCGCATGTTCATAATATTTGATGTTTATCATTGGTCGTCTTATCGTCTTGATAATCCATAATTAGGTACCATGGCGTTGCGTCATCTTACACTCTCCGCAATTGAAACTGCAGCCAGCATCTGAATGACACGCATCGATGATGACCTCGGTCCAAAAAAAAAGCATGGACCTGAATTTCATAAATCAGATCGCTGTCGATTCCGTCAAACCTCGATGCACTTTCGAGTGATCCAGCTGACAAATCGTGGCGGCTGAGGGGCACAACAAATTAGCCTTGTAGGTACTACCAATATTCAAAAGCCACTCATACTCCGTTGAGCCGAAGAAGATTCGGTCGATTCAGGTTTACTCATCTTCATCCTTTGTACCTAGGGATCAATTTGCCTTTCTTGCTCTGCCCCTCTGTCACCGCTGGTGCCAGACCGACTAATCGTCACACAGATTTGTATGTAGGTAGATATTTGGAGCCAGTCAAACAGTAATCCCCACGCCCCTGCTGACTCGAAGACCCGGTAAATACGATGCTTAGAGTGTGGTTTAGTCCGATATTGCCGCGACAATTTCGTTCTTGATGCCCGTAGCACGAAGCTGTATGCATAGTAAGTAATAAATTTGAGTTGACAGCCAAACAAGCCGTGATGCAGATTTATCTATGACATGTCTTTGTCAGTTTGTCGGATCAAATTCAGGATTATTTTTGAGAGATATTTGAAGGTTCGATGTTTAATGTGGTTGAAAAAGTACAGATACTTAAAGATGTTAGTGACATCGATAGTGGATCAAGGCTACAGCTGCATGTTAGGCTGGCTAGGTAGTTGCTAGGGACTAAAAAGGTGTGGCACCTAACCCATATGGATCCCCAACAAGAACTTAAATTTTTTTCTGTCGAGGGAGCTGTCCCTGCAACGGAAACGTTAAACTCATTTGCGTACGCCGTAGTCGTTTTATCGGGTAAATAAACTTACTTAGTAGTACTCTACCAGGTACTAACCCTAGAGGTACGTTGAGGCCAATTGGGACAAGGGACCTTCCGCGCTTCCTGCAGGTGTCTAGTGCCACAACCATCGAATACTTGCTTCCCGATTCCCGACTTGATAGGAACATTCAAAGTTCTGAGTTCCTACTTGGTGTATCTATCACGATATTTCTTCTTTCAAATCTAAGCTGCTAAATCACACCACTCCCAACTTTAATCCTGCCTCGTCCGTAACGCTCTTGATAACCTCCTTTTCGTGGCAGGCAAATAGTCTTCGCCCAATCAACCCCTCATCGGTGAAGTTCTTGTCCGTCTAATAAGAAAAGTTGGCGCAGTAAAGTTCTTCGAATTGTTTACATTTTTTGTCCCCTTAAATTTACAAGAGCGCCATATCTCCTGCTCTTTACTGAGTCTACGGAGGTAATCTTTTAACAGTAAGAAATATTCTCTCCATTAGCATCACCTATACCCCGCTCATTCTAGGTGCTAACATGTATGCCAAAGCACCAATCTAGATATCTGCCTCGCCAGCAACTTCACGATACCCCTATCATGTACGGGACCGGTACGGGCACAGGCCCTCAAACGGGTGTTTCTACTCCCAGATCGTCCTCCTCTCTTCGACCCCTCACTCTTGCCCATGGGTCTCTTGAAGCTTCGTTTCTTGTGCCCACCAACCTCCACTTCCATGCGTCACAGCTTAAGGACCGATTCACAGCCGGTCTCCCCGCGCCGACAGACGAATTAGCCCTGGATGATGAACCTTCATCCGTAGCTGAGCTTGTTGCACGATACATGGGATTTGTTGCCCATGAAGTCGAAGAGGGAGAAGATGATGCGCAAGGCTCATACGAAGAAGTCTTGAGGCTCGTTCTTAACGAATTTGAGCGCATGTTTCTTCGAGGCAACGATGTCCACACCCTCGCAAAGAATCTGCCAGGTATTCTTGCAAAACAGATCACCGTAGTCAGATGCTACTATGTAGCCCGCTCAGTAGCGAACCGTGCGATCAGACCGCACGAATCCGCGCTCCTGAGAGCTGCCGACGAAGGAACCGCCGGCATTTACAGCATCTTCGGTGGCCAAGGAAACATCATCGAGTACTTTGATGAACTCCGTGAGGTATACGAAACGTATCCTTCCTTTGTGGGTGAATTGGTTGCCGCATCCGCAGACCTTTTGCACAACCTTGCTCTTGATCCTAGGACAGACAAGTTGTATGCAAAAGGGCTTGACGTGATGGAATGGCTACGCTCTCCCGACACGACTCCTGATCCCCAATACCTAATTTCTGCCCCCGTAAGCTTACCTTTAATCGGATTGGTGCAACTATGCCATTACCAAGTTCTCGGAAAGGGCCTTGGTGTACACCCAGGCATACTACGTGACCGTATTCGCGGCGCAACTGGTCACTCTCAGGGCGTCATTGTTGCTGCTGCAGTAGCCGCCGCAGATTCATGGGAGTCGTTTGAGAAGCTAGCTAAGGATGCTTTGACAATGCTATTCTGGATTGGTGCCCGCAGTCAGCAAGTATTCCCCAGAACATCGTTGACTCCTGCAACGCTCCAGGATTCTATCGACAACGGCGAGGGAGACCCGACGCCCATGTTGAGCATCCGAGATCTTCCTCAGAGCGAAGTACAGAAGCATATTGATGCCACAAACCAATACCTCCCAGAGGATCGCCACATCGCCATATCCCTCATCAACAGTCCTAGAAATATGGTCGTTACAGGACCGCCAATTTCTTTGTATGGATTGAATCTCCAACTGCGAAAAGTGAAGGCGCCTACCGGTCTCGACCAGACTCGAATCCCTCACACGCAACGCAAAGTTCGATTTGTCAATCGTTTCTTGCCCATCACTGCGCCCTTCCATAGCAAGTATCTTTCCGATGCTACAAAACTGATCGATGAGGACCTCAAAGATGTCACTATCGACTCCTCTTCTTTAGGAATTGCCGTCTACAACACTTGTACCGGCGCCGACCTAAGAGACGAAGTAAAGGGTGATGTCGTGCCTTCTTTGGTTCGTATGATCACGCGAGACCCTGTAAATTGGGAAAAAGCGACGGTCTTCCCGGAGGCAACCCATGTGTTAGATTTTGGACCCGGTGGTATTTCTGGTCTCGGCATATTGACAAGCCGTAACAAGGAAGGCACTGGAGTGCGTGTTATCCTCGCTGGCACTATCGACGGTGCCGCACAAGAGGTGGGATACAAATCTGAACTCTTCGATCGTGATGAGGAGCATGCTATAGTGTACGCCAATGACTGGGTTAAAGAGTACGGCCCTCGGCTAGTTAAAACATCGAGTGGACATACTTATGTGGACACGAAGATGAGCCGGCTCCTCGGTCTCCCCCCGATCATGGTTGCCGGTATGACGCCTTCTACGGTCCCATGGGATTTTGTAGCGGCAACGATGAACGCTGGATACCATATTGAATTGGCCGGCGGAGGTTATTACAATGGTAAGACAATGACCGAGGCTCTTTCAAAAATTGAGAAGGCCATTCCTGCCGGGCGTGGAGTCACGATCAATCTAATCTACGTCAATCCTCGAGCTATGGCCTGGCAAATTCCCCTCATTGGCCGACTCAGATCTGAAGGCGTTCCCATTGAGGGTTTGACTATCGGCGCAGGTGTCCCGTCTATTGAAGTTGCTCAAGAGTACATTGAAACTCTTGGACTAAAGCACATTGCCTTCAAACCAGGTTCTATGGAGGCTATCCAAGCGGTGATTAACATTGCCAGGGCAAACCCAACATTCCCTGTTATCTTGCAGTGGACTGGTGGGCGTGGAGGTGGTCACCACTCATTTGAGGATTTCCACCAACCGATTTTACAAATGTATGCCCGTATCCGACGCTCGGATAACATCATCCTTGTCGCCGGTAGTGGTTTTGGTGGCTCCGAAGACACATATCCCTACCTCACTGGTGAATGGTCAAAGAAATATGGCTATCCATCTATGCCTTTCGATGGATGCCTCTTTGGTAGCCGTATGATGGTTGCGAAGGAATCTCATACGGGCAAGGCCGCCAAGCAGGCTATCATAGATGCCCAAGGTCTCAACGATGATGAATGGGAGCAGACGTATAAAGGTCCCGCTGGTGGTGTCATCACTGTTCGATCCGAGATGGGTGAGCCGATCCACAAATTAGCCACTCGTGGAGTCAAATTCTGGGCAGAGATGGACAACAAAATTTTCAGCTTGCCAAAGGAGAAGCGTGTTGCCGAGCTTAAGAAAAATCGCGACTATATCATCAAGAAATTAAACGACGACTTCCAGAAGGTTTGGTTCGGACGAAACAAGGCTGGTCAAACTGTGGATCTTGAAGATATGACTTACGGTGAGGTCGTGCGACGAATGGTCGACCTTCTTTACGTCAAGCACGAGTCGCGATGGATTGACCCATCCTTCGCCAAGCTCACAGGCGACTTCATACATCGCGTTGAGGAGCGCTTCACTCATAATGCTGGCCATGCATCGTACTTGCAGAGCTACTCTGAACTGAATGAGCCGTTCTCTGCCGTTGAAAGAATTCTTGCGCACTATCCCGAGGCTGAAAGCCAGATCATCAACGCTCAAGACGTACAACACTTCTTACTCTTATGCTCACGTCGTGGCCAGAAGCCCGTAACTTTTGTCCCATCTCTTGACGAGAATTTTGAGTTTTTCTTCAAGAAGGACTCCCTCTGGCAGTCCGAGGATCTTGAGGCTGTCATCGATCAAGACGTTGGACGTACTTGTATCTTACAAGGTCCTACCGCAGTCAAGTACTCTAAGGTTATAGATGAGCCTATAAAGGATATCCTGGATAGCATTCACAACGCTCATATCGCCAACCTAACAAGGGACGTATATGCAAACAAGCCAGAGTCGATCCCAACCATTGAGTATTTTGGTGGCAAGTTGATCGACTCAGAGATACCACTAGATGTCGAAGGCCTTACAGTATCTTATGATCAGCATAAAAATACTTATCGCCTAGCGTCAACCCCCGGCGCTGCTCTTCCTCCCCTTGATAGCTGGCTTGCGCTTCTGGCTGGCCCGAATCGCAATTGGCGCCATGCTCTATTTACTTCCGAAGTCTTGGTGCAAGGCCAAAAATACCAGACAAATCCCATGAAGCGAATCTTCGCGCCGGTCCGTGGCCTCTTTGTTGAGATCCTATACCCTAACGACCCAGCCAAAACATCAATTATTGTGCGCGAACAGCCGCGACACAACCATTACGTTGACGTTATCGAAGTCAAGTTAAATGGCAAACATGAGATTACGGTTAACATGATAAAAGATACCAGTGCTCTTGGTCGGCCAGTGTCGTTGCCCCTCAGATTCACTTACCAACCTGAAGCCGGATATGCACCGATCCATGAGGTCATGGATGGGCGAAATGACCGTATCAAAGAATTCTACTGGCGCGCATGGTTCGGAGAAGAAACATTCGATCTTGATACCCCTGTTACAAGCAAGTTCGACGGAGGACGAGCAACTATCACCAAGGAAGCTATCAATGACTTCGTACACGCTGTCGGAAATACTGGTGAAGCATTTGTTGACCGTCCTGGCAAAGAAATGTATGCACCTATGGACTTTGCCATTGTTGTCGGATGGAAAGCTATTACGAAACCTATCTTCCCAGGAAAGATCGATGGCGACCTTCTCAAGCTTGTGCACCTTTCTAACGGCTTCCGGATGATGCCCGGCGCCGACCCTCTAAAGAAGGGTGATGAAGTCAAGACAACTGCTCAAATTAACGCTGTGATCAATCAAGAGTCTGGAAAGATGGTAGAGGTCTGCGGCACGATCTACAGAGACGGTAAGGCTGTCATGGAAGTGACGTCGCAATTCTTGTATCGTGGCGTCTACACCGATTACGAGAACACCTTCCAACGGAAGATGGAAACGCCAATGCAAGTTCATCTCGGTACCTCGAAAGATGTTGCGGTTCTGAAGTCAAAAGACTGGATTCAATTCGACAACAATGATATCGAACTTCTCGGTCAGACACTGACTTTCCGTCTCCAGAGCTTCTACAAGTTCAAGAATAGGACAGTTTATAGCAGCGTTGAGACAAGTGGACAAGTGCTACTTGAGCTTCCTACCAAGGAGATTATCCAAGTTGCGAGCGTCGACTACGAAGCTGGTGTGTCTCACGGCAACCCAATTATTGACTACCTCGAACGCCACGGTTCCTCTATTGAGCAGCCTATCAACTTTGAGAACCCTATCCCTCTTAGTGGCAAATCTCCTTTGCAGCTAAAGGCTCCGGCTTCCAACGAGACGTATGCTAAGGTGTCGGGCGATTTTAACCCCATCCACGTATCTCGTGTTTTCTCCAGCTATGCCAATCTACCTGGCACTATCACTCACGGCATGTACTCGAGTGCTGCGGTACGAAGCCTAGTGGAGACTTGGGCCGCAGAGAACAATGTAGGCCGCGTTCGCAGCTTCCACGCTTCCCTCGTCGGTATGGTACTACCCAATGACGATATTCAAGTGAAGCTTCAACACGTCGGTATGATTGGTGGTCGTAAGATCATCAAGGTTGAAGCAAGCAATGAGGAAACCGAGGAAAAAGTATTACTTGGAGAAGCAGAGGTCGAACAGCCCGTCACGGCGTATGTTTTCACTGGACAAGGCTCGCAAGAGCAAGGTATGGGTATGGATTTGTACAATACTAGTCCTGTGGCCAAGGAGGTCTGGGATAGAGCCGACAAGTATCTCCTTGACACATATGGTAAGTTACACAATACATACAGGAAAACATCCGCTAACCTTTCTAGGCTTCTCGATCTTGAATATCGTGAAGAACAACCCGAAGGAGCTAACCATTCACTTTGGTGGCCCTCGAGGCAAGGCAATCCGCGAAAACTATATGCAGATGAACTTCGAAACCATTGCTGCAGATGGCTCTGTCAAGTCCGAGCGTATTTTCAAGGAGATTGATGAGAGGACGACTTCGTACACATACCGCTCTCCCACGGGTCTTCTATCAGCGACCCAGTTCACGCAACCTGCTCTTACTCTCATGGAGAAGGCCAGCTTTGAAGATATGAACGCCAAGGGTCTTGTACCGCGAGACAGCACATTTGCCGGCCATTCCCTAGGTGAATATTCTGCACTTGCTGCATTAGCAGACGTGCTACCTATCGAGTCGCTGGTGTCTGTTGTCTTCTATCGTGGATTGACCATGCAAGTAGCTGTAGAGCGTGATGCCCAAGGTCGCTCTAACTACTCTATGTGCGCCGTCAATCCTAGCCGAATCTCGAAGACATTTAGCGAGAGCGCCCTCCGATACGTGGTCGGTAATATTGCGGAAGAGACGGGTCGGCTCTTGGAGATCGTCAATTACAACATTGCTAACATGCAGTACGTCTGTGCTGGTGATCTGCGTGCCCTGGACACTCTTACTGGTGTCTTAAACTTTTTGAAGTCGCAAAAGGTGGATATCAATCAACTTCGTCAAGACCTAAGCATCGAGGAGGTGAAGGCGCACCTTGTCGACATTATCAAGGGCTCTGCTCAACAAACTTTAGCCAAACCTCAACCTATAGAGCTAGAAAGAGGATTCGCCACCATCCCTCTCAAGGGTATCGATGTGCCATTCCATTCGACATTCTTGCGATCAGGCGTGAAGCCTTTCAGAAATATCCTGCTCAAGAAAATCAACAAGACCTCCATCGATCCCGCCAAACTAGTCGGAAAGTATATTCCCAACGTCACAGCACGCCCATTCGAGCTCACAAAGGAATATTTCCAAAATGTATACGACCTCACAGGATCGCCAAAGATCGCGCAGATCTTGCAGGATTGGGATAGCTACCAAGACGAAGTAAACGGCGTTAACGGCGTCAACGGTGTTAGCGCACCTGTTCAGGTAAATGGCAACTAGAAGCTTAGTCCACACTCGTGTGTGATAGATGGGAATGCGCCCCGGAGCTGGTATGAGGGGGCGCGATGACGTTAGTGGAATAGCATTGTGCCGGTTGTGTTTTTTATACACTTTGTATTCTCTATTTATGTGCTATTACGTCGAAGATGTCCGGATGGGAAACCTGGTGTTGGTTTTATGTCCTCATAGATGGGTACACTTGGGAATTAGATAGTTCCTTCCAACACGATGAATATTGAATGCTTTTACCTCATTTCTCTTGCGGGTTTCCTTGATTGTGTTCCTGAGAATCATGCTTTGGCGTAATAGTGGATGAATGGACTTCGAGTATGTGGGTTTAGGGCGTTGGAGGAATGGACAATCGAAATCATGATACAGAGGCAGCCAATTTGAAATCTCGCGGATTATTTCCTTTCGATGACCAGGGGTTAGATATTTATCATCATATACTAGATAGTCTGATGCTGTACAACGGGAGGCTTAATGATCTATCCTTTTGTTGAGATGCAGATGATCAAAGTATTGAGATCTTTCCCTCGGTACCGAAGCCAATCGGGAACTATCTTGTTTCGAGAGCCGATATATCCCATTCTGGAACCGTTCACCTTGATGCCCGTTCGAGGCTAAAGGTTTGTATTCTGTTCAGCCAGCCATCTAAGAGACTTTATCCGCGGCAGGCCCGTGACGATGTATGTTTCAACGGGACATGCCTTGACACGGTAGGATCGACAGAGCTAAATGGGAGGTGAAGAAGCGTATAATCGAACGGCTAGCTGAAGTGAGATCTCTTGCGAGAATTTTACTCCACATTGCAAAACCCTTTCTTTTCTCAAGGCTTGAGCTGTCGGTCGAGTCTCATACAGGTGTGTAAGCAACTCCGCAAAGGCACCACCATACATCTCAACTAGAATTTTATACTGCAGCATCATGAGCCGAGGATTATAGGTGTGTTCTTGATACACTCCCTGTACACAAGCAAACCCCATGATAGTCTCAAGTTCCTTAGTTACGCAACGGTTTGTTAAGTTCATACAGATTCAAGTAAGCGATTATAAAAATGGTGTTTAATGAGGAACAAGTCAAAATTTTCTATCGAACTCGAAGAGGAAGTCTAGGTTTTGACCTTTGCTTGACTTATCACATTCACCTGGTTGTAATCGGCGAAGTCGTTTAAGATGAAGCTAAGACAATATGCATCATATATCTACGCCTCTTGACACATATCAATTGCTTTGTGCAAACGCCGACAATTCAAAGCGGAGATCGATCGAGCTTGACAAGGTTAACGAGAGAAGCCAAGGGAATGATGGGGAGAGGTACATTCATTCGCAATGTATCTCTATCATGGGGAGATCGATCATCCGGGCATCATGATGGGTATAAATAAAGCATTATCTCCCCTTAAACAGGTCAGTCAAATTCAATCCACAGAACAACTTCACCAACACAAACTATTCCATACCCAGCAAATCACCTTATATCATAAGCCAACATGCCAACTATTACAAACGGAAGACTCGTCCGCGACGATAAGCACCGTATCACATTAACATAGAGACCCAAGCAAGGTAGCGAGCACCAATTCATAGGATTCCTAGAGCGTCCCATCAATGACATCTTCAGCTCCGACGACGTCACCTTGACGTACGAAGAAGATTCCGATTTAACCAGCAAACACACATTCTCGAACAGAAATGAAGATAGGCACTTCAGGATTCGTCTAGGAAATGGAGTTATTATGGAGGGGGATCTCGCAGGGAACGTTTCTCACCGCGAGATCCAGGGTAACGGAGCCTGGGTGAAGCTCTAAGGTACCGAATATCGTCCTGTTCCCCAAGAGCGGTTTCTAACGATCAAAGGTACCATTCTCACGATAGAGATCAATTCCTTATTTGGCCACATATGGAATAGGTTCTACGATGGATACTGGAAACGATGGATATTGGGGAACAGCTCGTCTCGTTGAGGTAGGAGACCGAGTTATATGGACAACACGATCTTTTCGCACATAGGGTACACCTTTAGCACCACGTAGGCATTGACTGCCTCTTAAATAAATATGTCACTCCTTTAAAAGTTGCTAATGTTTTCCATCTATCGTGACTCTGTTAAGCTTAAAGCTTTCATTAATACCTTATAGCGGGCTGAGTATGAACCAAATTAGATACAAGAATTCTGCCCCTATTCATCCTCAGTTAGTCTAAGAGTGATCTAGAAAGCTTCAAATCCGCTATGAGGAGAATGATAGCATGCTATATGAACAATAGGATTATGTTAATATGTGCGCTTCGCTAGTGAGTACTCTCATATTGATATTCATAATTCTTTCGGAGTCATTGATGTGTTCCGTGCCTCATATGCACTTATATCTTTCGTCCGCTTTCCCTTTATTTATGACTTATTTGAAACCAAATTTCCATGACACATCCAGATTGGAATTGCTTACGAATTTATGAGAACTTTCAATAACGTTAGGAAGTAGGTGAGTTTTGTCAGTTTGGAATAAGAGAATGGGAGACGAAATTGAATGGTCGATTATTGTTACCTATGAAATTATCGTGATATGTATGATTTGTACAACCCAATTAAAGCGCCAACCTCCCATTTTCCGTGACCTAAACGCACCTAGATATGTTACACGCGAATACAAACCTCATTAATTCCGACCCGGCCCGAGCCGGGATATACGTATACTCTAATCAAGAAAACAACGACCCCTTCTTTGCTTAATACAAATTCATACAAAGCCATCCTCAGCACATATATGGTATGTTCGATGGTAGGTAATTGAAGATACCATCGCGCCAGCCCTTAGGGCGCGGGGCTCCTTATTGTGTGATCGTAAGTATCATAATTCGAAGTTGGCGTGGGGCTCACATACGCCGGCTCTGCGGCAACCACTTCATTGCCATCGTTATTAGTTAAACATCCCAAACTTCACGTTATAGGGAACGGCTCACCTCCATCACCTATCTCACTAGCGGGAACACCGGTCCCGGCAGCCGTCATCTCTTCAACGAGGGCGAACGGGTCTTCCACATTCTTATCCCAGGCCTTGAGGTCGTCCTCGGCATCGTTCAGAACCTGACGCGCCGCAGCCCCATTCTGGTAGGCACGACGGGCATCGCCTGGCGTGACGGGTGAATCATCTAGTAGCTCCAAGAGCCGTCGGCCGTGCTTGGCAAGGATGATCTGCTTCTCAGCGCGCTCAATGACAGCAGCGAATTCGGCATCGTAGGATTCCTTCAGCTTGTTGCGAGTCTGTACCACCCTCCATATCAGCAACCGCCTACCTACCTCACAAAACCACGCCCATACCCAGGCAGCGTAAACAACTTAAAAAAGGGGACAACTTAAAACCTACGATATTCGTCAACTGCGCCTCCGCAACCAAATTCTCCGCCTCGGCCCTAACCAGCTCCTGCTCCAAAATAACCAACCGCGAGCTCTGCGGCTCCTTCACCTTAACCTTCTGAATCTCGTCGGCGATCTTGGCCTTGGCGTCGCGGCTGGGCTGCACGCTCTTCTCCGTGTTCCGGACCGTCTTGAGCACGCCGCGGGCGTCGTCCAGGCCGTGCGCGTACGCGTCCTCCTGCGCGCCGAGCTCCGACAGGATCACGCCGACTTTGTCGCTGATGTCGGAGACCATCTCGTCGTTCGTCTGCTCGCCCCATTCCGATAGTTGTTTTGCGATCGATTCACGCTCGCGACCGGCTGTTTCGTGCGCGGAGACCAGGTTGTTGGAGGATTTTATTAGTTGGTAGAGACGACGGGATAGCTCGGGTTGGATGGAGCCCCGAAGCGAGGCGAAGGAGAAGGCTTTGCGTTTTGAGGGCCCGGGGGAGCTGGGCGTGCCGGCTTTGGTTGAACGGATTGAGAGGGAGCGGTTCCTGGATGGATGACACCTATGTGTTAGTCTATCTCCGCCTTCTCAATGGTGTAGGTAAGTATTGGATTGAAATAGGGGTAGGTTGGTACAGGTACGTTGACCCCACGGATCGAGTGCTCTCCTGACGAGTGAGCTGAGTTCTTCTCTCGAGCTCGGCTACGCCGCGCGAATTGCCGTTGAAGAAAGTGAAATCCATCGTGACCTACATGATGTCTTCAAAACAGAAGAATTAGCAGTTCGATTGACTCTGCTCTTTTGGTTATGGCGGCTATAGACTGTTAGCTAGCTGCTTCCATTCTTATTTTCGCCCCTTCATATTGCCTGTTGGTGATTTCCCGTTTTGGCGTTCTTGGTCTCACAAGACCTTCCCATTGTTTTATGACGCAGTTACACAAAGGCATAAATTCACAGGGACGCTTGGGTAAGGTAAGAACATTCATGTTCCGGATGTCTTTGATTTGAATTCCACAACTATTTACAACGTGGAAACAACATAGGAGATAATTCATGAAACTCACGATATTCCCTAATCTCCGTGGGTAGATATCCGACGTTACCTATAGGATCGGGAGTGGGGCCGAATATGTATCGTGTAGATCGATCGGTATAGACGAACAGGGGTTTGTCGAAAAAGCAAACGGGAAGCCGACTAATAGTATTCGCTCATCCGAGTTGTTACACTGAACAACTCGACAATATTGGTACAATCGTGTATTTTCAAAAAGACACCTTTCGACCCCCCTCCCACCGACCTCAGCTACAGAATACTGATATCACATCACGTTCTGCCGACAGGAGCGTGGATACGCCTACGGAGAATAGAGCATAGCGTCGACGCAATATACGGGAGATGACGACGGAGGGAAACTAAAGAACCCATCATGATGTCATAATTTTTTGCATTTTCTCTAGAATGTGGTAGTGTGCTAAATCGTGCTTGGGAGCTGCAAACCGACACCCCGCTTGGTCCGAGCGCCCGTCTCCCCTATCCCTACCCCCTATTTCTCCTTCTTCCAATGCTTTCCAATCATTCTATCCTAGAAACTCCCCGACTGTATTAAGAAAACTCATTAGGTCGTTCAAGCGTCAGTACAAGAAACGAATATTACAACCCGATATTAAATATCCCTATGTTCGAATATATATCCCCGGCCCGAACTTTTGATTATTGTTGTGTGCGTTAATGTAATGTGCTGGTGTGGTTTATACTGTATGGTTTATAAGTTGTTTTGGATGACGATGTGAATGGAAGGTTGGTTTATGGTTTGAGATGCGGTGTGTAGTGTACTGGCGGCAATCCCGCTTCTTAGACTCAGTGGTATCTCGTCTGGCTGGTCCTCTCATAAACCACGGGAGCGCTGCGTCGGTAGCTTGTGGTACTGACGCGGGGGCTGTGGTGTGTGTGGTGCGAGTGATAGCTAACCCTTGGCGTAGATGAGCGGTGGTGATGGTGGTGTGCTTGTCTCACTGGGATGTACTCCTCGTGGTAGTAGTACTTCCGCGACGGTTCAGCTCGGAAACACATCTTCTCTGACTCGGTATGGATGGAGATGTGGTAGGTCATAAGTTCTTTCGTCGTTGATGTTTATTGTTGGTTTATATACAAGACCTAGTCTTGTTGAAGGTCTCGATATATGTGTTGATGTTGGGTTAGACACAGAAGCTTAGAAGGGTGTGATGAATAGTTGAAATTGTTAAGCAGTTGGGGCCGGGTCTATATAACTTGATCGAACCGAGTTTATCAATGCAAATGCTGGTGGAATAGATGGGATGAAGAGTTGATTCTAGAAGTCAGAGAGAGGAATCCAGCTAGGTATTTATGTATTCATCTTTAGATGACCTATGACCCAACTCAGCCTTGCTGACCCAAAATCGTCACGAGGATGTGACTTCGGTGTAACCGTCCTACGCTTACACTCTTGAAGTCTAGGATCCATCATGGATATCATCTTGGCGTGCGTCCTACACTCCCTAGATCACTGGCTCCGAGTTCCCAGTTCTCGATACCCTCGAGAGGATCCTCGCACACATCCCATTTTCCATGCTGTAATCCCTGCAGCCGATAATTCGGTATGCTAACAATATCTAATATCGAAAGCTGGCAATGCCCGTGGATGTATTCAGCAGGTAGTAAAAAGGAACTTGGTCGTACGAGAGATGCAGGAGCCTTGACAATCTTTTTGCGCCACCCACGCAGCCTATCACCTATCGCAGGATCTAGAAAGCGATCAGTGCCGGAGGGCGGGTCCAGCGGGAAAAATCTTGCCAAGAACGCCGTCACTCTGGTTCTGTCGACTTGGACTTGCACTGCTTTTCTCGCTAGGTACCCTCGACACGAACAGGTTGAACCCGGTTGTGGCGACCTATGACACGAAATGGATCGTCGCCTTCTATGCACCCGGGAGAGCTGGAAGATAGCCAAGCATCAAGTGTCTTCGTCTGGCATATCTAGAACCTCTCGTGTCAAAAGCCGGAACACTTTGATAGTATGCTGTGCCTTATTTCGTGTCCACCAGCGCCCATCCATCGCGATGCCGTGCTTAACAAATACCCACCAAATCCACCTATAGCACATTAATTAATTCCGCCTCAATCAACCCATGCATATGCACTCCCCATATATAGTGGGAATGCGATCTCGAATATACTAGCCCATCTGTCCATCTAAATCACCTTATGCTTGTGATGCTTTTTTATTTATTTTATTTTTCCCTACAGCCGCGGTGTCATCCCGGTTCTGCATTTTTTGCATTCCCGTCCTGAGATGTCTAACATCGGACGTATCTGAGACTTACCTGGGAAGGAGTACGACCTATGATGTTGCGCATACGTCAGCCTGCAGCTGTAATCACAAGCTAACTCCTACCAAAATATCATCAAGCTAGTTTAGCTCCGTCGTATAGTGCTACCACCTCGATTTGGGACCCTTGGACCCTGTAAAATCTGGATATTTGCCGACCATGCCTTGTTCTAGGTGAACTTGGTGTGTCTCGTGTATTCAGGTATTCACCGAAATGGAGCGATGAGCTCACCTTGGATGCCTAAAAATACCTGGCTTGATTCCCCTTACCTGGTAGACTAGGCAAACACCTTGAATATCAAGTTAAGGAGGAGTAAGGAATTATGTCAAATTGAACCGTTTCATTTCATGTCAGTATTCATTCACGCCGGAGCTATGCCTCGGGCTATTCTAGAGATTTCCTAGGCCACCATAAAACCCTTTTCTGGAAAACCTGTAATGTACACACACATACACACGCATATGTACCTAGTCCCAAAACAAACCCAACACCCCTTATTTTGGCGAGAACTTCACATCCACCTTGGAAATTGCCCACATCCCAACAAAAACCGCCACCATGCTAGAGAAGACGATCAATGGCTTGCGCAGGCTGGCTGCCAGCGAATAATCGTAAGATACGATAAGATCGCGGCCTCGGAAGTCATCCACCAAGTTCCTTGCCTTGATTGTTAGCACTGTACGACCGATGGTATCTAGATACGTCTTTTGCTGATCAACCGTGAATTCGGTAATGGAAGATTCTGGAATGGCCGTGTAGAAATGCACGTTGCTGCAAGACCGTTAGCAGATATCCAATTAAAAAATATTATTCAGGAACACCCACTCGGCACCCTCAGGTAAAAGCACGCGGACTTGGATCTGCTCATACGCGGCACCTTCAGCTTGCTTAGGTCCCTCAATGAAAGGCACGTTCAACACATAGCTATCGCCGGACTTCTTTCGCAAGAAGGTCTTGGCATCTGCGTTCCAGCCAATTGTGAATGGATACTTCCAACCACCGAAAACGGGGTAGCGGGGCTTGAGTTCAAGCAAGGCCTCCCGTCGGTTGGATCGGAAGCGCGAAGTCGACACGTTGCCAATAGCGTCCGTAAAGTACGCATCCTTGCTTCCAACTCGAAGAGGGACTCGAATATCCTTCAAGGCGGACGACTGAGGGTTGAAGTACTGGGATTGCGCAAACTTAACCCTATTGAACTGCGATGAGAGATTCGCGCCGTGGTTGTAAAGAGTATATCGCTCTTCGAATGCGACATTTCCTCCCCAGTGGCTAACTTCGACATCTCGCTCATACAGCGATATGTGAGTAACAGGCTTGGTGAACTCAAACCTAACCTTAGCGGGTGACACTGCGCCGGCTGGTACCTCGGGGAAGGGACCGTAGGTAAGCTTTGAGCCTTGCTTCTGAGGGAATTCCTTGACATCGTCGTTACCAGCAATTTTGGTGTAATCGGGGATATCAGAAGATGGAAGCTTGATTTCGGTCTTCTGCTTCAACGTGGGGTAGGAAGACGGGGCGTACGCCGAGAATTGGTAGACAAGGTATTGCTTATCGGATTGCTCGATCGCAGCTGGTAAGGGTGAGAATGTGTCAAGGTAGTAGAACGAGATACCTAGGGTCTGTTGACCCTTGGCCGGCAAGGGTGCGGGTAGTCGAATGCGATAGTACTGGGTGTCACTGATATTTTATTAGCGACTGGATTAGAACACAACAACCTTTAGATGAGATGCATGTGTTCTCACCTTGACGGGTCGAATTCGACAACTTCTACAACGAAGCCTGATGCGTCGGGATCTTTCCGGTCCTTCACCTCAACACCGCCAACTCGTTCCAGTTGCGCACTCGTGAATGGGAGGAAGTATTCATCTTGAGGTTCGGATGATACGTTCTCGATTAAAACATTAATAGCTTCTTTCGCATAGTTCTTTTCTAAAGAGATGACATGTACTAAGTTGGCATTCTTGAAGACCTGAGGCGGCTTGAAGGTAGTCGGGAGGATGACCTTCGACGACGACGGGCCAGCTGTGGCAGCTTCGCCGAGGACCTGCGAAAAGAAAGTGAGGCAGGTCGCTGCGATCGCAGAGAACTTCATGGCGAATAAAGACCGAATGGGCTACTCATGAAAATATGAGTAGCGCCAATGGATGTTAATGATCAACGGCGTTGTAGTTCTGACTTAGACAGCTACATGTGGCTTTTCGACGTTGATAGCGTAGAGCTTCAGTGCTAATGGTGCTAAGGTACACCTTTCAAAAAAGTTACAGCTTACGTTGCCAATGCGCGTCTGTTCCGACTAAACCGGGATTGAGGATGTACGTTATTCCGTGTGTAACCAAAGTCCACCAGAGATGACGTTAGACCGCTTTTAGTTAGAGCTGCACGGCACGATACGACAGGGTACGGCAACCCCATAATTTTGATGGAGCCAATTGTCCGGACCTCCAGGGCTGTCACATTCTGATAAATTAAAGCTCTGGGAATCTTCAAGGTTCATGCTTTTCAACGTTGAACTTTCTCATCAACTTGTACCTGCCATATTAAAAGACTCAACATCACATTACCATCGAATCATCACATGTGATATTTTATATCGTCTGAAACAAAGAGTATCATCTCATCTTACGAACACAACAAACAAATCGCTCAAATCCCTCTACAGCCTTATCTATCCCCAGTCGTACCCCACGACGGCACGGTCCTAAAGGAATGAAGGAGAAACGAGACGTGACAACCAAACTTTCGATGTTAGAATGCGGGTTGACTGGAAGGTACTAAACTTCGGATTTGAATCATCTTAGCTAATGTTATAAGGGGCTTGATACATTTACTTGGTACCTCTTACGGAGTTCCATCCTGATTCTAGACAGCGCCCATGGATGTCCGTAGCTGCGTATATCACACGTAGGTACTTGTATTTGCCTACACATATGTGCACTTACACATGTACACCTATAAATCCTTCTCGAAGCACCTATCATCCCGAATGGATGGATGGCGTTCTGGGCTTATGAACTCAACTTTAAAAATGAGCTGAGTACACCGCTGTTATGGTCCACTTTTGAAAGAGGAAAGGAAGTATCAATGATCATCTGTGTAATGACATGAAATTGTTGGAAGGCGTTCGAATCGGGTACTACAATAAGACAAGCAGAGAAGCTACGGAGATACGCGTGTACCTACAGATCCGCGCCCAGACGCAGTGTGCATACAGTAATTGCCCCAAGTGAGGTAACTTCCAAGGTTTGGCGGGGTTAAGATCCACGCAGCCAACCCAAGCCAAGCATAAGATTTGAGCCAATTAAAGTTACCAAAGATGGCTGGCTATAAGCCAATCAGCTAATTGAAACCCAAGTTTGTGGGTCGAGGAATGGAGGGGCATCTTTCATCAAGCTTAAAATTCCCCTCATCATTAAAAGACCTTAAGCTGCAGTAGCAATCTACTACGACGTCCCAGGTGCCTTCCTTCTCTCTTGTACATATGTCAAGATCTTTGCTGAGCTGAGTAAGTTTTTTGTCTCCTTGATTCGGAAACGAGTCGCTCCTATTTGTCGAAGCTCCAGGACAACCCTGGCTGCCCTGAAAGCCCTCACTATTTATTAGTTGGCACATGGCACGACCGGGATTGTTTGCTCAACATCTTTTCTGACCTTCATTTTTTCTCTCTCTTATAATTGCTAAACGGCCGATTATACTAACACCGTGATTTTAGACGTCTAGACCGTTTCATTATACCGTTTTTTTGCTGTCGACACTTCTTGGATTATTAATAGAATTTTATCATCTGAATCAAAATGGTCGGACTTGGTCCTCGAAAGCCGCCATCCCGAAAGGGTACGTATATGATTGTCTTCAATGTTTGATTTCAGCTTCAAATTTAATCTTGTTTTCGTGGATTTTTGGAAGTTTTTTGAAACCACGTGTGGACGGAAGTCAGCATGGAGACTTTAGACACGCTATTACTTGGGATGTTAACTGGGATATACCCACATTGTTGCTCATGGTACCTTCTTTCCATGAGTAATCAGATGAATGGGATTCGACTTAGACAGCTGTATCGTTACACACACATCAATCATCCATGAGCAAAGTTGCTCCTCTTATTATGGGCATTGTGCAAACATTCATATTTTACACTATACACCTTTACACTAGAACGAGCTAAGACATGTGAGCTCATCAAAGCCTACGTGTTGTGTGTTATATGAGCTTCAATCTGATCTATCAAGTCACAAAATGGGAAGTCATATATTACACAATAATTTTCTCTATTAAACCTCGGCTTCTCATAATGCTCTCCTCTCTTCCCTAAGACATTCTTGTTTTACCACTCTTTATGTTATCGATTCTATCTATACTGGTTGTTATTGCTACTTGAAAAATCATTATGGAATCCGGAGAGAGACCTACAGCTCTTAGTCTGGGCACGAAGAACGGTTCATACCATCACCATCGTCATGGAAACTCGCTAGACGGGCCGAATGGTTGTTTAATCTTCATAATTAAACTGATCCAATAAGCTAATATTGATTTTCATAGGATCTATGGCCGATGTGCCGAAAGACCTTCTCACTGAGATCAAGAAGTTAGAAGATCTATTTACCGTCGACAAGGCTAAGCTCAAGGAAATCACTACACACTTCGTTTCGGAGCTTGAGAAGGGTAAGTTATTATTACTGTATCGAGAAGAAACCAACATTAACGTTTCGATAGGCTTGAGTGTTGAAGGAGGCAGTATCGTAAGTTGCACACTCAACTTGCGTTTATATACATCAAATATACGGATTCAACTAACAGGCAGTAGCCAATGAACCCAACATGGGTTATGGATTTTCCAGATGGATTTGAGACTGGCACCTACTTGGCTCTTGATATGGGTGGCACCAATCTACGTGTTTGTGAGATTACCCTCACAGACAACAAGTCGGAGTTCGACATTATCCAGTCTAAATACCGCATGCCTGAGGAGTTGAAGACTGGCGAATCAGAGGAACTTTGGGAGTACATCGCCGATTGCTTGAAGCAATTCATCGAAACCCACCATGGTGAAATTCCCGCATCCCAAGGAAAGATTCCCCTTGGTTTCACATTCTCGTACCCTGCTACCCAAAATTACATTGATGAGGGTGTTTTGCAACGATGGACAAAGGGTTTCGATATCAACGGTGTCGAAGGCCGCAACGTCGTACCGCTTCTAGAAGCTGCCTTGGATGCACAGGTAAGTTGTACCAGAGAACCATTACAGAATACTTAGAAACGATATTGACGGAATTGCAGGAAGTTCCTATTAAGGTGTCGGCTTTGATCAATGATACTACTGGTACTCTCATTGCTTCTGCCTACACTGACCCCAAGATGGCTATCGGATGTATTTTCGGAACAGGATGCAATGCCGCGTACATGGAGAACTGCGGCTCTATTCCCAAGTTAGCTCACCTAAACCTTGACCCGAACTTGCCGATGGCCATCAACTGCGAGTGGGGTGCCTTCGACAACGAGCACAAAGTCCTTCCGCGTACTCCGTACGATATCATTATCGACAAGGAATCCCCTCGACCGGGACAGCAGGCTTTCGAGAAATGCATAGCCGGTCTTTACCTCGGTGAAATCTTCCGATTGATTTTGGTCGATTTACATGACAACAAGGAGGTTCACATTTTCGAAGGACAAGACATCAAGTATCTCCGAAAGCCATACACTCTTGATTCATCATTCCTCTCGGCCATTGAGGAGTAAGTTATCACATGAATTTTATTTGAGTTCATTCAGCTAACCCTCGGCAGTGACCCATTTGAGAACTTGCAAGAGACTGCAGATCTATTCCAGGAGAAGCTCCACTTGGCTACTACCCGCCCCGAACTCGAGCTGATTCGCCGAGCCGCCGAACTTATCGGAACTCGTGCTGCTCGATTATCGGCCTGTGGTGTTGCCGCCATCTGCACCAAGAAGAACCTCCAACCCTGCCACGTCGGCGCAGATGGCTCTGTGTTTAACAAATACCCGCACTTTAAGGCCCGAGGCGCGCAGGCTCTCCGAGAAATTCTTGACTGGCCGGCCAAGAAGAACTCGAAGGAGGAAGACCCGGTAGAAATCCTCGCTGCCGAAGATGGAAGTGGTGTTGGTGCCGCCGTTATTGCTGCCCTGACACTGAAGAGAGTGCAGAAGGGTAACGTTGCCGGTATCCTGCACCCCGAAAACTTCAAATAGGCGGTAGGATTATTTGAAGAGACAGCGTAGCTTATGTACAGAAAACGACGGCGTGTCTCCTAGAAGGTTAGACATAGAGAGGGCTGTCCAAACACAACAGAAAAATAATTGGTGTCTGGCTACGGGACTAGAAATAAGATGTGATACGGAGTTATCCCATAAGAGTGCAGGTCGGAAGTCGGTATTCTGTCGCGAGTTAGCTTATTATTAAAACGGTGGAAGACAAAAAAAAAGTGTGTGGAATGACTCACTGTCCAAGGTCCAGTATCGCCTCTTAACGTCTTTCCATTCCCCTTCGCCTTCCTTTTCTAGATCCTTCATGTCCACGTCTAACTCTTGCCATTCAACATCCATACCCGCATCGCTGAGATGCATCTCAACAACTTGTGTATAGACATCGTAACAGATTTTACGATCAGCACCTAAACCATTGAAGAAACCGAATCGGCCTTCTTCCTCGAGTAGACTAGGAACATATTCGGTGAAGAATAAACGCAATTGATTGTAATCCTCGCCGAACGTGTCGAAGTAGATGGCATCGTATGTCTCGCCTTTCTCTAAAAGCTTAGGGACCACGTCTTGCCACTTTCCAGCGTGGACTTTGAATGCACCCTCACTTGGACCACTAGCTTCCCACCCTTTTCCAAACTTGGAGTCGGATCCGTTAACATGCTCTAGGACGGCTGGATGCGCCTCAATGATGTGGTGCTTTGAGGGCTTCGTCTCAGCAAACATAGAGTCGATAATGCCCATACCAAAACCAATGTTCAAGACCTTGCGACCGGCAGGTAGTTCGGGAAGTAGGGCATCGACAGAAGAGCGCATGATAGACGTTTCCCAGGCCACTAATCAGGAATAGGGGTTAGCAAATGGCCGCTTCTAAGAATTGAGCTTTCTTGAATAATTAAGGAGAAATGTAATGACATAAACATACTCATTACACCGTTCTGGTCTGAATCCACTAGCTTGCCATCGCTGTACGTCAAATTCGAGCGCAGGTAATCCTCACTGTTCACATTTGGCCCCTGAGCGCGCTTCGACACGAAGACATGCGCCTCCTCTCCGGTGACTTCTTCCCCAGCAGCAGCTCCAGCTTCAGCTTCGGCGGCACCATCAGCATTCTCTGCTTCATCCTCTCCATCCTCTTCTTTAGTAGACTCATCCTCCTCTTCCTCCCCATCGTCAGACTCTAGCTCCTCATACCCATCCAACAACCCAAACAACAACTCCGCACGCACGCCCGCCTCAACACACAGCGTATACAGTCCCTTTAGGCCCAACCGTGCCGCCACATCCCCCGGCGTCTCATCATTATCATCGAGCCCGTTCCAGATCCCACCGCTCATGAATAGCTCATGCACGACGGCCTTCGCGTGCTCCTCGACCTCCGCCGCATCGTCACCAAACTCTCCCTGGTTCGCCGGCGCGCAGGCTCGGATCGCGGCGTGGAGGGGAGATTCCCCTGTAGTAGGTTCTTGGACACGTGCGCTCTCGGGGACGGTGAGGAGGGGCTTGAGACCGGTTAGGTCGTGGTGCCAGGCGTGGTAGAGGATCTGGGAGATCTGGGCTGGACAGGAGGCTGGGATGCGCACGTCGATGCTGTCGTTGGGGGGTTTGGGTGCCATGGTGCTAGCTAGTATGTTTATATAATGATTGGGCAGTTTGAGATGAAGTTTAGGGGCAAATAATGTGAACCTCGAAGCTCTCACCGTCAGTATACCCCTTATTTGACAGTGATGTAGCTGTTGATGGTGGGGTAGTAAAGAAAATCGAGGGTTCACGGTAATTCATGGTGGGGTAGCGGAACCAATTCCACCCTATACCGTGCGCCAACGATATAAGACTGTATTTCATCGGCCTTTCCAGCTCCTACAGCGACCGTAGACGCTAAAGGTTGTCGCTGGAGCCGCTAAGATTCAAGCTCGAGTCTGGACTAACACGTGCTTTTTGAGTTGTGATTGATTGGCCAATGGCAGCTGAAAAGCTTTTACTGTGGAGGACTGCGGGTGGGGTTCCAGCTGGTGCTAGCTTGTACTAACGTACCTTTTCTACCTGTATCATGACGCGAGGTTGGTCGGGGTTTTCTTAAGCTTCATCCTATTATTGTTTGTCTCTCTTTTTTTTGCTTCCCTTTCCCATAACTACCTGCTCAATCGATCGTGCAGTAGTATTTCAACTGCTGCGCATTTGTACTATAATACTACTATAGCATCTGCCCTACTCTGTATTTTATTACGTACCACACCTCGTAGGCGTAGTGTCGGATTAGTTCTTAAGTTACTCATACCGTCTCTCCAAGCGTCGTATCTCTGCAATTTATTATTAATTTTTCCCTCTTTCTTTTCTGTTTTGGTTCGATTTTGGCTGTAACCACACTCACGGGGAACACATGATATAACCTAAGTCGATTTCCTGCAGGCATTGGACGGTTAGAATACCCCCCTTTTCTCTTATCTGTTCCGCTGTTACTTATTTTCGTATGTTAATAATATGATAATACCAAGACCATATCCTATCTTTGTGTATATGCCTCTCCATGCTAATCATTGAAGACCTGAAGACAAGGAAGACCTCTTGGATCTCTACTCGACGCGGCGATAATAAGAATTGGCGCGCGAAGCCCGGGTTGATAGTCATGAAATTCGGTGAACAGTTGCGGTCGAGCATTATTCGCGAGTACCATTGGTACTATATCGACTACGATGGACTCAAGAACGAGCTGAAGACCGCTTCGGGGCCGCTTTTAGACGCAGACGATAGCTCCTCAAAGAACAAAAAGGGCAAGGGAAAAGCCAATAGCCAGCAGAAGAACAGATGGACCGAGGAAGATGAGCAACGATTCATCGCCAGGCTCTACGCTGAGCTTGACAAAGTCTACACCAAGACCAAGGTCAAGCAGTCGGAGATCCAACGACGAATAGCTGTCAGCGAACGGGAGGTCAAGGAGGTTGTTGCTAAGGTTACCGAACGAGGTTTGACGGAGCAGGGTCCTTCTGAGGAGGAGTTCATACTCCTCGAAGAAGACCTTAGCGACATTATTGCCGACGTTCACGATCTTGCGAAATATGTCCAATTGAACTATACCGGATTTTACAAGATAATTAAGAAGCACGATGTTTGTGGCCCATTTCGTAATATTTATCAACATATGCCAAATATATATATATCGCAATTTACAGAATCTAACCGATACAACAGAAAATGACCAATTGGCACCTCCGACCCTCCTTCGACACCGCCCTCAAGAACAAGCCTTTCTACAACGAAGATTTCGATGCCGAAGTTGTGAAGCTATCTAACATGTACAACAATGTCAGGACACGCGGAAATCCGGTCAAGGGCGACAGCGCCGCTGGTGGTACACAAGGTAGCTTCGTACGACAGACGACCAAATATTGGGTGCATCCGGACAACGTTACCGAATTGAAACTCATCATCTTAAAGCATCTTCCCGTGTTAGTTTTCAATGCTAGCAAGGAATTCGAAATCGCAGATTCCGCGATCTCTTCTATCTACTACGATAACCCTGAGAAATGGGACCTCTACGAAGGCCGATTGAAGAAGACCGAGGGAGCTGAGGCTATCCGTCTAAGATGGTACGGTGATATGCAAAATGATACTATTTTCGTGGAGCGCAAAACACATCGGGAGGATTGGACGGGCGAGAAGTCTGTCAAGGCTCGTTTTGCAATGAAGGAGAAGAATGTCAACGCATATCTGAGGGGTGACTTACTACCAACGGCCCTCTTTGAGAAGGCTCGCAAGGATGGCAAGAAGTCCGAGAAGGCTATTGCCGAGGATGAGACCCTTGCAAAGGAGGTTCAATACTCGGTCTTGAAGAATGGGTATAAGCCCGTCTGCAGATCGTTCTACAACCGAACCGCGTTCCAATTGCCGGCTGATGCTCGTGTTCGAATTTCCCTCGACACCGAGCTTACGATGGTCCGGGAAGATAACCTAGATGGTGTTAAGCGATGCGGCGATAATTGGAGACGAATGGATATCGGCATTGACTATCCGTTTTCTCAATTACCTCCCGGAGATGTTGTTCGTTTCCCATATGCTGTCTTGGAAGTAAAGCTCCAGACCCAACACGGACAGGAACCTCCGGAGTGGGTTCGCCAACTTATCTCCAGTCATCTGGTAGAGGCTGTTCCCAAGTTCTCGAAGTTTATCCACGGCACTGCTTCTCTTTTCCCTAGCAGAATCAACTTACTTCCTTACTGGATGCCGCAGATGGATGTGGACATCCGCAAGCCGGTTACACACAACTTCGGTATTCACCGCCCGACTCATTCGCACACTAGCGGCACAACATCAGATGACGATGACGATGATGATATTGACTCGGATGCCGATGATGAGACTACCGATAATGGATCTGCGCGTCATTCTGGAAACGGAAATGGTTTATCGCGAGGTGCTCAGGCACTTGTGATTGGGGATATTGAGGGACAGACTGTTGAAGGCACCGTGACCAACCAAGATTATCCGCTTTACGACTCCGATGACGAAGTAGACGAGGAAGATGCGCTTGAAGAAGCTCGCAGAGTTGGCGGATGGACATATTACTCAGCCGTGGCTAAGAAGTATGGAAATGCTGTCGGCCATGGGGCATTCAATGTTTTGATGAGCGTTATACCACGTCCTAGGGCTACGACGGTGCCTCGTAGCAACCGAAACCAGATGTTCTTCGGTAATCAAGAGATCCAGACGAAGAAATTTAAGGCTCCGAAGGGGAAGAGAATTTACGTGCCGGTTAGAGTTGAACCTAAGGTCTACTTTGCGGCGGAGAGGACTTATCTCAGCTGGGTATGTTTTTTTCTCTCTTTTCAATATCATAACTTGTCTTTTACTAATTATGATTCTAGCTCGAATTCTCGATCTACATCGGAACTATCGCCGTCACACTACTCAACTTCGGCACCCAACCTACCAAACTCTCATTCCTTGTATCCGGCATATTCACTCTTCTAGCCATCCTATCGCTATGCTACTCGGTCGGTATCTACCTATACCGGAGCAAGGGTATCCGCGAGCGCAGTATCATCAAATACTACGACAGATTAGGTCCGACTGTTCTGTGCAGCGTCCTCTTCGTGGGTGTTGTGCTGAACTTTGCGTTTGAGGGGCGGGATAGAGAGTTTTGGTAAACTGGATCTGCTTAGATGTAGAATGGTGTACAAAGCATATATAACTGCGCGTAAAATTTTTGAGTTATTTAGTTTGTATAAGAGCGACCGCGAGAACTGTATTTTGTCAGATGTGAATATCTAGGAGCTGTACAAGTAGCGAAGCTAGGAAAATGTCGAAACGTCAAATGAGAACGATGTTGGATTGAGAGATGGATGGGATTGGTAGCATGAGGGTATATATAGTGAATGAGTATCTAAGATTGCATTGCATCGATGGAGTATCAAATCAAAGTGAAGATAAACAAAGGACACTCAATAGGCTGGCAATCAATAAGTGCATTCATAATATTTTCTATTGCGCGTTTCTACGTAATGTCGTTTAGTATCTAATTGCTGTTGATACATATGAAGCGCCTTTTTGGGGATCGATTTCACTATCTTTCAAGCGAATATCCCGTCCCCTTCCCCTTTATCACTCTACGATGAGATAAGGATATTGGGGCTTTAGAAACCCAAAGCAGCGTTGAACGCATCGGCAGTCGTGGCATCCTTGGTCCCGAGAGCCTCGGTGCTGGCCTGCGCCGCCTCGCACGCGGCGATGGCGGCGTCGTTGGCGTCGCAGACGTTGGTCAGCTGGTCGCAGATGCGGTTCATGATGATGCTGTTACGAAAACGTTAGTATACACCCCTCGTTATTATAACTAAGTGAGACGGACCTGGGGTTCAGAGCATCTTGTTGGCCCTCGGCGACTAGGGGATCTTCGGGCAAGAAGGTGCCCTCGTCGGCTTTGCGGCCGGGACGGCCTAGCTCGAAAGACATTGTGGGAGTGCATTGGCCGAAGTCGGCTGCTGCGTTGGCGTCATCGGCGGCGGCAGCGGCGTTGTTATTGTTGTTGTTTTGGTTGTTCTTGTTGTTCTTGTTGTTCTGGCGCCCGCTGATGGCGGCTGCTGAGGCGGAGGTGGCCGCGAGGAAGGCGACGAGGAGGGCTTTGGTCTGCATTTTGTTGGTTGGTTGGAGTGAGTGGCTTGCTAGGTAAGTTGGTAAAGAAGGTGTGGAATATGTATAAGAGAATGGAAGAAGTTCGCAGAACTTGTGAATGAAGGTTGAGATCAACTCGTAACGAAAGTAAAATCAAGATGAGATGGGATGAAGAACCAGTATAAACCAGGGAAGCTGGTGGCGAGACTCATTTTTATAGACAATAAGATCACACGCCGGGTTTAGGTTGAGATGAATACCCCAGATCGAGTCGACGGCATCGCGCGGCGCTTCGTTGCATTTCGCCCGTAGATCATACACTGATCCTAGTCGAGACGGGACGAACGCCCGACGAAGCGACGATGCTCGGCTCATGGTAGATGTAAATAGCGTCAAGCCAATTCAGCCAAGAACCGGATCTCCGGTATCAAACTGAGATGCGTTTCAGAGTGGAATTCCGACAAATTCGCAGCGAAACTAAGAAGTAAGTTATTCTTGATGATGTTGGATGTTGTGGATGAAGAGTAAATAAACGCCTTGATTTTAACGCCAAGCTGTCTCATGAGTTTGGGAGTATTGTGTCGTCCCAAAGTTTGTGGGTGTTGGTGTAGATCAACACCTCATTTCAATCGCGATCGTATTTTTATAGTTCTCACTTCAGACAACACGGCTTGGGCTTCATGCAATTCTCTGAGCCTCAAGTGTGTGTATCGAAAGGGGTTACTCATTTCTTAGACATTATTAATTTGTTGGATGTTATTTACATAGGGCTTCATGAGGTTCAGAGTTGCTACCGCCCTAAAGGAGTTATCAACGGCCCCGTCGTCCTCCGAATGGGAGCTGAAAAGGATGCCGGCGATGCGTTAGCATCCGCGACGCTCGAATTCCGCTGATCCGAACCTGTACGTATAGCTTGGTTCTCTTCATCTCTAATCTCCTTAACTCTCGCCGTACACTCCTTAACGACGAACTGCGGACTATTTCCCGGCTTCAGGATGGGTTCAACGTCCACAAACTTGGTCGCCGACCTCAGACTATTAAATAATTGTCCCATACGCGCTGGTTTAGCGATGGTTTCCATCTTTCCATAGCCTAATTCGTAACAAAACAATATCATGGCAGCGGTACCTGCCGCGAGAGCCGTCGCCGCCGAACTACCCGTGATCGTCTTTCCGTCGTTTTCGAGTACAACCTCGCCGGGGAATAGATAATGTACCTTGTCCGTGTCGACAATGTTAAGGGGGTGGCCGAGGGGGTCAGCAGCTCCGACGATGCGCAACTTCGTCGTGTCTGATCCCGCGGGGTAGACCTCAACTTCCGAATTGGCTAGTTGTCCCTTATCTTGTGCTGCACAATACATAATAATGTTGCGATTCGCCGCAGCCTTTATCTGAGATGCGAGAGCATCGATATCCGCCTCATTAGAACGGTTGCGCTCGATATTCCACGACATACTGATAATATCGACGTTTTCTCGGATAGCCCATTTGACAGCCTCAGCTGCATCCTTAGCTGTGAATTGCGGATGAGGTAGATCCGGGTCTTTCCAACCGTCCAGTTTGGCAACGTAGAGTTGGGCAAATGGACAGGCATGGCAGATAAGCTTCGCCATTTGTGTTCCATGTCCTCTCGTGGATGCGTAGAACGGTTCTGAGTTGGACTTGGGTTCGTCGGGAGGCCAGCCATGAGCGATCCTTTGACCTAGGAACTCGCTCTCAGGATTGACTCCATCATCGATGATGGCAACCTTTGGCTTGCGTTGTGTGTAATGAGCTCCAAGCTCGGTTCTGAGCTCTGCTGCGAAATCTCGGATATTGTTCATCCATTGATGGCGACTGCGAAGATATAATGTTAGTGATTTTGATAGGCTTGATCAAGATTATTGTTAATAGCCAAACGTACTCTTGCGCCCTAACATCGAAACTGTTGTCAGGACGGAGGTAAGGTCGTGCTTTCGGCGGCTTCTCGACGGATTCTATAATCTTGATCTTTGAAGATTCCAAAGCATTTATCGGTTGTCTTAGGCGCTCTTTAAAATTTCGAACATTTTCTTCGTTTCGTTTGTAACTTTCTAGTCCCTTTCTTGCATTTAAGTGTACTTGATTCAGCTGGAATGGATCCATCGTTAATACTTCTGAGGGTTACACGAAAAGGGGTAATAGGGGTAAGTGGGGGTTGTGTTACCTTAGGTAAGCTTCTAAGCCCATTGCTGTCGGACCACGACCAGAGAACTTTCAAAATAAAAAGTTAGCGACTTTAGAATCTTCCATCTTCCTTTTTTTCTTCATAATTCTTGGAATTGGCATGGTGACGTCAACTTACCCGCATTGCTTCCGCTAGAGTGAAGCCACAGTTGCACGACATTAGGCGCCTTTTTACGGATAGTGTCCACGCACATATCGGCTTTATTCCAATCGAGATAGCGCACATCGAACCCATCTAAACATGACTCTATCGTCTCGTCGCTACAGTTCCGATCTGGGTTATCTTTGACCACGAGTTTGACTATTTGCTTCACGTTTTTCTTCCTTAACCATTGAAATGTAGCACACAGAGCCTTGGAATCTTCTTCCCAAGTATCGAACTCCTCTAAGTCGTCCTCGACTACTGAGCCAGTCCCTGGTACAAACGGTATTGGCCGTATATCGAGTTCGACGTAGGCAAGCATCTTGCCAAATTCGAGGAACTCGTGGTCCTCTGGGGTATGTTCCGAGAGGCGTAGCTGGGGTCGGAAGACTGTCCGGACCTTTGAGTCCGCGCTTCGGTTCCCAAACAGGCATTTGCACGCCTTCTCAAAATTCCCCTGAGCAAACGCCATTTCTCGGAGATACTCCTCCACTTTGGTCTTTTCGGCTAGCTTGTCAGACCTTGGCAGGCGCTGGTGAGATTTGGAGATCTTGGGACCTGGCTTGACGGGACGAGCCTTGCTCTGCGAGGGGTCCGGACTTTCGGACTTGGGGTTTTCGGACTTTGGATTCTTCACTCGTTTCCCCTCCTCTCCAGACCCGTTGGCCGCTAATCTACCGCTTGCTTTTGGTTTCTCAGGTTTAGTCGTTTTATCCTTTTCGACCTTGGGGTTCTTCGGGGACCGTTCTTGGCTTGCGCCCGTGGACTTTTGTTTGGCTAAGTCGAGAGTTGCCCTAACATCCTGGCGAGTTGCTAAGTGATAAACGTAAGGAGACTGACCAAGTGCGTTAAGAGTAGCGAGCGTCTCTGCATCTCTTTCGACGAGGGCTTCGACAATCTTTCTCAATTGAATGCTACCACTTTCAAGCTTCTTTTCCGCTTCACGGCATCGTCGGCATTTCGGAATTTTCTCCGGCGGACAAGTCGCAGCCTCCATAATATAACGAGAATAATGGACTGCATCGTGCAAGGGAGTATTTCCAGCACCCTCCCGTAGTTTCTGGCTTCGTTGTTGACGGAATGTTACGACATGGGCCTTGTTAATTAGATATGGGACGATATCCAGGTTCTCTTTGATCGCAAGATGCAAACAGGTCTCGCCGTTCTCATTTTGGAGCGATATTGCCTTCGCAGCAACACTTGGGGCTGACTCACACATCAGCTGTGCGAGTTGCTCTTCTTTCCGCTTTATCGCCACATGAAGCGGAGTTTCGAGGGGTCCTTTTGTCTGACAAGCTAAATCACCAGGCGATTCTTCTAAAGTTAACCTGACGATAAAATTCATTGCCTCGTGGCTCTCATGGAAGATAAGAATGCTGAGAACTATGTAGTGGAGCAGGGTTGGTTCTTCGACATTCTTGTCGTCCTTGAGGCATAAGCGCACTCGAGCGCGATATCTCTCTAGAATTTCCGGATCGTCAAATTTAGCTTCCTTACTGACATCGGTGAGCAGCTTGGTGCGTTCGGTCCGGATATCGATAGTACTTGAACTGCCTACGACGAAATCGGGTTCGCCGTCGTCTAGTTCTTCATCGTCGTCATCTTCATCCTCATCGCTCTCAGTTTCTTCCTCCTCGTCATCATCTCCCTCTAAGTCGTTCGCCTCTTCTGGCTCGGTGCCAGAATAAGGAATAAAAATCCTTTCTCCGGTAGCGACTGGACTGTCCGGATTATCTACCACAGTGAAGTCTTCGGCCACAGACCTATTTTGCGCGTCCTCGCTGTCCATGGTTCCACTAATCGATTGGTGTCTTAATTGACCGGCGTCTCAAACCGGGCCTCTTACATCGCAATTCCGCCAACGTTTGCGCAAGAAGAAATGCGAGTAAACTTGATCAACTCACTTTGGGGGGCAAGATTGAGAGGAAAGAGGCGGCTGAAATTACTCATCCCACCTCTTTCGTCTCTTCACAATCCTCTTCCCTATTTCGTGCTGTGATAAACTTAGCCTTCCGCTGACACTACCTGACAAATTATGCATTAGGTGGTATACCTAACAGGGGTTACAGGGCCAAAGCAGTAATGTAGGCGAGGATATGCTCTAATTAGTAGCGACTATTACAGATTGAGCAGACCTCCGAGACTTGAGCTGATCCAATACCCTGTGACGAAGTTGGGGGCCAAAAGTGATCGCCCACTCACACAAGTCCTAGTTTTAGCTGGTGATTGCGATAGCCTGTGACGAATGGGATACTGTAGGTGAATTAAGGTCGTAGGGCATTTGATTGCTGATTTTTGCTCGGTCGGCACCTTGAGATAAACTGAATCTCAAATTCAGTCAGACCGAGTCACTGCCCTGTCGATGGCTAGAATAATCGCAACGACATTCTTTTCATGCGGATTTAAACATAGATTTTCTCTAGCGACTTAATTTTCCCTTGGCCCCTCAGGCTTCTTTCAGCCTTGAATCAAGCGCTGAACCTCCCAGACCAGGACAAACACCAAACACATAAGCAATACTGATACCAATTACCAGAAGCCTCTTTGGATAGTATTTCAATGTCTTATCCTTAATCTAGCCTATATATTGAATGAATGCTAGTGGGAATGTCGGATTCAAGTAGTGAAAATGGGTCCGTTCCCGGAACCGAAGCTGAGGTGGAATCGAATGCAGATCGGGATACCGTAAATGAGGAAGCAGACCATCAAAGTGGTGTCGAAGATGAGACGAACTCTCAGGTAGAAAGCGAGACTCCAGAAGAGACTCCTCCGCCTCCACCCTCACCCATGAGACCTAGTATCTTGATGATATGTCTCCCAAGTCTCAGTACAGAATATCCCGTCTTGCATACCAACACCAATGTGGAGATGTTCGCAAAGATCTCTTCTTTCCCACTGAAGCCGAGAAGGATATTTGGCGAAAAGGGCTCAGTGGAGAATTTGGACGGCATGGTTGAAGAGTTACTGGTATTCGTTTTAGACGCCGCAAAGAAAATGAATGTCGTAAGTCTCCTTCATCATGCTAATTGCCAGACATAACCTTACTGACGGTATATGATAGAGCCTAACTGATGTCTCTATCATATTTACGGCATCTGACCTCGGCGGAATCTTTGTAAAAAAGGTATGTGCAACACTCACAAAGCTTTGGTAGATATATGTTGTTTCTAACTGCCACCTGTAGGCTCTATTACGGGCAGCGGCAGAGGACAAATATCGGACAATATTCGAACAGACATCGCTTCTAGTGAGTTGTTTTCATCAGATTACTATTATTGAATCGGTATATTGACGAGCTTAATTAGTTCTTCTTTGGAACCCCTCATCATTCTTCTGAGTTATTTAGTTGGGAAGAGACGATATCGAGAGTTATTGAAGACGCCTATCGGGGATTACGGGGTCCTTGGTTTCTAGACCGCATACATCAATTGTCAAGCTATATGGAGCAGCTCCGGCTAGACTTCAACGGCATCTCAGGCCATTTCAAAATCATCAACTATTTTCAAGATATGCCTGAGTCTAGTTCTGAGTTTTTGGTATGCTACAATTCCTCTAATAGAACTGTTAAAGCATCGCCGTAATCGCTAACGGTCAACTAGACTGTTCACAAGTCCTGCGCGGAACTTCAAGGAGTCAATGTTACGAATATTGGAGTAAACGTATCGCATTACGAGCTCCATTGCTTCGTCGCCGAGTCTATTGGAGAAGATTTTATCGTCGACCAAGTCTCGGATACTCTGACATGTAAGTCTTGAACTATAAGAGCCTTTTTTTGCGATTGCTTACCTGGATTGAGATGCAAATGAGGACTTCCGTCAATTTGTCCAATGGCTATCACTGGAATGCGACGGAATTGAAACTAACTTTCAGTTACCGGGAAGCCTTTATAACCTTGCAAATTGCATCGTTCATTCAGCAGAGTCGGAAGATTCTATTCGTAATGGACAAGCGCAAGTTATTTCATTGGAACTTGGTGTTGAAGTTGATGGAAGAGATATCCTCTCCTGCTTCCGCGATGAGATTCGCCGAACTTTACCACCCTATCCTGGCACCGTCGTTGCATGCACCACAATCTCTGCCGCTCAACCCTCCTCCCTTACCGAAATGGGGCTTCTATCATCCTTCCTCGTCCAAATACTTAGACAACGCCCTAAGCTGTCTAGCTGGCTGAAAGCGATCAACGAGCGGATCGTATACGCTTTACGTACTCCCAACCATGATTTGAGATTCCGAACCCTCTGGGAATGTTTGAGACTCGTCTTCACTTATCCGTCTCAGGCTCAAGGTTTCTGGCTCATTCACACTACCGGCAGCCCGGATCAACGCGAACTCATTCTCAGGATATCAAAGCAATTGAAATACTTCGATGAGCTCGATGAGATCTCTTGGAAAGTCATAATCATAAATAGCTCGACTTCCACGATCGATTTTCCGGCATCCAAATCACTTTCTAATGTTAGTTTGAGCCAGGAGTTCGTGAAGGCCGCTATTGAGAAGGATATCATAGCACGATTAGACTCGATTGTGAAGATGCGGTCGCTAGTACCTAGTTTCAAGGAGAAGGCCCTGGAGCTATGTCACAATCAGCCATCGAATTATAAATTATTAGGGTTCTTCATGGATACCTTAGAGGTCATCAATCCGCCAATCCCAGAAGTCTTGATTGACCTTGCGCATTCATTTTCTTCAACTGATATGGCATTCCGTGCAATTTTCGACCATATTCCGAAGCACTTTCAGAGTTGGATACGAAGAGTTCTCGGATTCTTGAGCTTTTCCTGGAGACCCTTATCACTAGATGAGCTCGCAATTGCCATAGCTACGAAGGAGTGCAAAAATTTTGATCAACTTCGGGAAAATATCGATTTTAAGATAGGGGAATCTATCCAACAACTTCTTCCAGGAGTCATACGGGTCACGCCGGAGAATATCATCATAACCCACGATGACTTGAAGTCATTTCTTCGGCAAAGTCCAGCCGATGCCTGGTATCATATCAAGGACTTTCATATGGAAATCACAACTACCAGCTACAACTATCTTTCTCTTCTCTTTGACCAGATTGATGATATCACCCCACGGTGGATGAGGTCGTCGGTTGAATGGATTCGCCGTGCTAGGGCAGCGCCCGGAACTGTTCAAGAGAATTATGGCGAGGGTCGCGGCCTTGTGGAAGACCGACGCTTCAGATTTTCTCCTTATGCCGCTCAATATTGGTTCGACCATTACCTTTCTGTTGGCGACGATGCTGCGAACGAGCTCCCTAAGTCTTGGTTGACCAACCCAAAACGTCTAAAACAGGCGATCTCCTTACGATCTCATAGTACCCGTCGATTCAGCCAAGAGTTCGGCGTCCCTCAGGAGTTTATGCCACCTTCCGTGAAGGAAGCTCTCAAGATGAATGAATTCGAAGCATTGAAACTCACAGTACAGTTGAATGACGAGCAACCAAACAAAATGTACATTGACATTAAGTATTCTCCCGAATCCGCAATAAACGAAGCTGCGCATGATTGGATCGATTGGAATTTTCTGCCACCATCTGTATCAGACATAGTTGCGTGCTACCCGCACGAACTAGAAAGGCTATTTCAACAAGAGGAAAAAGCAATACGCGACAACCTATCTGACATACTTGTTTCGATTGTTGCAAATAATGATCGGGCCCTTCTGGGCAGCTTTCTTAAGAAAGTCGGCAATGTGGGAGAGCTCGCATCTAAGGCGTTACGCTTTGCGATCATTTGGAATCTAGAGGATATCGCAAAAGATCTCTTTGAATATCTAGAAATTCCCCAGAAGGGGTTCTGGTTCAAAGTAGACATCCTGGAGTTATTGTCTATTGCCATATCGACTGGCAATGAGAATATGGTCCAATTACTTCTGAGCTCCGGCGTCAATGTCAACTCACAGGGCGTGGATAAATTTACAAATGTCAACACCACCCCGCTTATCATTGCCTGCCATTTCGGTCTCAAGAACATTGTACGACTTTTACTGGGCGCGGGAGCAAAGGTTGACCTTACCAACGCGGGTGGAAAAACTGCACTGCATATTGCAAGCGCGCGCGGGTTCCCTTCTATTACCAAATTATTAATCCAAAACGGAGCGACTGTCAAATTGGATTTAGGAAGCTTATCACCGCTACATGACGCGGCAAGATATGCTATGATTCCTAGGTACAAAGAGGTGGCTACTGCGATAATTCAGGCTCTGAAGAATCGGTGGCCGCGATTTAAAGAAAGCAGCACTGAGGACGCAGATGAAATGTCAAAAATAATCGATGCGCGTGCCGGGAAGAAGTTGAAGACTGTCCTAATTTATGCAGCAATGGCTGGTGATACGGAGATGGTTGAGTCTCTAGTCGATCTTGGGGCAGACGTGGATGCTGCAGAGAGCGATGGCCATACGTCGATGTGCCGAGTTGCGATGTTTAATAATGGGGAAATGGCACGTTGCTTGCTAGACAATGGCGCCAAGGTTGATTATGCTCGCAATGACGGCAGACAGGCCATACATGATGCTTGTGCATGGGGTGCTTCAAGGGTGATCGAAGTGCTGTTGGAAAAAGGCGCTGTCGCTGATCAAATAGATACCGACAAAATGCCTCCTATATCAGTGTCTGCGACGTGGGGTTTGCTTCGCGGAGTCAAATACATGATCCCACATAGCTCCAAAGAGAGTATATCTAGAGCATTGATCTACGCGGCACGATATGGTTATCATGAGATCGTCATCGCTCTACTCGATGCCGGAGCCGATATTAACAGGCAGGACGACTTTGGAAATACACCCCTGCAGTTCTCCTGCTGGAATTCGCACTCAAGAGTCACTCAAATACTGCTCACGCGGATGCCAGACCTTAACCTTGCAGATAACGATAATTTCACTGCGACTGTAGACGCGGCTAGAAGAGGCGAGTTCGAGTGTCTGAAGTTGCTCTTAGATGCTGGCGCAGATACCGAGGCGGAAGCCGCATCTGGCAAGAGAGCTTGTGAGTAGCCTGCTATAATATCGTATAGAGACAACGTGCACTAACTCTAGTTGTATAGTAATACGAGCAGCCAGTGTCGATGAAGATTGTTTCCGCCTTCTCCTGGAGCGTGGAGCGCAGCAAGTCTTGCCCGAGTCTTATCGAACACCCGGGTCCTACATATTCAAGAACGGGTTATCCTTCCTCGGCGGTCTCGCTTACGAATTCAAGCCTAGTATTGTGAAAATTTACCTAGACTATCTAAAGCCTCGGGTTAGCGAGGCAGCTTTTGCCGTAGAACTTAACGAGGCTATCGTAGCAGCTGCATACGTTCCGAAAATAGATAACGTACAGCTTTTACTCGAGTATGGCGCCGACCCGAACGTCATCAACACTAGGCTTGAAACTAAACACGCTTCTGGCCTCGGCATTGCTATCGCGTATGACAATTTAGCAGCCGTGGAAGTCCTTTTGGACAATAAATTCACGCCGGTTGATATAAACAAGGTGGATGATTATCGGGAGACGCCTCTTCACGTTGCGCTAAACTGGTGCATTACAAGTATCCTAGACCGGATGATCGACCTGTTAATCTCTCGTGGCGCAGATCCAACTATCTCTAGCGGGACATATGGTACGGTTCTGAATGCAACTTGCGAGACTACAGATGATGACATCGTAACCAAGATACTAAGTTATCCTGGTGTCTCTCGCGATATTCCAGACGACTTGGGACGGCTCCCCCTCCACCTCGCAGCAGCACGCATAGCGTATGAAACGTCGCGTATTGACATGCTAGTCACAGAAAAGTCTACACCTAAGAGCGTGGATAAGCAAGGCCGTAACGCCCTTCACTACGCAGCGTCGAGCGGGGTTAAAAACTTGGTTGTGAAGCTCCTGAAGGAGTACCCCGAATTAATCGACGTCCCGGACCGCGACGGTTGGACGCCGCTGCATTGGTCGTGCAGGCAGAGCAACGGTTCGGTCACGGAAACCTTGGTCGAGTACGGAGCTAAGAAGCAACCCAGAACGCACGATAGGTGGACGCCCTTGCGCGTCGCTATATACCACGGCGAAACGAGTCATTACGATTTCCTGCCGGAGGAAGATGATGGGAGCGATGATGATGATATACCTTTCCAGGCGGCGGAGAGGGTTACTGATGAAAGATGCGATTCTTGCTTCTGCGTAAGTCTACTGATCAATTCCCTTTGAAGATAATTCGCGACTATTGCTGACTACAATTCGTATAGCGCATACATGGGACAGGTTACCGTTGCGGGACTTGCGCCATATACTGGTTCTGCTTCAAGTGCTACTGGCACGCTGAGGAAACCCATCCTAAGGACCATGTGTTCCAGAGGTTTGACCAGGAGTCGCATGATTTAAAGTCTCCATCGATTAGTGGATCGGAGTCGGAAGATACGTGATGGAAGTTTGATCTCTTGGATATGGTAGACAAATAGAGGCTGGTATGAAAAGCATGTTGGTGAATTTTTTGAATAGTTACCTGCCAACCTAACTCTTAGTACATCAATATCTTGGACACAAAATAAGTATCTAAACAGTAACCATCTAAGGAGGTATATTTTTAACTCTACGGGATGTCTCAGAACCAACCTCTAAATATTCAACCAAGCCTAAGAAAAGAGGAATAGTGAAGCCTCACAGGTACCAAAAAGCCTCAGAAACCAGCCGCTTTCAAACCGGACATCCAGCACCGTGCTTTTAGTACATAGTTGGGAAGAGGGAGGAGTGGTCAGTCTCCTAATTGGTGGAAGAAGTGCTTAGAAATCCGTTTAGTCATTGGCCTATATTCAGCCATCGGAACGCCTCCTAAATCCTTCTTCCGATATCAATTTGGGGGCCAAAAATGAGGGACTTTGCCAACCTTGAAGATGGCGAGGCAAGTGGCGACAGCTTTATGACTAAACACACACTGACACCCACGAGGGATCATTCCCCTGGCTGATCATACAGACAACATGTGTGATATTCCCAAGACCCGGGCTATAGCCAAGCTACCACGGAGATAGCTACACACCCGCATGAGGTCTCGTGTCGACTTTCCCATTTACGGCTCTGGTTAGCAGCCTAAATAGCCCTGTCGCCCAGCAAGACTAATTTAATGGGTCTCGGTCACGAATCCTAATCCTTCTTTAGCATCGCCTGGGTAGGTTGTAGCAGGCAGACGACTAGGTATGGGGCGACAAGGGCGTAGCCGCCCTATTAATAGGATGGCGTATGCGGCTGAATGACCTCATACCTTTGGGCTGGATACTAGACGATATTTCTGGGTTTTGATTCTTAAGTAGAACGTTAAACGGAAAGACAAATGAAATTGACAATAGAATCTTAAGCTTAGAAACACAGTAGTTTCATTCGCTAAAACTAGCAGACCTAGAACTAGGTAGAAAAAATGGAAGAAGAACCCTTCGAAATCCCCCTCCTTGACGCCAACGACGACTCAGCGCACTACCGGCTCCAAAACGAGCCCGGCGAGATCCAGCGCGAGTACATAACAGGCTACGACCGCACCACCTCCCTGCGCGTGCTCGGGCGTCTCTCCGCCGTCGTCCACGGCACATCCCACCCCCCATCCTCCCCCTCCAGCGTCCCCAGCACCCTCATCCTCTTCGACTTCGCCGCTTTAGGCCAAAAGCCATCTCGTCGGTACCGCGAGATCCAACTCGAAATCGTCTTCGCAGCACACAGTCCGCACCGGCGTCCCGCGCTCCAGCGCGCCCACCAATCCCGCGACCAACGGGCCTACGTCTCCGCGCTCTCACGCTACGATCCCTTTGTCCGGGACCTAGCGCCCTCGGGCCATAGTGCGTTACTCCAAACGACGTTCACGACAGAGCGCAAACACGCCCTCGAAACCTACGCCGAAGCCGGTACCGACCCAATCTTCACAGCCGGCGCAAAATACGCCTACTCCCTATCCACAGCCACGGAGCGCGGGGACAGCATGGTCGTAGAGGGCATGCCAGCTTTCGTTCAGCGGTCCTCCGGCAAACCGAACGCGGCGCGATTTACTCTCCGTGAAAACGGATCCCAGAAAAGCGGGGTACCGCGATACCTACGCGTGGCCGTGTTACTGGAGAGAAAGGTCGGGGACGAGGGCTTGTTTACTGCGACTGTGAATGTGAAGGCGCATGTATCTGTGTTTGCGGACGCGGGGGAGAAGGTGAGGAGGATGATGGGGAGTATACCGTTGGATGATGCCGTGTGTTTTGACCCGAGGGCGGAGCCTACGACGGATAGGTATCCGGTTGATAACTTGGCTTCGGTTGTGTTGAGTGAGGAGTGTTCTATACAGAGTGGTAGGGAGGGTGGTGATGGAGGAGGGGGTGGTGAGGAGAAAGAAAAGGAGGATGATGACTAATGAACAACATGACTTGATGACTGATGATACTTTTTAATGAGGTAGAGATGTAGAGCACCTAGAAAATGATACCAAGTTTAGAGCTGCTATTTTCTTGTATTGGTCTCTGTTTTATGTACTAGCGAAGTCAACTGAATCTATCTATACTCCTCTGACCACATTCCAACCTCTGTCTGGCTGCCCCTAGAAGACATTAAAACCATTATACGAGTTATGGCTCAAAACCATTTGAGTCAGACCAAGAATATTCCGCAAACCAATAGCAGGATGCTGTTAGTATGACAAACCACACCTGGATTACGTTGGCCGTGATTTCTGGACGAGAGGTTGATATGCCTGGTCCAATGTTAACTTATAAAGGGATGCAACATAACCCGCCATTCCGATACGTCCAATAATCCGATGAATATTCAATGATCCCGCAAAAAGTAAATATGCTACTACTAGAGTTTACTACTCTGGGACATCTTGCCGCGCTCGTCAGATTTGCTCCGCGAAGCGATCGTCAAGTCCCACATGAACGCGAGGACTATTGGCCAGTAGTTCGACATCTTCATCAATCACCCTCCCACTACCGGGTGTGAAATGACGGGTACGTTTGATGCCCTTATCAGACCGCATAGAGCAGATGTCTGGGTTTGCGTCATGGACTGTATGCGAGTCCATGTTCGATTGTGTAAAGATGTTGGCCACATTGGTGAGGTCGTTACAGAAGTCTCCGCCCGACGTAGATTGGCGTGAGAATACCCCCGAGAACGTGCTCTGACTTGGGGGAGAATTGGTTGCACTGGCGTCTTGGCTGTCTTTGCAGAGGTTGTTAAACGAAGACTGGGACACCTTGCGCATATCGACATGGCTGATGACTTGTGGGTCTTCCGTTGGAGAATGTTGAAGGCGGTTTTCTTTACGTGACTTGACTTCAGGGGCTGGCGGGGCAATACTTTCGTTCTGAACAGGAAGTGGATGTGGTTGGTTTAGCAACGAATGTGTAAGAGATGTCGCAAGTTCGGAAGAGAAGTTTGCGTTGCAGGGGTTGAAGAACTCGTTCATTGATGTGCCTATTGGAAGAGAGTCATTAGTACTTGTTAAAAGGTGATGAGAATGCCGAAATGGTGTAGGAAAGCATACTTCCAGGAGTGCCGATCTTGTTCATGTCAAGATTCAGATCGTTGATGAAGTTCGACTCGGCTATTGTCGTTGGCGTGTTTGTTGGAACCTTCGGATCATGGGTACTAGCATCTATGTCTCCTAGTTGAGTCGCTGAGAGACTGATGAACTGGTTGTCTGTTAGACTTTGTGTATTGCTAGAACCACCCAAGCCATAATCAGACATGCTAACATCGGAACGTGACACCTTGCTAGCACCTCTGGCTTTTCGGCTGGCAGCAGAATTGTAGCTAGACTTGTTACTGTCAGTAGCTTGGTTATATCCGATGGGTCCGAAGTTGACGTTCGACCAGTCAAAGCCGGTAGTTGCCTCAGACTTCTGAGAGCTGAATGGGTCTGCCCAAGCAGAGTTGGCCCCAGTTCCATTACGTTGCAACAGTGTTTCGGCGTTCGACATGGAGCTAAGCAGGTTTTCCTGCGTAAACCCAGGAGGACAAGTATTGTTGTACGAGGATGAACTAGACGAGTTCTTCAGATAGCTCGTCGTTCGACGGCGAGGGGAGTGGAGGTGAGCCTCAGCACCGTCTTCGTGGTGTCGTGCTGGAACAGGCATCGTAGGATTGAACGGAGTACGGCGCCACATGCTCGGGTTTGGCCAGGCAATCCCAGAAGACTCAAGAATATCTGCAGTGAGATATCTGTCAGTCTTGAGTATTGCATTGGATCACAAGGGAAGGAAGTCGGATCTTTACCAAGCGGTGCGTGTTGGAATGAGAATGCAACAACATTCTTGACTCGTTCGATAGGCACGGTCAAGGAATCCCTTGGGAAGCCTTCGCTGATGACGATTTTGATCCGTCCGAGTTCATCTGCGGGGCTCCAGTAGCTTTGTCGAAGCACTTCGCTGCGAAACTGAGGGAACCTGAGAGTTTCAAGATCACCGTTCTTCGTGAACTCTATTCTTGTTAAATTTGAGGTCTTCCGTTGCCATAAAAAACTCACCGAAGCTATGGTTGATCAGCTGAGGCCATGGTCCGATCCGGTTAAATGAAGATGAACTGAGAAAATACAACAATCAGATCTGGCTTCAACTTGAGATGTCGAGGTGGGAACATACGCAACTAAACGGCCATCGATCAAGACGCGTGCCTCGAACTTGACTAATTCAGGATGCTTGCTGTAGTTTCTAGTAAACTGACTGATATCGGGCGTCTTCCAGGAGTGAAGCGAGATGTTGAACTGAATACCTGGGGACAAGCCTGGTATAAAACAGGTCATGGTCGGCAAGCCATAAGATCCGTGAGTGAAGGCGAACTCTGGACAAAGTCAAGTTAGACTTTGTTGCATAAGCAGGTAAATAGATATATAAAGTAGGGTAGAATAGCAGAATATTACCCAGGGGTTGTTCTAATTCTGGGCTTACGAGATCAGGTTGAATCTCAATAGGAGAATGGCACTCACCATTATCATGAACAACGTGACAGTTAGTCCTGAATTCTTTCATTGGGATCTTGGAGTCCCTGGGGAATAATAAGACATCCCAATCTTCAAAACGCATCTTCACTGGTGGTGTTGGGATTAAATAGGAGCAATAGGGGAAGCTCAAAATGAATAAACAGGTTAATACAACAAGCAAGTCTAGAGTAGAGCCAATTCCCGTCAAAGTAGTCTTTTCAAGGAATATGATGTTGGTGATGCGAGTTGTAGTGATTGAATATTGTAAGATTAGAAAGATTGGAGAGATGGATTTGTTCCATTTCATGTGAAGACCATCAATTGCTTTCGGCCTCGGCCTTCCCATAACGTAATGAGAAATACAGCTGTGGCTTCCTATATTCATTAGCGATGTGGTCTGTATAACGAAGGCACGTAGCTCTTTAAATTGCTCATGCCCACTCCATTAGCAGGAGTGGACCTTAAACTTCTACCCCAAGAGCATAAAAGTGATAAGGATCTTGGGAGGATGCAATTATTGGTCCAAATCAGAAGGCTGTGAAAAGCTTCAGTATGTCACAATGCTTCATTGTTCTCTTCGGCTTCGATATCCGAAGCCGAATCTAGGATAAAACAGGTTGTTCTTTCCATACATAATCTCATAGGTGATGAACTTAACCTAGTTTGATGTTGATCCAAAGAGACCTCGGAGGGAATAGCTTTGGCGTTGAAAATCGGGCTTGTTGCAAACTACTGTAGCGAGCAATTGGCTATATATAATAATATCTTCTTTAGTCAGACTTAGAGGCCTCGCGATACACATGATCTAAGTCGTATTTTATGTATCTGAGGCAGAATAGCCCGTCTGGATGTATGTACAAATCTTTCATTCCTCTGCTTCCTCAGCTTGATATGGCTCTGGATCGCCAGGAGCTCTTGCCTAAAGTTATGTCAGTTCCGGGTACTCTTCACATTCGTGTTTAACAGCTCGATCGGATTCAACTTACTCTCCAAGCACCAGCACCACCCAATTCTCGGTCTAGACCACCCTCAAATTCCCGCGGGAAAGATGGCTTGTCAGGATATAATACTCCGACGACCCAGCATATTCCTAATGTGGTAGCAATGAATGCGCCAACCTGTAACAATCCCTTTCCTGGTGAGATCCAGGTGTATTCGTAGGGGGAGAAGATGCCTAGGAGATCGTTGTCCTCGTGAATAGGCTCGCCAAAGTTTCGCCTTTCTTGCTTATCCCACCAATCGCCGTGAGGATCGCGGAATTGTCTCTTGATGGCGGGGGGATTGACGTAGCCGCCGTTCTGCGTCGGTTAGTCAGTCGCAAGTTGAAGTAGAATCGTGAGAATCCCACTGACCTGGTTCGGGTCTTCCGCTTCTGTAAGTTTTGGGTTGTCGGGGAATTTCTCTTCGATGACAGCAGGGTCGGTATATGATCGCGGAACGAATGTGCGCTGTTGGACGATGGGTAGTCTTCGCGCTGCTAGTGATGCTGATCGCAGAGCCGGAGCTCTCGCGATCCGTTGGGGAAGCATCTGGAGGGCCTACGTTAATGATAAATAAATCCTCGTGTGAAATTAAGAATCAATTGAAGTCCACTTAAGGCCCTCGAGTAGAGTCCCTTACCTTGATGCTGTCGGCGTTGTGTTGTTAAGGTGTATGCACCATTTACCTCATTGATTTGAGACGAGCTAGGATGATTGAACGATTGACAGTTGACCACTGACGATGGAGGCTTAGTAATTTTATTAGCCTGAATTTTAAGGCAGCTTCGTCGAAATCTAAGGCCTTTGTGTTACGCACCTTAATGAGATTGGCGAGATTGACCTCATTTTGATTACGTAAAGCTAGAAAATGAGGAAAATGGGGGAATTGCAAGGGTCCAAGGGTGCCTAGTGGGGTGCACTGACCAACTCGTACTTACCTAAGGTTGGGGGAGTACAGGGGGGCACTCGGACCAAGCTTGCTATTCCTGTCTAAGACGAGGCGGAGACCCGATGAAATTTTTGAATCATCATCAAACTGCTGATGAAATGACAATTCTTGACAAGAATCCATCACAATTGTCTTCACAAAGCCGCATGCATGTTCAAACTTTGTCACAACAATCTACTGATAATTCCCTATCTCTAGACGTACTTTTCACCAAACCAAATGTCCATTTCGTCGAGACCCGCGTCTTTTTCTTTTCTTAACACCCCTGGACAGCTATGACGGCCACCGCGTCGCTCGAGTCTGCGCCTTCTACACACGACATCGCAAATCCCACCGATTCAAACGAAAAAAAGGACCAAACATCACGACAACAACAATCCTCAAATGCCCCTGATCCACCCTTAGATACAATTCCCCAATCTGAAATAAAATCGGAGACGGACAATCCCGCAGTGCCCCAATTGTCATCAGCCAAGCCTAACACCGACGGAAACGACGCGGAAGATTCTGCCAATGGATCCCCTGTAAAAAATGGCGATGATGGCGATATCGATGACAGACCTACTAAGAGACGTCGTGTCCGTGATTCAACGCCCCATAGCGCATCTCGTAAACCCAAGCCGATATCCCCTCCTTGGAAGAGAATAGAGCCCGAGGGGCCCACATCTTTTACTGAAAATGGCAAACGCAGATCAGGACGTACAAATCAAATACCTTTGGAGTTGCAGTCTTCAGGCAATAAGAGAGTCACTAGAAGCGCTCTCCAAGGTCTTCAACCTCAGACTCCCTCCAAGGATAAGCGATCTGCGTCAAATAATCATGGTAATGGGTCACAAAAGCACGCGTTGGCAGGGAAGGGAGTTCCTTCAAAGACTTCCACGCCCATTGCTAAGCCGAACACGCGGAGATCTTTAGCTAACGGTACCGCTAACGGCTCTGCTAATGGCACTGCTCACGGCTCTAAGAAAGCTCGAAGACGCTCACCTTCTCCGCCAGCCCAGACGACTCACACAACCCCGCCTAGACGCTCTACTAGAATTAGACGTAATTCTGGGTCCCTTCAAGACACCACCGATACTCCCTCTCGCGACTCCAAGCCTACCGATCGTAGCCCCAATCAGCGTCCGACTAAGATTCGATTACGTCTCAAGCCTCCCACTATCCCTACCGTCCATCCGGCCCAAGTAAATGTCTTCCCGGGACAGACCGTCGCACGTGCCAAGATATCCACTGATTTCCGCGACTTTGTCGAACGTGCGCCGACCGTAGATGTCAAAGAGGGCGGCTGGCTTGACCTTGCTGATGAGGGCGAACCGTATACGGAAGCGGCTGCTGAGAAGGATGCTCGTGTTATTATGCGAATTGAGGCCGAAGTCGAACCTGGAGGATTGCTAAGCGAAGAGCGCTCTTCGCTATTCGTCCCAGAACCCGCCGAGGAACCTCCGCGACAATGGGCGCATATAGACCATGTTGTCAAGCAGATGGCGAATTTCCGAAAGCTGATGTTGATGGAGCACCAAAGGCACAAGGCTACGGCGAAACGGTTAGCTGAAGCCTGCCGCGACGAGTGGATCCGTCGACAACCTAAGACAGCTGAGCAAATCGAAGCCGAGGCTAGAGCTGCATGGATAATTCGTTACAAGTCTGTGGTCAAGGCTCTCGTCGGAACGTGGGAGAATGTAAGAGCAGAAGTCAATCGTCGTCGTCTAGAAGAATGGGAGGCTGCGGAGCAGAAGCGTGTAAAGGCCGCTCTGAACGAGGCCGTAAATATGTCAGAGCTGAAGCTGCAAGCCCGTCGAGCCCATTTTGATTCAGAACTTGTGTCCGACGAAGATGAGGAGCTAGAGGACTCAGATGAAGAAGCCGACGACGAAGATGATAATTTAGCTTCCGTCCAAGAAGTCCCTTCAGCCCTAGGTTCCGATGACGACGAAAACGAAGATAACATGTCATCTTCCGACGACGACGACGACGCGAAGTCGAATGTTTCAGACGAAGCCCTTACTCAAGAACAGCTAAGGAAGAAATATGCAAACATTCCAGATCTCCCTGTAGACGAACCAGCAACTGACATTAACGACGACCAACCGGCGACAGAGTTAGATGATGAAGGCGAAACCACTGATGAGTCTATCGATATGGATGACGATTTAGGGTCAAGCGACGAGGATACGGGAAGTGGTGATGGAGGCCAATCTGAGGATCAGGGTGACGATTCCGAAGATGAAGAGCCCCCCGGGCTATTAGGTCTCTTCTTCGGCAAATCCGAGTTGAAAAAAATGAAACAGGAGGCAACAACTGATGCATCATCTCCACATAGTGATGCTGAGATGGCCGAAGCGCAGGATGTTGCCTCTGTTGACGGAGCGCCTCTCAGTGAGACTATACCTGAAAAGAATGCCGAAGATAGCGCAATGGCAGAGGTAACAGATTCACAAAACATCCCTCCATCTCCAATAGTGAATGGAAATAAGGGTCTGTCTCCATCATCCGCATCTAACCAAAACCTTGCGCCCGCGCCTGCACCTACACGACCATCCACCACCGTAACCGCAACGGCTGCGCCGGAGAATCCTCATGATGCTAATAACCCCAATGCTCCGGCTCCAGTACCAGAACCTTTACAGGCTCAAGAGGTTGAGATGGAGATCATAGAAGCCGTTGAACATGTTAAGAAGGATGTTAAGGCGAACACGTCGATCAGTGGGGCCGAGCAAACGGCTTCAGCAGTGCCAAGCGTTGAGGTCGCAATTGCGCCAACAGACCAGCCACAGACAAGTCCAGATACGGAAGCGATCACAAATCCTCCCAGCCGTGATCGAAGTCACACACCCCGAACATCTGATACCAAGCCCTCAGAGGTAGATACCGCTACCTCTTCTGTCGCTAAGTCTGGTGCAAGCAGGTCTAGTTCACCTCAATACCAAGTGCCTAGGACGGAGGTTCCCTTTTTACTTAGGGGAACGTTGCGTGAATATCAGCATTTTGGCTTGGACTGGCTCGCTGGTTTATACAGAAACCAAACAAATGGCATTCTTGCGGATGAAATGGGGCTTGGCAAGACCATTCAAACAATTGCCCTATTGGCTCATCTTGCCTGTCATCACGAGGTGTGGGGACCGCATCTAGTCATTGTACCAACCAGCGTCATGCTAAATTGGGAAATGGAATTCAAGAAGTGGTGTCCTGGATTCAAGGTATTGTCGTACTATGGCAGTATTGACGAGCGAAAACGAAAACGTCAGGGCTGGAAGTCGGATGACATGTGGAACGTATGCATCACATCGTACCAGATCGTCTTGCAAGACCAACAGGTCTTCAAACGCAGGCAATGGCACTACATGATTCTGGACGAAGCGCATAATATCAAGAACTTCAAGTCGAAGCGCTGGCAAACTTTACTCACCTTCAACACGCGAGCGCGATTGTTGCTCACCGGCACACCTCTACAGAACAACTTGACTGAACTATGGTCTCTATTGTTCTTCCTGATGCCGTCTGAAAATGGGGTCGGTGGATTCGCAGACCTAGCAGAATTTCAAGATTGGTTTCATAAGCCTGAGTCTCAAATCCTGGAGAGCGGTCGAGAACAAATGGACGATGAGGCTCGCGCAATTATCTCCAAACTGCACAGGGTGCTCAGACCATATCTCCTGCGTCGATTAAAAGCAGATGTCGAGAAACAAATGCCGGCCAAATACGAGCACGTCGAATTTTGTCGATTGTCACGTCGACAACGTGAGTTATACGATGGATTCTTAGCTCGCACCGATACTAGAGAAGCGTTATCCTCTGGTAATTACATATCGGTCATCAACTGTCTAATGCAGTTGCGCAAGGTCTGCAATCATCCCGACCTTTTCGTCGAACGTCCAATTATGACATCCTTTCGACAACGCAGATCCGTAGTGTCCAACTTTGCAGCGACGGAAGACGTGATTCGGAACAAGTTATTGCTTGAAGAGCCTATGAAACTCGTCAGCCTAAATTTCCTCAACTTGGTTCCGACGCAACACGAGCACCAATCAAAAACGGTGTGCGAACGAATTTTTCAGCTTAACGCCCATAATCAGTTGATAGAACGTCGTGAAGCTCAGGACAAGAGAGCCAAAGGTACTCGTATCAACCTAGATCTATCAAATGTGCAGTCCGTCCTCGTATGGCTAGAAAGTGCGAAACGATGGGATCGCTTTGAAGAGTTACGGCATTGCGTCTACGTCAATGCAATCAGAAGACAACAGAGTCCAATCTATGGCAAGCAACTCACTGACTTTCTCACTCTGGGTGTAAATGACAGACCTCATAAAGCTCGCCCAAAGATTCCACAGAAGATCATGAGTTGGTTTGAAGAAGACTCACCAACATTACGGTCGATGGTTCCAACGCTCGATCAACGTGCCGCGTCATTGAAGACTACTATCGCTAAGTTCGCATGCGTCACGCCGGCGGTTGTCACTCGGGATTTTGACCAGATCGTTCTCGGCACGAAAGGAGTAGAGGCTTTTGATGAGACAAATCTAAGATTAGCGGCTCCAATACGTTACGCACCATTCATGCCGAAAGAAGCTCCGCTGGATCCGTGGCATGAAGCCCGCATGAGACTAAGCATCCAGTTTCCGGATAAGAGACTTCTTCAATATGACTGCGGTAAACTTCAAGCCCTTGACCGTCTACTACGAAAATTACAATCCGGTGGTCATCGTGCCTTAATCTTCACGCAGATGACTAAAGTGCTCGACATTCTCGAACAATTCCTCAATATTCACGGACATAAATACCTGCGACTGGACGGCGCCACAAAGGTAGAGCAACGACAAATTCTTACAGACCGATTCAATCATGACACTAGAATTTTATGCTTTATCTTGTCTACACGATCAGGCGGTCTCGGCATAAACCTGACTGGAGCTGACACTGTCATCTTCTACGACCAGGACTGGAACCCCGCAATGGACAAGCAGTGCCAAGATAGATGTCATCGTATTGGTCAAACAAGAGATGTCCACATTTACCGGCTCGTGAGCGAACACACTATTGAAGCAAACATTCTGCGCAAAGCAAGTCAAAAGCAGATGCTAGACGATGTCGTGATCCAAGAAGGTGGTTTTACAACTGATTACTTCAACAAGCTCTCTGTGCGTGACGTTATTGGTGCCACTCCAGAGGCAGGCGATGTTGTCGGTGATGCTATGGATCGCGTTCTTGGCGGTGTGGAGAACACTGACCAGCGAGCCGTGGGTAGAGTCCTCGAGCAAGCTGAAGATCGCGAAGACGTCGACGCCGCCCACGTTGCGGAGAGGGAAATCCAAGAAGACGAAGCCGATTTCGCCGAGAAACCAGCGACGGCCAGCGCATCCGGAGCTTCTAGTGCAAGAGTAGGTACGCCGGTAACGCGAGACGGTTCACTTGCACCAGGCATAGGGAGATCAAATCTTGGGCTATTTTCCGAGTCGGCAGGCGTGGATAATGCACCTGAGGAGGTCGAGCTGAACGCTTGGCGCGAAAAGATAAACACCATTGATGACTACATGTTGGCTACGATGCATAAACAGCTCGAGGGTACGGCTCTAGAATTACCAAAGGACAAGAAGAAAGGCAAGAGCAAGAAGGGAAAAGACACTCGAAAACGCTAGTCCCGTACATACAAGTTCTGAAACCACTTACTTGGCTCTGCTCAAAACTTTGGCTAGACATTCCAGCTACATACTCAGCTGCCTACGTGCTACATCCATCCTACGCAACCACGAGGTTTGATATCAGCTGGAAAATAGGCCGTCTTCCATACACCTACCTATTTTAATATACCGCGAGAACACGCCAGGGCCTGTAAAAAGGAACGATGACGAATAAGGCGGAGGAAACGAAGTGGGGGTCTGCATTGCATATTCGGTGTTCTTGTGAGCAATGACTTCAGGACAAAGGAGTGAAAAAGAAGGCGCATCGAAGGAAATCCGTTTTGTTTTTGCATTCAACTCGTTTACCTAGGAATGACGTCCCGAGCCGGAGTCAGGGTGGTGTTGTCGTGTGTTCATGATGAGAAATCTCGAAGGAGAGAGGGAGCAACAAGCAAGCAGGCAATCAAAGTAGAAACCCCCTCTTGTACGTGTACGAAAATCAAAAGAAGATAAATAATTCAACGACGAGAAGATGGGAGATGATGACCGCGAAGTGCGGGATTCGCCACTTTTTTACAGACATGTTTTGAGGTCTTTGCGTATTTGGATGTGGATGTGAATGTGATTAATTTGCCCGGTCTATTTACTTACCTAGACATTTACCTGCTAACTACTAACTACTGACTACTAACTACCCCTGAAAGTAAGTGATAGCGGCTATCGTCTAGCGTACTGTAGCTATAGCGACTACACTAGAGCCTCATGGAAATAAATGAAGCCGGTGGAAGGGGTTGCCGCAGCCGGCCATCTACCTAGGTAAGAGCCGATACATTTCCCCGCGTTGGGGATTCGCGTCGGGATCCACCAGGCAAATCGTTCGAACCGTTCGATGTTCCCATTAGTTCACGGACAGTCCCGGTTTCATCATTCGCGGATTAGGGATCTGAGATGAGGCATCGGGTCAAATTAATTACGATCGTTTTATATGAAGCTGACGAAAGGGAGACGAATTTATAATCTCTCTATATGAAGATTCTTGACTGAGTGAGATCACTTGGCATGGGTTAGCTAAGCTAAGCTAAGGTCGTCGGCTCTCGAATTTTGTGAAATATTGTTAAAAAAAATTTGGGGAATTTCTGGAAAGGTTACCTAGTCGTATATTTGAAACTGGTGGCTGTCGTTAACGCCGAAGATGACGTCGACGGAGAAGCAGGACGCCCAACATGGGGAGTTCCGGAAATACCTCCCGGACTTGGATACGCCACGGTTCCACGCCATCGCGAAGAATGATGCGTATGGTCATGCTAAGGAACTGCTTGAACATCATAGGCCGCCATGGCTGTACGGGTTATACGTACACTGGAGGAAGTTATTCGATGAGCCGTTTAAGGGTGTGACGAATGATGGTATGTACTCACTCACTCTCACTCTCATTTTCATTCTCATCCTCAACCTCATCTCATCATGAGAGCCAATGAGCGATGAGATCTTCAACATCATTATCATGAACTCACACTAACTCACCCCAGGCACCGTCCGCCCCAATCTCTTCCCAATCCGTGATGAGGGGCTCCCCATAGCCTCCATCGTCGCCGCGGCAGAAGCCATCACATCCCAACTAACCCCCTCCCAAGCCGCCAAAACAACCCTCCACATCGACTCCCCCGAATGGCGCTCCTGGTCAAACCCGGAGTTCCTGCTCAGCGACAAGGGCATCCGTCTAGACTCCATCCCATCCTCCCTGCGCACCTCCGTCCTCTCCCTACTCCAAACCACCCTCAGTCCAGAAGGGTACGCCAAAGCCGTCTCCGCGATGCGTATCAACCATTTCCTAGGCGAGCTCGTAAACGCCCCCCTCGTCATGAACGAGCACAGCTACAACTTCGTCCTCTTCGGGATCCCCTCCGAAGCCCGTCCTTGGGGTTTTAGTTTCTACGGCCATCACCTGTGTCTAAGCGTATTCCTATACCAGACCCAGATTATCGTGAGCCCGTGGTTCACAGGCGCGGAGCCGAACTTAATCGACGAGGGCCCGTGGAAGGGGACGCGGATCTTGCATGAGGAGGAAAGGCTAGGACTGCTGTTGATGCAGAGTCTGGATGAGGGGCAGAGGACGAAGGCGCGGACGTATGAGAAGATGAAGGATGAGAAAATGCCGAAGGGGAGGTGGAATCATGATGATCAGAGGCATTTGTGCGGCGCGTATAGGGATAATAGGGTGGTGCCGTATGAGGGCGTCGTAGTGGCGAGCTTAGGAGAAGAGCAGAGGGGGTTAGTGAGGAAGATTCTGGGGCAGTATTTACTGTATCTGCCAGAGAAGTCGCGGGAGTTGAAGTTGAAGGATTGTGAGGAGTGGTTTGGTGAGACGTATTTTAGCTGGATTGGTGGGTTCGGCGATGAGGATCCGTTTTATTATAGGATACAGAGCCCGGTTGTTATTGTTGAGTTCGATCACCATTCAGGCGTGTTCTTAGCTAATTCGGAGCCGGCTAAGTTTCATATACATACGTTGCTGAGGACGCCGAACGCGGGAGACTACGGGTTTGCGTTGAGAAAGGAGATTGGGGCCGGTGTCTCGCAGGAGTATGTCTGGGAGGGTTAACTTGTGTACCTACTGACGGAGGTTGTATTGTATGCGCTTCATTTCAACATGTATGCCTCATGATGTCGATGTATAAGCCTTAGTGTAAAAGTTAAGTTTTCATCTCAGGGTCCCCTTTGACACAATAAACATTGTGATCTTCATCAACCATTACCTTGAGCTTTCGAAGAATTGTATGTGGTGTTTTCAAGTTATAAGGATTGAAGCTTTCATCAACCAATGCCGCCAATACCATTACCTCTTCGCGATCGTATAATACGATTTCTTCTTACCACACCTACTCAAGTCTTACCTTAACTTACTAGTATTTCCATCTGGCGGCCTTGAAGTTGTCGAAAAGAGACATATCAAGCAACGTGTCGTCGCTTCTACCCTCTTCTCAACAACAGCACATAACAGCTCAACGTCAATGAGTAACCAACTACGTACAATCCCACCTCCAATAACTTCTCCCCCATCATTGAAACCCACAATCACAAGCCAAACCCCTTTCCCCTGCACCACGACGCATCGAAATACCTAATCCGTGGAAACAACCGATCAACACACATTTCACATCTACACGCACTTACATACACGTACATACATATACATATCTAACCACACTCCCCCAACCCAAAAACCCCAGACCTAGGTCAGGCACCAGCGCACCAGGCGGAACCCGGTCGACGCAATGCAAGGGAGTGGATATGCCGGCATGCCGGGCGTCCCGTACCGTTCCCGGCTCACTCACGAACAGCAAAAAAAAGCAAAAAGAAAGGAGACAGAAGGGAAAAAACTTGGATGAGGGGCGCCCCGGACCATGGTTACCTACGCTTCCTGTTACTTACTTAGTATATATGTACATTCCGGTATCCCAATTGAGAAGCCGAAGACATCTAGGTGGCCAAGGTGGAGGTTTTATCGATGAAAACGCAAACGCATCGTGCACTTGCATAGCTGCCCAGATAGCAGTGGCAAAAAAGTAGGAATTTATGCGAGAGAATCTGGATTCGGCACGATCAAGCAAGCCTGTAGGTAGGTACCGGCACTTGATCCGCGGACGTGCAAAAACTGGTAAATTGACGGACGTCGGTGGCTTGTAGCAGGGCGCTGAAGAAATATGCGAAGACTCTTCGTATTCCGCAGAGCTAGACACGCAGGGTCAACAATACGCATCCATCTATCCTCAATTGACCTCCTAGCCATCCATAGGTACTCACCCTCGTTATAAAACCCATAAATCCCACAAATTCACCACCGGCTCCCTCACCTATCTACCTTCCAGGCACCTACCTAACCACTAACCTAAAAAATCGCTCAAGCCCGCCCGGTTACGGTTCTCCTGCGCGGGACCAAGTCCTAGAACGCCGAATGAAGTAGGTGGCTTGTTCCGGGGGACCGTAAATGTGGGCTAACGCCGCCTTCGACCAGCTGTCCCCTCACATGTCCCAAACCGTTCTTGCGCATATACGGGTCCCCTTCCCACTCCCTATCCCTATCCGCGAACCTCAAAAATCCGGTCTACCCTTACTGTACCGTTTCCGTTCCCTTGTACTTCCACCACATGCTTGCTAGACCTCAAGGCCATTTAGCAGCCTAGAATAGGGCGACAGGTGACGGAAGGGATGATTTAACTCGTATTTAAGCCTTTTAAAGGCATTACTTTAATTCCTGCTAATTAGACATTTTTGAATTAATACGAGTGTTCGTATATAAGCCGGCGCAGAGCTAACGGTTAAAAAAAAAGTAAAATAAAGTGTCAACCAAAAATTATCATGATGTATGATATTAAGTTTGATTGAGAGATATATAATTATGTGCGCCCCGACTTACCCGGAGGAAGGTTTACGAGCCCTCGTACTACCTCATGTCCTGCAAAAGGACATATGTACTCTGTCAGAGCAGCCTAACTGTTTAACCATTCAAATTGTGGTAACAAGAGTCCACCGTGGAACGCCTTGCTGTCTGCGCAAGAAATCTGGTATGGCAACTATCGGCGAGTGTACTAGACTTCGTTTCCCCTAGATGCCGGCTTAACTCGTGAATAAATTCGGTACGACCTGGAAGATTAGCGCATCGTAGAAAGCGTATACTGCTGTTATAGTTAGGACAAGCACAACGTAATACCTATATCGACCCCCTAACAGATAAATGATAATATATTCCATCGTGTATCAAGGTATATACCAAAAGCCACCCCATCCTATATTTACCGTCTCTCTTATTTTCTACCTACTCTTCACTCTTCAATAAAACCCGCCATTCCTTACTCCCGTATAAATCCACGTTAAGGTGGCCGTCTCTAATCCTGGTACCCTGAGTCCGGGCCCTATCGTCTCGTCCTCTTGAAGCTTTTTTAGCCAACCCTCGAACGTACCCTTCAGATCATGCACCTGGTAGCCCCTAGGTTGGGGGTCGTGTGTACACTGTTTCGAATGCCTCGCAAACGCGGATAGTGGCGATGATGATTGTATTGATTGCGAAGACTGCGCCTTTTCCCTATCATCCTCCGGTTCGTATCGCACGAGCCTGCTCTGACATGGGCGCCGCAACCAGTAGTTTTCAAAGTTAAAATTGACGTTGAAGTTAAAGTGGTACGACTCGTATAAATCGTAGTGACGCCACGGAAGCATGTTCCCATTCCTCTGCCCTTGACTTTGGCTTTGAATTTGGTGCTGATATTGTTGATACTGCTGGTGATGTGAATGATGCGGATTATAATAGTGATGCTGATGGTGAGGTTGATGATAACGGTGATCCGGCACCGGTCCAATCGGAGCGGGGCTGCAACACTTGAGTCGGAGACCGAAGGCCGATCGCTGGTATACCACCAAAATAATCGTCTCGAGTTGCCGAAACTTGGACACGTACTCCAGGAACCTCGCCATATTTCGTTTCGTCTGGACGCTCCGGTGAAACATGCGCAGATGCAACCCCGTATGCAGACCCCAACTCGTACCGAGAGCCAACCTGGTTGCGCTGCGCCGGATCGGCTCGATCTGGCTCAGCAGTCGAATCACCTTGAGCAGCCTCTTCACCTGTAAGTAAGAATCGAGTAGGATAATGTCCCGCCGGAGATCTAGGTGCTTGACGGTTCCGGAGAAAGCGATCGGTTTGTAGCGGCGCAGAACGGCTTGTCGAGCGTCGCGGCAAACTCGCGCTATCGAGGGTGGCGGCTCATTGCGGACATCCGCAAACATTAAACGACCCGAGGGGGAAGACTGGGATTGTTGCGAAGACGGAGAATCGAGTACCTCAAAAACTCTTGGTTCAGGAAGAGCATACCCCCATATCATGTCTCGCAATTCCAGTGGCAATTTCGAGAATTGCGGAAAACTAGTCGGCTGAGAAGCCATCGTCAGCTGCACCGGTTGCGGATCTTGCTCTAGCGGCCTCGATGCGTAGAATGTGCAGAACTCATTCAGAGGTTTTAATTCACCTCTAAACAGTAGATCCGTTAGTCGGCTGAGCTAGTTAGAAGTCGTAGAGATCGCAGAGACCGATAGCTGTTATGAATGTGCCTTGCTGGCAGAAGCTAACAAAAACTCCTGCCAGTCACAGCCCCGGATCGTGCCCAGCTTTTTTGATCTGTTAATTTTTTGGTTGCGAGGCCTCCCAAAGATCCTTCGACCAAAATAAATAATTAGCTAGCTGGGAATCGCCCTGTATTATATGTCGCAACTCCCGACAGGAATGCGGCGGTGGTCCGGATCGCTGTGTAAGTCGAGTCGACAGATCAATAATTAACTTAAGTTCCGGGTTGTTGGGAGGACCCTCAAGTAATACGCCACTTCTTCAATAGCTACGCCTCTTCTTTCACTTTTCCACTTAATGCGATATGGACGGACTTGGCGACGATTTTTTTCAAGGATGAAAAACGGTAAGCAGCCGGATCCAAGAGGAATGGAAGAAAAAAAAATAAGGAGCGGAGCAGGGCAGAGCAGATTCACACGCAGGGACGCAGGGAAAACCAGGTAGGAGTTTTAAGGCCAGGGGAATGATGTAAGATGTTCATGACATTAAGAAATAGACTAATAGTAAGGTTACGGATGCAGCATGTAGGCTGGTAGGCTAGGTACCTAGAAAAATGTAGAATGCTTAATGCTTCCAAGGTTGATCACATGGACCGGCGTCTCCAGAATATGAGAGACAATAAATCCGCTTAAGGGAAAAGAGTGGCTTGCAAGCCATTTGCTTCTTTACTTTTATGGGAAAGGTTGGGGGCAACCGCAGATAGTTATTGACCAAGTGCCAGTCATGCGCGGGTATGCAACGGACTTGTGAGCGAAATGGTCTTAAGGTCTTAAGGTCTTGAAGCGATGAGCGATGACCTAACGCCTCGTTTTTGCGAAAAAAGCACACTCGAGCGGCGGAAACCTTCCAGAATCAGACATTAGGGGTGAGAGTTGTGGTACAATCAGCCATAAGTCGGGTACGCTGACGTACAACCAACGTAGCGAAGCAACTCCTGAAAAGGGAAGCTGAAGCGTGCAGAGCCTGCTAGAGAATCCTATGAGATGGCCCCCCCGGGTTAATAAGACTGCTACGATAGCTATCTCATGGATTAGTTTCGAGACAAATGGATAGAGAGCGGCTTACATATTACATTGGATAGTATGTACACCTTGTACGCATAGTACAAAGCTGTATAAACGAATAGACGAGACCAGTAGAGGCGAATAGGGCGAATAGGGAGTCGTGGCATGCCACGGTCGGAATTTGGTCTATAAATGGAACAATTAAGTTGTATATTAATGCTGCATACCACATACCACGTTCGACGGTTTTTCAAATGCTGGTTCGCCTTTTTCTTGGTTGCTTTTAGGTTGCTTTAAACTCGCTTTGGCTGCTACCGTAGGCTGCGTAGGTGCGTAGGTGCGTTAGGTAGGTACATTGTCATTGTAACGACCTAACAAGCCTACAACCCTAACGACCCTAACAGAAAGCCTGCAAGCTTGGAACGACCTTGGAACCCTGCTACCGTGGCACACGTGCAGATATCACAGACCGGAGGCTAGGAGCAGCTGACGTCGTCTTAGGGGGTTTCTTAGCGCTGCGACTTTGCGTGTGCGGCTTCTGACGATTTTTTAATATAGGCCCCGTGCTGATGGGATAGTCGAGCTGGGTGACGTTGCATGAGGGGTCAGGGTCAATATGAGAAGAGATTACAACAAGGGACATGTAGGGACGTTGAATGGGTTGAATGGGACAGCGAGGACAACAAGGGCAAGAGAAGGGCAAAAGTCGGGCTGTAGACCTGTAGGAAGCCTGTAAGAAACCTGTAGGGGACCTGTAGGCAAGGCTTACCAATGGTGGTCAAGACTCAATGGTTGCCAATGGATTTAGACCTGGATTAGACTAGCAGTATTAGTTGCTAGTTAGCAAGATTAACGCAACATTGGCAACATTAGCAACATCGCGAAGTATCTTTCTAAGCCGCCACCATTCCACAGTCCGCCAGTCCGCAAGTCCACCAGTCCGACTAGGACGGGATGTGATGTGCGTACGTAAACCCCCTCTCACTTGGATTGGGCGGCGCATCCTGGCTTAGGTATCGTGGAACGGGATGAGAGACAGAAACGGGTTGGGTGTGTGTATGGATGTGTATGGGGAGCATGGAGTGTATGGGATGGAAGGAATCCAAGTGGACGGTATATTAAAAGCATGTCTCTTCCGAGGCTAACTATTCCAAGGATTCGACAGTTAACACTTTTAACGAGTTGAGTGAGTGGGAACAGTACTAGGAGGTCTAGGAAGTAAGTAGAGTGTGTCCGCTTGTGGCGGTTTCATCAGGGTTGGCTTTTTTTGGTGGGCAATACTTAAAGAGAAAAGAGACTAGGAATAATGTGGTAATGGTAATGTGGGAGGGGAAAAAAGATGGTGGAATGGTGGATGTCTTGATTTTCTCTTCGTTTCAATCTTCTGTTGTGCAACTGGAGCCGGCAATGAAACAACCGGAATATTTCAAGGTTCAGGAAACCTTCGACTGATAAAGCGGGTCCGGATAAACCCAACCCACGTCCGGAGTCTTAAGTAATCGCCGACCATTTACCGCAACGGTTACCCTTCCAATTCTCACTAGCGTACCAACAATCCGTTAGATCTGACGGGATCTGACAGCTTGACCGTCTATCTGCCACCTGAAGATCTAATCTTACAGCTGCCAAGGACGCTAGCAGAACCATATGAAAATTCGAACGCGATCGCGACAATTTTCAAACTTTTTTCTTCTTTTCTTCTTCGTGCGGCTGGCATGATATAACATTTCCCGTGTTGCTCCGATCCCTTCTTCCTTCAGTGGAAATTCTCATGGATACATAGCGTCAATCATGCCACAGAGTAATTAAAATTGCAAGCCGGCGACCTCACTTTTGACGTCGGTTCGAAATCCGAAGCCTCTGATTGCTTCTTCGAACCGCAGTGAGGATGCTGGACATATAAAAACCTCCCACCCAACCTTAAGTCCCCGCTGTCATGACTCTATCGGTCGACGAGCAGATACAAACAACCGTGTGTGTGTGTCTGCTTGCTGAGACATTGTTTGGGTGGCGCTTCCGTTGGATGTTATCCGATCCAAGTGAATAGACAAATCTGGGCCCTTGCTCAATGCAGTGCCACAGTCGTTATCCAATATGATTCTATTTTGATATTGTCAACGTTAGCAACGAAGGGAGTAATCGGCGAGGTGGCAATGATGAGGTCAGCTTAATATTCAATTACCAACTGCATGTGCATATGAATCAAATCCAATGAACATATAATTGAATGCAAGAGCTAAATTCGACCTGCATTTGGGAGTATTAGACACGTAAATGCATGCGTGCTGCGCATCCGCTAGTTTGTACCTGACAGTTGTCTGTTGATTTAGTTTGCTAGGTACTATTCCAAGATTGTCATTGACGACCGTTGACAATAGGATCGTTTCTTTGGTAAAAGCATTGCAACCATCAATTGATATCATCTATATAGATGCGGCCCAGGGTATCCCGAGTCTATAACCGCATTCCATTCGTTTTCCTCATTGTCCTCGTCCATGATCATAACCGGGATTGACGCTTGCCTGTATGCATATGAATTACTCTTGCCACGGAATTTTTATCAAGGGTCTTCGCCAATCTTCTCAAGCTTGCCCATTTCTCTCTTCTCGCCAGATTCGCCGATAAATCGTATCCGGTCCACTCGGACCTTCTCTCCGTCACCATCGCCGTCAACAACAAAGATCACGACGCTCGTGACGTTCTGGAATCGGACGAAGCGCAAGCCTAGGTTCGCGGTGCCATTCTCATTCCAGTCATTCTCACCGATCTCGATCTCCTGGGTCGGGTTGATGTCTTCGGCCTCATCAAAGCCTAAGTTGTGTGGTCGGTTCGTGAACAGTTTAATCGTCTTCGGTCTCATCGGGACGTCATCGTCGTCATCGTCGCCCGAGGGAGGCAGAGATGTGATCTAGAACGCATGCGTTAGCCTTAAAGGAGTCTCTTGTATGCGGTTCTGCATGTATATACCTGTAAGGTATGAAGCTTGATAGCTGAGTTGAAGGGTACAAAGAGTAACAGCTGCTCATCGGTATCGCTCTCTACCCAGTCCTTGTCACCACTTGTAGTCGTTTCCTTGGATAACGCCGAAGGCTTCTCCTTCTTAAGGAGATTCCGGACAGAGAAGTGAGATTCGTCAGCATTCAAGAGTTCAAGCCCGCGTAGGTCGATGGTATCTGAGACATCAGTGTAACCCCGGGGTAGATCAGCTCCCTTCCAAGCGATGCCACCAGAAGAACTACTACCTCCTTGGGAGGCGTTCTTGATCTCGTCGCTTAGTTTCTCAACGATATCTCTAAGTCCCTGCGGATCGGCCCCCTTAATTTTGTCAACGACGGAGCCATCTCGGAAGACGATAAAGGTAGGGAGAGACGAGACGGCGTATTCGGACGCGACGGCCTTGGCTCCGTCAGCCTCGACGTTGACTTTGGCGAATGCGGCAACTCCAGGGCTTGAGAGTTGTTTCGAAAGCTGATCGTAAAAAGGCGCGATCTGGCTGCATGGTCCGCACCACGTTGCGTAGACTACGCGTTAGAAAGATTTGTCAGCTTCGCGTCGCAAAAGGTTGTCACCATGACGATGGCGGGGCTAAGTGGACGGGATAGGTGCAGTGGTACTCGAAGAGGTAAGGAGTACATACAGTCTGCCACTACGATACGCGAGTTCTTCAGCAACGCGTTGAACTGCGCAGCCGACTGAATCTCCACAGGACCAGACATCGTTACTACCAAATGACGTCGATGGTATTCTTGATATGTTTGGTTAGTATTAAGAAAGTGTAAGTTTGGAAAGTTGAAGAATTCACGGGGAGCATTTATGGTGGGGGAGTGTGGTAATCCCTGTCAGGCACAACCAGTAGATCGGTATGACGGAGGTCACACAGTCCCACAAATAAAATAGCGTCATTTAGCTAACCGTAACTTAATGTTACCATTTATATACGTGGAAGTTGCAACTTAAAAGGAACTGGTATAAGATATTTCTATTATCTTAGAAGATAAAAAGAACTTTCATGGATGTTCTTTGCCTATCAACTTACGTTGTGGCCTATTTAGAACCTTCACGACTATTCAAGTTTCTACACATAAAATAACAAGTATCAGCTCTGACTAGGACGTTTACACGGTGCATAGAAGCATTGATGTATGGTTTGTTTAATAGATAATTATCATGTATGGAGTATGAAGAACCTTTGCCCCTGACCACACCAGTCAGCAGTGGCCAGCTCTTCCAGACCTCTATCAAGCCTACCCCTTAAAAACAGCAAGCAGCCTAAACTCCACGCGCGATCCCCCTAAGAATGCAGTCTAATTCATGTTCTCTCGTTCCCATCATATGCCGTCCCCTACCCCTGAGAAAGTCCTCGAAGGGTCTCTAAGGAGCCGTCGCCTCCCATTCCGCGTAACTTCGTAACAATAAGCCCCACTTAAGCCTAGCTAGGACCTCCCACTTTCTCAAATCCCAACGGCGTGGCTAAAAACCCTCGTAGCAAGCTGCGCCAGCAACCTCGCCTTATCATCCTGGGGCAGGTCCTGAAAAACCGCATAAACGCTCTTCCCCTTCGCATCCCTTACGGCACCCAATCTATTCCCCGCCACGGCCCCAGCCACAGCGCCCGGCATATTACCCACGATAAACCCGATGATACTACCACTCGCCGTCCCCAGCATACTCCAGAACGTAGTATCCCTGTGCGTCTCATCCGCGCCATCCATCCCCTCCTCCCTCAACATCTCCTCGAACACGTCCCCGAACTGCGCGTCCTCGGCCTGCTGGCGTTCCTGCCGAGCGCTCTGCTGCGTATTGGTATTCCCCCCGGTGAAGAAGTTCCACGCCCAGGAGTACGCATTCTGTCCGTTCCCGTTGCCATTACCATTACCATTGCCGTTCTGAGGGGGGACGGAGTCCGCGGGGTCGTCGAACGGGTCCGCGTAAGAGGAACGCGCGCCCCGACGCCCGCGGTCCGCCTTGCGGGTGTAGTCGTACTCGCGCCGCCGCGACGGGTCGGACAGCGTGTAGTATGCGTCGTTCACGAGCTGGAACCTGCGGGTCCGGGCCGCGCGGTCGGGGGAGTTGGCCGAGACCCTATCCGGGTGGGTTTTGAGAGCCGCTCTAGTTGGGTTGTCAGTACGACAAAAACGCTTACGCTACTAGGATGTGTGGGTGTATGTGTAGATAGATAGAGTGATGGATCTTATAGGGCGACATACCGTTTGTAGGCATCGCGGATCTGTTGGGTAGTTGCAGTCTCGGAGACCTCGAGGATCCTGTCTATATTGCCAACACATGTCAGTGGAGCTCTATATAGAGATACTTCTAAGAGCTAGAAGAAAGCAAAGGCGACTAACAGTAGTCCGGGGGAGATCTATTGGCCATTTTGATAGATCAAGTCGTAACAATAATACTAGGAAGGTATGTAAGGTACTGAGCCGGCACTCAAAGGTGAAGGTTCTAAGTTAGAGAAAAGAAAAAACATAGGAGCACGAGTCGGTCTGCAAGTCAAAGTATTGTCTTTAATCAGGCTTCATTGGGAGCTCATCAATTGCATAGGTGGATGGTGTATGTCCAATAGGGAACGTCATCGATGTGGCGTTCTGAGCGTTTAGCTGTCTTAGTGTTACCTCTTTTGGGCAAGTCTCCTTTGCTTTCTTTGCTTTAATCGCCTTAGAGTTTCTGCTACGTACAAGCCACGGTGGCTTGATGAGTTCGGTTCCACAACCAGCAAACACAGCACACGCTTGCAGGTTGCAGCTGTTCCCACTAAGCATTGAAAGACAAACTGCAACATCGAACTTGCCCAACTTCGTAAACGGTCTAGCCTCCTATCAAGATTTTCAAAGTCTTGGCAGAGACCCCAAGTCTGACCCGCCTCTTAATTGCCCTGACCCACAGGCTCACCTCGGAACCAGACTAGACCGATGTGGATTAGCCCAGAGCCTTAGGGCAGTTTTAGACATAATGTCGATCCTCCAGCAATGGCCAGGGGGTGCGCCCAGCCACTCGAATTGTCGGTGAACGGCTGAATCCTCCCTTCTCATTCGCAGTTCCAATCTTTCACGATGGTCTTCGCGCCTTCGTAAGCTTGTCAATATCTGCAATAACTTCTCTTTTTACACCTCCATACCTAGCAACCCCATCTTCCAACTGTGGGTTTTATTAAGTCGTGCTTAAAGCTCCGTTCCCAGTGTTCGCAGACTGGCTGGTGCGCCGTTGCAGCGAACGTGAAATCGATCACCCGACGGAGAATATAACAAAAGATCGTGTTGATCCTCCCACGATTTCGATCTACCTGGCAGCTTTTTTTGGCTGTGAGATTTCTCCCTCTTTTTCTTAGCTTCAACTTTCTCGCGAATCTTGCCCCGCCAGGCCGATTGAGACAGCTTTGGGACTTGAACTTCAGAGCAATTGTTACGAGCTCGATCAAATTCGAGTGAGACAGTTATATACGTTTCATATATATATTATAAATTTTTACCTCGTACTACCAACAACCCCCTCATTCATCATGGGAGGTATGCTCGGCGATTGGGACGGCGAGTCCGTCATTTCGAGCTCGACCCGCCGCTCGCGTTCGCACCACCACAAGACCTCTAAGTCGCGAGACTCATCGCGCTCTCACAAGAGCAGCAAGAGCAAGCGCCACTCAGGTCTAGCCGGTTTCTTTGGCGTCGACGGCGGCCACCACAGCAGCAGTCATAGCATCGGTGGCAGCCACTACAACAAACACAACAGCTCTCGGGGGTCGTTCTTCGGCCTAGGTAACGGCAGCATCTTCAGCTTAGGTGAGCTCACCTCTCTCCCCCTACCCGTCTCCCTATACCGTGCGCTCTCCTCGTTCGAGCCGCCCCATTAATGCACCGAATCACACGCGCGCACGTGTGGAGGCCTCGAATCCAGAACCCATCCATTGCCCTATCTACACACGTAGCCTCTCCTGCATACACATACACACATTCATCTCCATCTTTTCCCCTTTCTCCCACATATCATACCATAACACCACGCGCTATACCTACAATATACCATGTTATAGCAATAGTGTATCTGCGACCCGTAGCTAACCATGCGCTCCCCAGGCCGTTCCAACTCCTACTACAAGCGGCAGCCGCGCTCCTCCTTCCTGCAGCGCACCCTCAAGAAGCTGAAGCGTCTCTTGCGAGACCTCATGTACTATGCCAAGCGCCACCCGATCAAGGTCTTCATGCTCGTAATCATGCCCCTCATCACCGGCGGCGCCCTGACCGCGCTGCTCGCCCGCTTCGGGCTGAGACTCCCTCCTAGCATCGAGCGTATGCTCGGCATAGCCGCTCGCGCGGGCTCAGGCGACAGCGTCGGCTTCGTCGGCGAGGCGGTCCGTATGGCAGGAGGTTTGGGCCGCGGGGATAGCTTGTCCGTCGGCCGCGACCACCACGGCGAGTACCAGTGGGAGCGACGGCGCGAGTACTACGACGAAGGCCGGCGGGGAGGCGGCGGCGGCGGCTTTTTCGACGGGATACGGGATTTCTTCTCCTGAGCAAATCCCATCTACCTCATTTTACCTCATTTTACCTTATCTACATCTTACATACATACCCACCTATCTCGTATATAGCTAGGAAAACCGGTGTCACGATCTCGCTCGTGGCATGCCGGATGAGGGGTAATGTGGAGGATGGACGATACGAATTAACGGATGGCGTCTGAGGGGCGGGTCGTTTTGGATGACACGATTATTTTTTTCCGCTTCTTTACTCTTCTTTCCTTACGCTAGAAAAAGTCGGGTTACGATTGATGTCTTTTCGATCAAAAAAGCGGAAGAGCGAGCGGAAAAAGAATCGATACGATACCCTAATGTCATGTTAGACTTTAGATTTAGAAGTCTCATTTCAAATAAAAACAGATTTTACTAGATATATGTATATCTTGAAAGATACGTGAAAAATGTGAGGAGCGTACGCGGTTTTTATTGAAAAAAGAGGAGCGCGCGAGTGCATTATTAAAAACCAGTCTATCAATGTTCAGGTATTACATAGGTGAAGTGCTTCTCTCATTAGGATGATCGGAACGACTCTGCTCGGCTCATTTTCCTTTTCGTTTCTTGCCGGGACCACTAGCTACCTTCTTCTTCGCGATCGGTTGACCAGGTGAAGATTTCTTGGCCTTAGGACGCTCGGATTCCGGCGAAGGTGAGGCTACGATCCTATCCCTGTTCCCTGCATCGTCACTAGTTGTCTCGTCTTCTTGAGATTCATCCCTTCTTGCTCGACTTCTATGCCTCCTCGGACTGCTTCTGACGACCGCAGTGCCATCCGCGTGCGACGCGCGCGGGCCAGCGGTTTGATATTGGAAAGGATCAGAGGCGTGGCGTTGATTAGGAGGTGCGTTCACGTATTGATAATCGAAAGGAGGTGAGTCTCTTATGCGGGATTGAGGACGTTGTGTGGATGATGTTGATGAAGTGCCGGAGCGAGGACGGGAACGGCTTGCGTTCGGCGGATGAAAGCGCCCCATTGGGGGACCCTGTTCGGTCGAAGGCAGGGCTTTACGGGCTAAAGCCTCATTGGAGCCAGACGGGCCTCGTGAAGGGGCGTCGAACTGAGATATAGGAATGGCGTATCGCTGTTCCTTTTCCTTACGTTTTCGACCGCCGCCACGTTTTGAGGCTTCGGCTTCGGCTTGTAAGCGTTTCCTTCTACGATCAAGAGCGGCAAGCTCCTGCTTGTTAAGTTTAACGTCTTGCCTGCCCTTGCTTTGAGCTTTCCGTATCCTGGAGAGAGCTGACTGTACTAGAGCCTCTTCAAGTTCCCTACTTTCGGCTGAATATTCATCGTCGGTGTCCTCTTCCTCTTCTCCTGATGAAGCTTGTGTGCCCTCCTCTGTCGAATTGCCGTCGTCCTCCTCCCCATCCGAATGTTGATAAGCATAACCATTTCGCGCCTGACCACCACCACCCATGTCCGTACCAGTGAACCGAAGCGGGTCACTGGCAAACCGTCTCCCACCATTTTCAGCGCCTTGCGTATCTGTACCCTCACCATCCAACAACTCCTCAACAACCCTGCGCCCGGTCCCCCAGATACCATCATCCTCCTCTTCTTCATATCCCCTCCTCGGGCGCCTGGATGGTCTTCCCCATTGGGGCGCAAATTTGGGAGCTCGCGGCCGACCACCTAGACCGCCTCCCCGGAAAAAGCCTCATCGATCGGCTTGTCCATGAAAGAAGCGTGGCCAATGATGACCACGCCACTGGCACCAATCAACCACAGGACGGTGGAGAAAGGTGATGCAATTAGAAATAGAAGACCACAGGTGCAGAGCAAGCCGGTATACAGCTGCGAAGACGTAGCTTGGAAGGTGCCAATGGTGAGGTCTTGTCCGTTGAGACGACCAAGTAACCACATACCACCAACCAGAAGTATTATGTCAAAGAGCAGCAGAGGGTTTGTGATCAGTGCGTAGACACTGAGAAGCACAAAGACCAAAGCATAGTTGCTCGAGAAGGTGCCCAAGTTGTAGTTAACACGCGACTGAACTTCTCCGAAATTGGCTGGTTTGGATAGGCGCTTGAAATCGAGAAATTCGCTGACGGGACGCATGTTGGCAAATCGGCTTGAGAGGGATGTGTTACGGAAACCTGCGAAGCGGTCCTGAATATTCAGGCGCGACGTCAGGACGTCGAGAGGAATCTGAATACGAGCCATTGCGTTGGGTGAAAAGAGTAATCGGACTCAATGGTGTTGTGAAGATAGAATTGTTCTCGGCTGATAAGGGATAAGAATCGTGGCTTGTGACTTAATGATGCCGATGGTGATGATTGTATCTCGAAAGTTAGGTAGGATGAGTTATTTAAGCTCGATGTTTCGGACTGAACGCGTGCGGATGCCGAAAAAGTCGCGAATGGATTCTCTTGGTATGAAGTGTGTGGTTGTCGTTGTGGCGATGACGGATGGATAATTGCGTAAAGAAGATCTGTTAAAAAAGGCTGCTGATGATTAGAACTTGACAAGTAATTTTTAAAATTAGATGCCCAAGTCCATGGATGCACCCACAAATAGGGGCAGAGCTAGCAGCTTACGTATCGGCGATTGTCCTCCACCAATTGGCCAGCTGAGATTTAGGCGATACCTAGCAATTAAGTAGGTACTAAAGTAGCTACCTAAATACTCGTATGCTCGTATCGAGGAATAAACCTTGGAAAACTGGAAAAGCTTGAGGCAGCAGGATTTTCTAGAGATTCTAGAGAAATCCAGTAAGGAAAGACGCCTTAGAGGGCTTAGGAAGGTAAATATTTCGTAATTGGTCGAAGCCTTTGTAAAAAAAAGATTCTTCTTATTCTTTTTTTTCTTCTCGTCTTCCCCTGCTCACCCGGAGTAAAAGAATGACGATCGTGTTGCGGTCAAAGCCCCAGGGGTAATGCCGAACTGCACTATTCCCCCCTGGTCTTTGAGAGTTTCTCTTTTTAGAACGACACTCCCAATGACGCCCTGGGAGTGTCGTGAAACTCTACTTGAGTACACACGACGGGAAAGGTAGAAACCTTCACCATACCTCCATCAGGATCGGAGGAAGATGGTGTTGAGGGGTCGTAGAGAAGAGAGAGAGAGGGAGGAAAAGGAAAAAAGGAAAAAGAGGAAGCGGAAGGAAGAAGTAAGAAAAGCTACCAGGACCGGTAATGGTTGCTCTTATTACAGATCCGTAAGTATTCTATCTAAGGCGCCACTGTGCACAACGGAAAGACAACATCGATGCGGTGTGAAATCTGGCGGCAGCTAACTGGCGTAGATCTTGGTGTGGATTCATGGATTGTGGATGGATTGGAGGAAAAGTGGATCAAATACATCAAATACTGCAAGCTTACTTGTCCCCGGACAAGCTGACCCCGGTTAAGCGATCTAAGCACGGGCCATTTTCGACGAAATCTGCAGAATTATGGAATTAATGCTAGGTAGGACTTTCATCTTCTATCAGCTCTCTGTAAGACGTCACTTCCATTCCTCGTTTTTTCTCCTCACAATTGATGAACCTTACTTCAAGCTAAAGTTGTATGACATATGACATATGACAAATAACTCGAGCAAGAACGAAAACGATAGGTTTAGCAGTTGTCACATGAAGAAAGAAGGAAGCACTTTGATATTTGATCTGCAGCGATACATACCTCTATCCACGGTACTCGCAGCACCATGTTTTATACACCTATAAACTAGCCAGAACCAAAACCCAAGAACCAAGATTGATCCACGATATTCGTATTGTACCGCGCTCTGCGCCTGGTTTTACCTCGACTTAAGTTGATACACCAGTTTCAATACTCAATCTCATTATACTCGGATTTGAGATATTCAGTACTACCGCGATTGTCACATCATGGACGAACGGTTACCGTGATGGTTTGGTACACGGGTGCCACGACCTAACTAGGATCGCTCCGAATATGCTATTTTCATTCAACGCTAGGTTCCACGCGAAAACGTGGCCATCCTCCTAGCTACGTCAACGTACTATTCGTGCCTCCCTTTAAATAGCTTCTATCTTGACACGGGAGAGCATCGAACGGTCAAGTTTGCTACGACGCAGCATAGGTAATACTCAGATCGGATATTTCCCTTACGATGCCCAGATATCTTTGTGTGATTCTCTCCCTGCGTCCTCTTCACTTCGACGTTTTCAAAGTGTAGTGGGTTCATCGGCAGTTTTTCACCAATGAAAACCAACTAGTTACCACCACGTCGAGTCCATGTCTCGGATCGGAGCCGAGGAATGCAGATGGATGTTTCGGACTCCATACTGTAAGCATCTCGACTGACTTGGTCATATCTAGTAAGGGCCGACTACCAGTACATATATCGATGCCCAAAGACCACGCATCATTATCATCCTCCTTACTCGACGTATGCCGAACTTCAGATTCATTTGGAGTAGAACTTTGGGCATACACTCCGAGGGGAAATCGACTAACCATGCACGCCAAATTTGATACGGTTTGATTTTGACCCATAGTGAAAATTTGCCGGGTTTGTGGAGATAATCGCACCTACGGAAGTCTCACAACGTTCCCAAGTGAGCACAGCTCTCATAAGGAACGACTCGTGATCTTTCACTTGTGGAAAGTTATGAATCCTGAGTTTAATCAGATGGTAGTCTTGAAATGCATACCTCAGTTTGTTTGCTAGGTTATGCATCTTGCTTATTCTAGCTCCGCTTTGCTACATCGTTGGCGCTCGTCATTGGGATCAATGTGGCTCAACACAAATTTTGGGGGGGGATAGGAATAGAAACATGGCCCGTGTCCCTCTTCTGTAAGAGACAGAGACCAGCCGGATCTTGATATCATATGTGTTAGAGTCTAAGTCAATACAGAGGTAGGTAAATTGAATCTCAAAGAGGCCACTTCTCGTGAATTGGCTAAGAATTGATACAGTCAAACATCAGTATATAACCTGATATTACCTCTCTCATCTGTCACCCTTGTATCGTCCTTGAATAGTCGCGTGGTCTAATGGTTATGATTTCTCGTTCACATTGATGTGTTCCCACTTCTAAAAGTCCCGAGAAGGTTCCGTGTTCGATCCACGGCGTGACTAATTCCTTTTGTTCTTTTTGGTCGATTTTTATAGACGGAATAACCCCATAGTTATGGCATGTTGGAAATGGCTTAGAAATAAGCCTAGATTTCTCTCACGAGGATTTGTAGTTGAAGATTGGTCAAAATTGCACCCACTTGCGCTAGCAGAGGCGCTCTCTAAACCCTGGGCACATCCCATCGTGTTCTACCGTGGAATACCTTTAGCATCGTTTTTGCATCCACAACGATTGACTATTCGAACCTTTTTTATCAGGATATAAATGATCTTGATATCTAAATCGAGAAGTCGCAGAGTAGGCATGGCGGCGGCGGTAAGGGAGACCTATTGTTTATCTCCGAAGAGATGAACCACAATAACTAAGGTCGGCCTAATTATCGTCCCGGTTTTGTCACGCTTCGAGTTAGATAGGTAATCTGATATGCTGGTCTGAATAATGTAGATGCCCCTATATGCTTAAGGTGTAGTAGCCATGATTACACCTATCTGCATAGGCGTACTGTATAGTGACCCAGATCACGGCTTTAAGCATGCCAATAATTCCATATATGTCAAGATACTGGGGTGAACCCCAGAGTTTACTATATAGTATGGATGGAGTTTGGGGATTTAGAAAAGGAGAATTGCTTTCATTCTCCTCTTTCCTGGGGTTAAAATGGTTCGAGCCTGTCAGTGCTGATGACTAGAATCTGGACACATACTATATACTAAGACTCTGGTGAAGGACGATATAGTAACTGACAGCTTCAACATGGATGCCTTGAATTTCTTTCGTGTAGATGGCATGGTAGCTGTCGTGACCGGTGGTGCTACAGGTGAGAGATCTGAGACATACGGATACCATCCCTCTTTCCTAATGAAACCACCTAGGCATCGGATTCATGATGGCCAAAGCTCTTGCAGGAGCTGGAGCGAAGAAGGTCTACCTTCTTGGAAGACGAAAGGCCGTCGTGGAGAGTTCGGCAGCCCAGCATCCATGCTTCACTCCGATAGTATGCGACATCACCTCCAAGGAGTCCCTACAGTCTGCCGTTGACTTCATCACAAACGATGTAGGCTTCATTAACCTGCTCATAGCGAATTCGGGAACAGTAGGCCCCATCAATTCCTTCAATCCAGACTTCACGATCCAGGAACTTCGCAAAAATCTGTTTGAGGGGTTGTCCATGGATGCCTTCACCGAACCCCTCAACGTCAACGTTACCGCAACTTACTTCACCATGCTAGCTTTCCTAGAGCTGCTCGATGCCGGTAACAAGAACGCCTTGAAAGGGGGATTCGGGATTCCAATCGAGGAGGGTAGTAATGTCCCCTCTATCCCGAGCCAGGTCATCTTCACGAGCAGCGTGTCTGCCTATAGTCGGGATAGAATTTCGGCGCCAGCTTACACGGCGAGCAAATCGGCCATAACACATCTAGCGAAGCATACAAGCACCAATCTTGCGAAATATCAAATTAGAGTGAACGCGGTGGCGCCTGGATGTAAGTACTGCTACTAAGATCTCCGCATACAGCACGAAAAGTGGCAATATCTGATTTGTCTGGTCATTTAGTCTTTCCATCCGAACTAGCAAGTGGTCTGATCGCCGGAAGGGATCCCAGCAAGGAGACCCTCGACGATATGCAGTACATACCGTCGAGACGCTTCGGGGGTGAGGAGGAAATGGGAGGGACTGTGCTGTACCTCGCAAGTCGCGCGGGTTCCTATTGCAATGGTCTGGTACTTCTTAACGACGGAGGTAGATTGTCAGTGACAAATTCGGAATACTAGATACAAAAGGGAGAACGTGATAAACAAATCAAGTAGGAAAATACTAAAAATGACCTCAAGCCCGAGTACGGATCGAACCTAGAGACCTTAAGAATGAAAATGGCACATACCTCAGACGTCCGGATATTGGGGTGGGGGAGTCCGATGCGCAAGAAAGGCTAAGAATAAGGCTTCGACAGCCTATCACCCATAATCCAACGAGGCCTTCAAATTACCAAACATTGCGAACTTCACATACCTGAATAGGATGTCTCCAGTATCCCTTGAAACGGGTATTCGATTATAAAACTGAGCTAGCTACTTCGTACGTAAGTGGTATCAAAAACGAAAGAAAACCCAACGACTATAGACAAAAAAACGACAGCGAACCCAACCAGCTGCCATGGCCCTTTTTTCAGATATATACAAGCCCCCAAATGCAATGCTTATATACCTGGTATTCGTACCCGATGCAAAACACTTATCCCAATGCCTTCCCTTATGTAGATTCCTTATATACTGCGGCAGGTAGGTACTAAGTAGGTGTAGGTTAAACACCCTACCACTGCCACCACTTCCTCTGATTCAACTCCTCATGCTCAACCGCATCGCTCTCCTTCACAACCTTCATAAACACCGACTCCATCGTCGCAGCCGAGATCGAGTAACTCTCCACACCCAATGCCTCCTTCTGCGCCTCTAAAGTCTCAATCAAGAAGCGCGTGAAATTCTGCGTCGTGTGCCCGTGCTTCGGCAATACCTTAACCACAGCCTGCGCCTGCTTCTTCTCATCACCATAGTCGCCAATCGCGTGCACGACCTCGATCTTGTCCGCCTCGGCCTCCGTCTCGCTACCGGAACTGCTATTCCCGCTCTGCGAGGCCGAAGACGAGGTACGGCGTCCGGGCACCGCGACATCCGTCGGCACGATGAACCGCACCTGACCACCCAAACTCTCGCCCTCGAAACGTACGGCGCCGCCGAAGGTCCGGCGGGCCCAGTCTTCGAGGGATTGCATTTCTTCGGGTTTGGAGAGAGGGGCGCTGCGGAGGATTAGGTGCACGTGGTACTCGTTACTGTGCGTCTTCCTTAGCGCCTGCGTGGTGCCCACCGCGAGCACCTTCTTTGCGACGATCGCAGCTCTCGTGGCCAGCGCGTCGGCCTCCTCCATGGAGTGTGTGGTGATCAAAACACTTCGTCCCGGAGCCACGGCTTCTAGCGTTCGCCACAGCACTCGCTTAGACGCTGCGTCCATAGCGGACGACGGCTCGTCGAGGAGTAGGACCGGTGGGTCGCCGAGCAATGCGATGGCCAAGCTGAGTTTCCGCATGTTGCCGCCGGAGAGCTTGTTCGCGGGCTTGGCGGCGTGCGCCGTGATGCCCACGCGCGACATCACGTACGCGACGGCGCGGTGCGGGTCCTCGACGCCTTTGCACCGGGCGTAGAAGGTCAGGTGTTCGCGGACGGTAAGGAGGTCGAGGGCGTCGAATTGCGGGCAGACTAATTCACGTAAGTTAGTACATTAGATCAACACTCGTAAGCCCTAAATAGGAAATAGGAAGATCTCGGTGCGACCGCGGCGTGGGGGACGCAGGATCCGGTAGCGAGATTGGGGGGTCACGATAAAGGAAGGAGGAAGGGATATAGTCCGTATAGTGCAGATGTAGTATACTACCTGTGTATTGGGTAGGGGAAATGGAGATCGAACTTACCACCGAGGTGCCGCTGCGCCAGGCGCTTGTGGTGCAGCACGTCGACGCCTTCGAGGTAGATCCTGCCGGTATCAGGCGTAAGATCGCCGCGGATCATGTTGATCATCGTCGTCTTTCCTGCGCCGTTGGGGCCAAGCAGCGCCAGGATCTCGCCTTCCCTCAATCCGAGCGATACGTCTTCGACTGCCGGCTTGTGTCCGAAGCTCTTGGATACGTGGAGTGCGCGCAGCAGATCTGTCTCGGAGGCCGTCACGCGGGCTGTTTCGGCGATGACGTCCTCGCGGCGGCCGGCTAGCGTCTTCTCAATGTCACCTGCGCGCGAAGGGGGTGGGATAGCCTTGGGCTTCTTAACCCAGGCGAAGCTGCCACCTTCAATCCAGAGGAGTAGGGAAAAGAGACCGATGATCTGTAGAATGAGGAGCATGATTGGGCCGCCGAAGGCGTAGATCGAGCCCGGGTTCGTGACCATGGTCTGTCCGCGGCATCGCACGATGTACATGTTCAGGCTGATAGCCATGCCGCGCATCAAGTTCTGGATCGGGAAGATTATTCCAAGACCGAAGGCGGTGCCATCGTTGGTGCGCTGGTTGGCACCGTCGGTTCGCTGGACAATTAGAAGAGTGACAATTGAGAGAGCGTACATGATACCCTGGAACAACACATTGTAGGCGTAGGCCGCGGGTTGCGAACGAGCTAACAGGGCGATTAGGTAGGCGAAGAGGATGGCGGCAAGACCGTAGAGAACTTGGATGAACCAAACATAGCCGATTCCGAACCAGGGAGCTGCATTGGCGATCAAGCCGGTGCAACCAGCGCTGATTACTAGGACGAACATGAAGTCGAACATCCAATACGAGAATAGTAGAGGGAATGGTCGGATACCGTTCGAGTATTGTAGAGCTCGTACTTGCGATCGTCGCTCGTAGGTCGGGTAGAGGGAGAAGAAAGCAGGGTAAAGAGCCTGTAGCAGACAGAAAACAGTGACGTAGAACACACTGTCGCCGCCTTCAGCTTGGTGGTAGGACTTGAGGTTCGATGTGTATCCCGCGACGGTCTGGTTACTTCGGACTTGGTTGACGAGGTTGAGAAGGCTAGTAGCTCCCGATTTTCCAGTCATCGCATCGTGAGCAATAAGAGGAAGCGTGTCATTGCTAAGCCAGATACCACCACCGTTCGAGATGTTGTAAGCATAGTAGTGAATGAATTTCACGAGATTGACCTCAGTATCGATGACGAAGGGTCCTTGGCCGATATCGTAGTGATACGGGTTCGTCGCATCGATCGTCTTCATGATCGTGCTATTTACAGCCGGAGGACCAACTGCGAGAACACCCTCGTTGCTAACGGCCATTCGGCTGTCAAAAGAGTCGAACGAGATTAGGCTGTTGCAGTCGGGAGTCTGGTAGCCCTTCAGGAAGTCGTTGATGAAATGAGTTGCGACGAGAGGAATGGCAAGGCAGAACAGGTACGCCCACCAGTTGTTCTTGAGAATCTGGATTCGCTTGATGAAGAGAGCGCTGATCTGCTGCGAGTATGATTTCCATAGAGGAAGTTCACCTTGGGGTGCCTTCACTCTGCTTCGCTCAGATTCGGTGGGTTGGATTTCAAGAGTCTCGCCGATAAGAGTGTGAGGTTCTTCGGAAACTGTGAGGAAGACATCTTCAATAGTTGGGCCGGTAATGTATAGTTCGGAGTCGTTCGAGTTCTTGAGAGACCCTAGAATGGCGGCGGCGGACTTCGAGTCGGGAGTCTGGCAGATAAATCTGTCGTGATGTTCCTTTACCGGGTATTCGATTCCAGAAATTTCTTCCGTCTTCGGGATGTGAACACGATAACCGCCTCCATATTGGTTCTTTAGTAGCGTAGGAGTTCCTTGGCACTTAACCTTTCCAAGAGTGACAATGACGATGTGGTCTGATAGGACCTCACATTCATCAAGGAAGTGAGTAGTCAAAATCATTGTTCTTCGGGCTCTCTCGCTGAGAATCACGTTCCAGATAGAGCGTCGAGAAAGAGGGTCAAGGCCGGAAGTAACTTCGTCCATCAAACAAACAGTGGAGTCGCCGATTAACATGCATGCTAATTGAAGCTTTCGCTTCATACCACCGCTGAGGTTCTTCGCAAGGCTGTGCTTCTTGGCTGCAAGATCGCATTTCTCAATAAGTTGGTCGAGGATTTCCGGGTTGTCATCCTTGCCCTTAAGAGTGTTCCAGATCTGAAGATGTTCGTAGACGGTCAGGTCATCCCACAGAACATTGCGCTGAGGGCAGATACCGATTTGCGAAGGCAAGGCATTGAAGTTGACAGAGCCACCGGTTGGTCTTTCGAATCCGGCCAACATATCCAAAGTCGTAGTCTTTCCAGAGCCGTTAGGTCCCAACAAGCAGGTGATTTGGTGCTTCTGGGAAATGAGATCTAAGCCATCGACGGCCTTGGTCTTTGGGTCGCGGGCGAAGCAGAAGAGCTTCTTGAACCAGTGAGGCTTGTAAAGCTTCTCTAGACCCGTAGCCTCAATAGCAATGTGGGAGTCGGTGGCTTGTTGATCAGTGCTAAACGTTCGGCGCTTGCGGTTGTTGCCGTGCTTGAAACGCTCGAGGAGAACGGTGCATCCTGTGTATACAACGATCTGAGCACCCAAGAGAATCCAGAGCCAATAAGGACCAACGATGTTAGTCCAATTCGTTCCCTTTCCATTGCCAGTGTCCAAAAGGGCTTTCGGAATTGCCTCCATGAAGTTGACTCGGATTCCAGCAACTTCAGCCTTAGCGATGAAATCAAAGAAGTAGATGAAGTTCATGCTAGGGAAGAAGAGAGAGCAAGAAACAACTTGGGCTAGAGGAGGGGGGTTGGCTGCAGAGTTCTCCGAGAATGCAGCCAAGATTGCTAGTAGCCAAGGCATCAATGAGTTGTAAAGACTGGCAATGTTCGAGTGCTTAAAGTACGCGGTGTTGTATGCCGTAGTGCTGATTGTCGCCCAACCAGTCAAGATCTGCCACCAAATTGTAACGGCCACGCTCTGGCCGGGGAAAAGGAGGTACCAGTATACTTCTTGTTGTTAGAAATAAAGCCAGGGGGGAATATGTGCTGAGCGAGGATAACTTACGGACTCCCATGATGATCCAGAGAGGTAGGTATAAGACGTAGAAGAAGAGAACATAACTCAACACTCTAGGTCCAGCAACTCCACCACCCATAGCATCAATCAAAGCGGACATTCCAGTCTCACGCTCAGAGGCAATCATGCTCGTGAGATGCTGGCAGACTGGGATGAATGTCACATAGTAGATGAAGGATAAGAGGTATAGCGACAGAGCGATGTAAGTCTTCCTCGAGTAGTCATCCTTCTGTTCCTGGGTCACGTATGTGTAAGGCAGGAAGGCAGGGCTGACTGTCAAGTTAAGCATCGCGTTTTCAACAGCAGATTGAAGAGGTAAGTAGACTTGGTCCGTAGTACTCTTGGTGTCGTACACGTTGAAAGCCACGGAGTCGAGGGCGGGATCCGTCCGGATGGTGTAGTTCCATGTCGCGTTCTCGTGTCCGCTGAGAGGAGAGTCGTTGAATATCACAACGGCAAAGCATGGCGAGTTTCCGTGGTAGTCAACCGGGCAAGTAACGTCAATCGCATCTGAGTCGTTCAGGTGAATCAGTTTATTCGAGTCTAGAGGGCCGGTAATCTTTTCGAGGACAGGTGCAAAGTCGGATCCAAGGCCGGGTTGCTGAACCAAGACAAGAGGCTTCGAGCTCGCCGCCATGCTGTCGGCGAGGGTGGGGATAGGGTGAGGGTCGCCGACTCCATATCTGTTTTCGTCTTTGGCGAAGTTCTGGATCTCGAGCAAGAGTACCTGGAGAATTAGGGGGAAGATGAGAGACCGTAGGAGAGTTGAGAACCATTTTCGATAGACGGCGATGATGATGTTCTTCTTCGTTAAGGCCCAAGTTTGGCGCCAGAAGGACGGGATTTCCATGTCAGTGATGGACCTCATGATGGCGGCTTGAGATAGACGTATGTCTATGCCATATGAGGGATACCTAGATTACTGAGATACCACAGTACGAGTCACTCCTTGTTGTCGACTTTGACTATGATTGACTATGATATTCAGTACCCGGGAAGAGTAAGTGAATGGATCATGTAGATGCGACTGAGATCGTAATATAAGATCGGCCATGGCTTTACCTAAGTATGGCAACTGCACCTACGATGATCTATCATTCTACCTATGGCACTATGACCACACGGTATCTCTACGGGAATATTACCCATGCTTGATGATTGCATGTTGCAGCTATACTGAGCGAACAAATGAGCCTTGTCCAATCCCCCGTCTACAATAATATCATTCTTTTACGCCTTCGAGAAGGCCGCCATTCCTAATATGCGGCGCAGGGAGTGGAAGACCCCAAGACGCTATACCAGTATAGGAAATGTTTCCTAATCAGGTAATGGACAGGGGTTGAATGAAACAGCGTGTATGGACGGATTCGGTAAATTTTCGATATGGTGTGAGTGGCACCTGGGGATATAAGATGGTATGGGGTTGGGTGGCTCTGGCATCTTGGTGTGTTACTAGGTAGCAGAATTTTTTATAGAACGACATCACATGGAACCTGGGGACTCGGCTATTGTCGTGACAGGCTGAGGAAACCAGGATACGTGCACATAAGCTCAACGACCCCCCTGCTACAGCAATTGGAGCAGGAAAATTCGAGCCAATGACCAATGGCTGAGGAGAGCTGAGGGTGTTAATCGATCCTCATTACCGTTAGCGAGTCTCGGGCCAGATGGTCGAAACCGGTAGTCTGTTCTGGTGATCCTCCTTGTGATGGTTTAAAGTCTGCAGAATCCTGCCGCCTTAAAAAACAAGCAATTCACTCCCATTCTGCAATAGAGCAAGGCGGGAAGATTCGAAAACTGCCTGGTTCCTTTTCGATACTTTACTAAGCCTCAGAACAAGCTGGACTATACACTTCGCCTATTCGAAACTTCGCAGCTCTCTTGCGTAATGCCAAGTTTGAAGACATGGGCCAAATGAGCCAAGAGAACTAAACGAGCTAATATCTTTGTCCTAGATCCAGCAAGTTAAAATAAGCAATTTTGTAGGGATATACATGCTAAAGAATCGGGACCGTAAGCACTACTCACATAAGCAACGCTTATAGGTTATCATTCGATTGAACCAAGCTTGTGCCTTGGTTACCTGGCCGTTGCCCCATCCGTGGATATTACTAGGTAGCTGTTGAACTTTTTCAAGATATGTCGTTCCATAATAGTTTGATCTTAAGTATAAGTCCACGGTATATAGTCAATACAGAGCCTGGTCCAGATCGAGTATAGAATCTGATCTGAAACATGAACTTTTAAAAATAGTATATTTCTTTCATTGCCCATATCGATTGCATCTAACGTTGCGATGATACGATCTCTATCATCAGTAGATCCGATGTTGACCGCCTCCGAGCAGATTCGGAGATGATTGACCTCGAGGTAGGGATCCGGAGATACTGATCCTGTCAGAACGGGCACAAGCTTCGTGCTTACAACGCTCTAGCATGCCTATCCATAGGTACCTACACTCTATGAAAATGGTTTGCAACCAATAGAAGGTCCGCAGATCGGATTGAGTCTTTGACACGTTCTCATATGTACTATGTAATATTCGTATGCTTACGTGGACCTAGGACCGAAGTTAGCAATTGGTCAATGTCTGATCAAAAAGCACTTCATAAATGAAAGGTTGGAATATTGTCAGGTAAACCCAATCGTTCACATCAAAGTCAATTGACTCAAATACAATCTAGCATAAAAAATTGGTGTTGTCATCATAATAAGATATTGTTACTCGTGCATGAAAGAAATCATTGAACTTACCAGCTGGTGGGTATGCTTCGAGCGCAATAATCAAGCAATACACCCTTTATAGGTCAAGATGGCCTAGAGTATGCTGTTGGCCCAGTTCGGGAGCGCGAATGTTCATTTTAGCTGAAGACGCGCCTGGATCTAGTGATGCCCTGATTGTTAATCATCACCAACACGTGGAACAATGGATTGCATGACTACTCACCATTTCGATGACATCGCTGTTAAAATGTGGTTGTTATATAATGTACACATTATTAATCATTCAAACATTTGACCCTATGGACTCAGAAGCGATCCTCTGGTCTCTTCCACCCTGCCATTCGGGAGACTTCTCCGATGACCGTGAGTATATTGTCAACTATTAATTTTACCATGCCTTGGCGTTTGTTCTTTCCATCGTCATGGGAGGATTGCTCGGTGCCTATTGTGGGCAATACATTATCGCTAGCCGACAGACTAACAAATAAGGCAAAGGGGATAAGCCACACGCACAAGCCAAAATAGGATGCGATTTCAGTGAAGCTTGGGATATCCGGCTGGTCGTAGACGGATGACATGCGCGAATAAGACTTGTGTTGGGCATCGGAGAAGTGTTGAAACCAGAAGTAATGGTTGACAAGAACCAATACTATTCAATATTGTCAGCAACCCGCAACCTCTTGCCACGGCCGAATCGGTGCTGGCAACATACCACAAGAAGCAATGAACAAGGGATCCGACAGCTTCACAAACGGGAACCGTCGCATATTACCCAAATATATCAAATGTGATGCGACGCCCATTAACGTCAAACCGAAGGGAAAGCCATCGACTACACATAATATGACTTGGAGAGCAATGACGGAGTAGATGAGTTTCGTGAGAAGTCGTTTCGCAATGACGGTATGTTCCTCGACGAGCTCTGAGAGATAGTATAAACCGGAAGCTATAGGAGCTGTGTATTAGCAACTCGAGATCACTCCAAGGTTATCCCTGAATAGGAAGCTAAGGGTGTGAACAGTGAACAGTATAGAAATTCAAGTGTTATGTACCTATGGCCAATGTTAAGAAGCAGAAGCCCACGATGGAGCCGAGGTAGCCGACTAGAGGTAGAATCCACATGTTTACGCAACACAATTACAATGACAATGCAGAAACTATGGTGATCTTGATGATCTCATCATAGTAGGTACGGTAGGGAGGTAGGAAGTGGGAAGTGGGAAATGAATGTGGTTGCTGTTTGAGGGTAACATTTTCGATAAACCTTGGCCTTTGATCGAAATTGCACCGACCCAAGTGACGCGCGACTTGAAAGCGTGGCCTTCCCGTTTAGAATAGCGGAGACGGTAATTAGATTACCCTATTTCTCCTATTGGTCCGATTAGTCAGATCTGTTTAAGCCCAGCCAATGTACAATGGTACCTGAGAATTCCAAGACCAAAAAGCCGAAGATCTCCCGTAGCTGGGAAAATTGATAACGATAAAGAATTTGTCTCCACAGAAAAGTTCGGTGTCGCATCACAGGCAATTGGAAAATGCGATCATAATCCAATCCACCATTCAACCAGCACAAGCCATATCTAAATCGCGAAGGCTCTTTTCAATTCGGCAGCTTTAAATATAGTATGATTCAATAATTGGATTGAATAAAAGAAGACCAACAACACCACTTCATCATGTCGCGGCCAGAGGACACACTGTAAGTCAACAACCCCTCCACCTCCCAAATTCCCCCACCACCAAAAATCCAACATCGTCATCTAACCCTCCGCCTCCAGGTCCGCCGACGTCCACTACAATGACTCCGAAGCGCGCAAATATACCACCTCCTCACGAATCCAGAACATCCAAGCGTCGATGACAAACCGCGCCCTCGAGCTCCTCGACCTCTCCTCCCCCTCCCTCATCCTCGACATCGGCTGCGGCAGCGGCCTCTCCGGCGAAATCCTGTCCTCGGTGCCCCCGGATGAGGGCGGCCCGCACGTCTGGATTGGCATGGATGTATCTGCCTCTATGCTCGATGTCGCGCTGCAAAGAGACGTGGAAGGGGATCTACTGCTCGCTGATATTGGGCAGGGTGTTCCGTTCCGCGCCGGTACGTTCGATGCTGCGATTAGCATTAGTGCGATCCAGTGGCTGTGTAATGCGGAGAGCAGTGAGGTGTCACCGCAGGGTCGACTATCCCGCTTTTTCAACGGCTTGTATGCGAGCTTGAAACGCGGCGGTAGGGCGGTGTGCCAGTTTTACCCGAAGAACGATGAGCAGAAGAAGATGATCACCGGAGCGGCGGTGAAAGCAGGCTTCGGCGCTGGTCTGCTTGAGGATGACCCGCAGACGAAGAACGTCAAGTACTACCTAGTGTTGACGGTTGGAGGCGGGAATCTAGAAGGCAACGGAGGCGATATCACCGGTGTGGTTAAGGGGATGGATGGCGTTGATGTACTGGACGCGAGGCATGGCAATAAGAACGGCAAGGGAGAAATCAAGAAGGGCAGTAAAGGTTGGATCATCAAGAAGAAGGAGCAGATGGAGCGGAAAGGAAAGGTCGTGAAGGCGACGTCCAAATACACAGGACGCAAGAGACGGGTTGCTTTCTAGACTTAGAGCGATACCCTTTTTGCATTGCACGGCGTTACGGAGCCAAATATCGGGGGCTAATGACAATTATATTTACATTTCTAACACCTGAAACCTATCCTATTTTCTCATTGATATCCTCATTATCCTAGTGTGGATTCTTCCATGCAATTTTGACGCTAACATCCCGTATAGTAAGGGGAGGATTCTCCTGTCGCCCGTCGATATCATGTATCCTTCAATGCATGTGCATACGCCTCAACCTCGGCGAGGCGACTCGAAACCACTTCCATGCTCCACATCGCATGTCTTTTATAACGTCTAGTTATAGCTTCTTGATCGGCATCTCCTTCATTCTTGCACGCTGCAATCTCCGCATCAAGCACGTTGTGTATGTGAATTAACCGTTTGACCATGCGACGTAGATGCTCCAAGTGCTCTTTTGGCCCTCCCACTCCAAGCTTAGAGTCGATATATTTACCGTAGGCGCCTTTGTGGAAGGCTTCTAAGGTCATGCCGAATTTGGTTTGCTCAACCTCATCACGATCGGGCATCTTCTTGGGGATCGCGCCCTTAGCGGTGAGCGAGGAGGGATGCGTCGGTCGCGCGTGTGGGAGAGTAGTTGAGAATTGGCTGCGTCTATTTATCAAGTTGATGTTGTTTGAGGCACTCAGGTTTTTCATAGCCAGGCTGAAGCGAGGAGGTCGAATCATCTTGGATGTAGCGATGGCCTGAAGCCGTAGAAACATTTTTATTTTTATTTTTAGCTTATCGGTAATAGATGGTACATCCCAAAGCATCTATGGGATCTCATATATATAAGATATTCTAATTTTTCATCTCCGATTGGCATCTAAGTTCGCAGCTTAAAGCCATGGCTTCAATGAGCGGACCTCAACAAACTTTATGCGCTAAGCCTCTCTGGCATCCAATTCGTGACCTTGACTTTAACGGTAGAATATCATACTGATATTAGATTTTATGATGGCCGCCATGTCCTGATTATGGTGATAATTGGGAGGAAAATCTTCTAGTTTAGACGCCATACAAACTTATAGTTTCGCACGGGGCATAGCATCAGCGGATCATATCAACACATCCATATAAACTATATTCCTTGCCTAAAAATCAGGAAGACCAGTTGACATATGCTCTCAGAATCATATGGAATTTATATTGAGCTATAATATCTATCGGGTTTTGTAAAATAATTTCTTTGTCATGCCTCTATCACATTCTAGATAGTTCTCCTATTCTGAAGTCGAACCCCGAATGTATAGGAATGATATTGAAATTACTTGATAGATACCCCGACGAGAAAAGACTAAAAAGTGGCGTATATAAAAGTCTTACATTCCTCATCATCCTACCTTCGCTATTTCCACAATTCGACATTAGGCAAACCGACTCAACTTAAAAGTAAGGTACAACCATGTTTGACTTTAACCCCAGCTATCATACTCAGGCTCAGGAGAACCAGGTAAATAAGGAAGAAGTTGGCACGAGGCCGATTTATGCGTTAGTCGCAGGACTGAGCTTCTTGTTATCATTGGTGATGCTATGCGGAAAACTTTACATAGTATATGAATCTCAGTTGAGATTAACTCACCAGGAGGAAATGATGTTCAAATTTGTTCTCCTCACGAGTCCTCTCTTCCTTACGTGGTGGCTCAATTATCTTCAATAACTCGCCAAATAGCATGGATCGAGAGGATCCAAAGGGCAGAGTTCATATTGAGGCAACCACGCGGTACGGTACTTAAGAGGAGTCAAGCATGATATCTCAGCTGGTCTTTATCGACATGATGAATTTTCAACTTCTATTTTTATTAACTCTAGCGTCGAACTAATCTTGCGATATGCTTTATTGCTGATTAAGATATTCCAAATACCTGTTTAAATCGCAAATGGCTACGATTGGTATTTCTGACAGGGACAAATAGGACATAGTATTTCACAATTTATTGATATTAATAGCATCATTCACGCTATAGGACTTTCAGCACCTCTTGAATTCGAATTATGTTACTAGATCCATTGTTGTTGGCGCGCGTCAGCACCACTTTCGTGATAGCCTATTTGGCGGAGACTCTATCGGACATAAGACTGCTAAACTACGCGCAGTCGTGAGGCACAGCATCGGGTCTATAAACCGTTTGAAAAACCCCAAAGAATCTTGATTATTTAAATCGGTTAGTTAGCCCTGAAGATTAATATTACACTTCATTTAGAATACTTACTGAGCCCAAGTCAATTATTTCATTCGTGGTTGTCCCAATTGCCGTTTTCGGTTAACAACTTAGCTCTTGACCAATCACGTCTCGTATCGCCTTCCGTGTTACACCAAGCCACCTCCGTGTAAGCGCCCCGAATTGATGCACGATTCAACTAATGAGGGGGACCTTGAATGAAGACACAACATACTCGGCGATTATTTCAGGGAAATACTGGTATTTTACGTCACGATCGATTGTTTAAAGGAAGCCACCGGCAAGACTTTAATTTTTAATTCAAATCAATACATGTACACATAGTATCGTTTCGATCAAGAACAAAATTGGCAACTTTCCCCTCTGAAGATGGCATCGCAAGAGAAGCCAATTATTCTCCTTCTTCATGGAGCGTGGCATATCCCGTTGCACTACCGCATCTTGATCGACCGACTTCGGATCAGTGGTCACACAGTCTTGGCGCCGTACCAAGTCACGACGGGCTACGACGACTCAGTCGATGATAAAACCTACGTCAATAGTACGAATCAAATCCGTGACTACCTTCGTCCGCTTTTGGACCAGGGCCGTAAGATAGTCATAGTTGCACATAGTGCTGGCGGTGTCGTCGCAACAGGAGCTGCCATTGGCTCGACGCTGGAGGACCGCTCAGCTCAGGGGCTTCAAGGCGGTATTATTAGCATCGTCTATATCGCCGCACTCATAGAGCCGCAACACGGCCGACCTGACAAGCCAATACCATTTCCGCCAGGCTGGACAGATGTAAGCTTCTCTCTTCCCCTATTTCTTTGCTAGGTACTTTTCCTACTGCGGCTACCATCGGCTTTATATACCCCCTTTTGGGGCTGTCAATTTTGTAATCGACAATAATACTATATAATTCTTTTGACTAGAGAAAACATTAGTTGGCTAACTCTTCATAAAGTACAAAAAACGGCCCATCCCTGAGGATTTGGCTCTGATGTTGTTATACGACGACGTCGAGGAGTCAAGGCAAAAGAGCGCTCTTCAGATGCTACACTTGCAGAGTGAAGCGACTTACGATCCTGATAGATCACAAACAGCATCTGATGTCCGGGCTTCCAAGATTTATGTCGTATGTACGAAGGACAAGATAGTCCCGCCTGAGAAGCAGTACCAGCGTGCTGCTGCCGCAGGTGCTACAACTGTGGAGCTTGACTGCGGTCACAGCCCATTCTTACTTGACAAAGGAACGGAAGTGCTGGTAGATGTTATTACTAAAGCGGCAAAAGTTTAGATTGTGAGGAGGAAATCAGAATAGGATAACGACAACGATATAGCTCTTAACGATCAACATGAAGAATTTGGCACCACTGGAACTTAGAGAGATATAAGATAGATCTTGATACAATGATACGTATGTCAAACAGTTAATATTGTCAATATTCATGAACAGACGATCCTTGACCACCAGCCCAGGTGCCCCTTTATATCTAGCAGCACCGCAATCACATACCGCTTATTATAGATGACATTGGTCGTTCAGGAAGCCCGAGAAGATCTCGACAACACAGATCAAACTGACAATCGAATTCCATTTTCAACGATAATCCCAAGGGCAAGAACAGAGTCAGAAAATACCTTGGAACATTCCGGTCAGTCAGTGTGTAATCAGTAATTTCTCGAGCTTCCGAAAAAGTTCATAAAACCAGATCCTGATTTTTCCCAGACCTAGATTTGTTTTCTTCCTTCAACACCTTTTTTTCTCCTTCGCCTACGGGACCAAGTGGTGGAATTTCTCTAATTCTAACCAGCAAACAAATCAGTCTTCTAGGCCCTCATCTTCCTTTTAGTTTCCATCATCCATTTACTTTACCTTCTCTCATTGACTCATCGCGATTTACATTAATCGCTCCTAATTCATCTCGAAAATCAATTCCAAGTTGATCAGGTAAGTATAGATTTTCATCGCTTTTTTTTTTGCTACCCGCGATATCTCCATCACCCTACCCTACACATACATGATCCATCGCCCATTTCCATCAATTATTTCCATTTCCTATCCATTATTCCCTAAAATCAATGTCTTAATCCAGTTCCCCCCTTTCCAAACCGCTGTGTAAGTATATCGCAATCCTCATCAGCCGCGACTTCCCTGTTGTTACACACATTAGTCATTAGGTCGATTCGCTTTCTATCAGTGTAGAATTAGAATCTCATTTCTCTTCAATTATTCATCTCAATTTCAACTCGTCTACACTCAATTCATAGTCTAGTTGACTGTCAACTAACCTTTCTCTTCTTTTCAAAGGCGCGCCGTCGCAAGCACCGTCACAATGACCGCTCTCGGCATGCAACTGATCGATGGCCTTCTCGGCGTGGCTAAGGCCCATGAAAACGACCGAGCCCTTCTCATGGGTTACTTTGCAAAGAATCTCAATCCTCACCAGAGCATGGGTTGTCTCGCCGCACACATCTTGGAGACTGTAAGTATTACTCTTAAACACCGGATAGTAGTAGCGCGTACTAAATTTCTCAGGTGCTCCAGCACGTCGGTGACGATGAGAATGTGACTGCACTTCACAAGGAGGTCCTTCTCAATCTGATCCATTCGTTGCACCCCAAATTCCCTCACCACAGTGAGGATTCCACTGACTCCAGTTCCGACGATGATGATCAGCCTGAGGAGATCCATGAGGCCGGAGGTGAGGAGGTCCGACCCCACAAGGACGTGAACGGCAACGCTGCCACCGTTGCTGCCGAGGACGAAGACTCTGTCGAGCAAGAGCAATCAGTCGAGCAAGAGCAATCAGTCGAGAAGGAGCAGCAGGACGAGAAGGAGCAGCAGGACGAGAAGGAGCAGCAGGACGAGAAGGAGCAGCAGGACGAGAAGGAGCAGTCTGTCAAGCAGGACTCTGATCTCTCCAGCAAGTCCGGATCAGCGAAGCCCGATGCTGATTCCAAGAAGGCCGCTGAAGAGGATGCCATCGAACGACGCAAGAAGTTCATGCAGTCCATCTGTTCCGGATCCGAGTCCGCCGAGGAGGACACTGACGCTGAGGACGGCCCTGCCACTAAGGAGTCCGAGCCCGGCTCTCCCACCGAAACCCAGATGCTTGAGCATCGTCGCGGTGCCTCCCGCTCCCGCTCCCGCTCCCGTAACGGCGCCCGCAGCGACGCCAGTAGCAGCGTCGGACTGCCCTCGGACAAGTGGGAGGAGGAATGTCAGAAAGCCTGGGACAGATGGGGTATCCCCAGAGTCATCCCCCCCGATAACGTTTGGTGATAATCTTACCACGGGAGTTTGAGGCGGTTGATGCTCGGAATTGTTGATCAATGCACTTGAGACAGTTAATGATGCGGATAACGAGGTCGGATAGGAGCAGTGATGTGCTGTTACGCCTAGGACATTCGACTGGTGTACATTGATGCCTCCCCTGGGTAGGGGTTGGTCTTACTCTACGGATTTTTCTCCGGTTGTTTTTTACTTTCTAGGGTTCACACTTTTGCTAATCAAGTTTACTTGAAGCCCGACTCGATCATGGCCGAGGTTACGGATTACGGTCACCCTTGTCAAATGTTGAGTTCGGGGGAAGTGTCACTTAGATAGGCTAGATGATATTCTGTTTGTTCAGAGCAGCAGAATACATTTAATATAAATTAGATACCCAAACTGATGAATGTTCTTTGAAATAATTTGCCGGCTCTTGTCCGTGATGTGAATATGTAACAATGTCCCACAAAGGTGGAAATCTATCTAGGTATCTATGGTCCTATGTAAGATGCCCTGCAATGAGGATCTAGAACTGAAACTTTGCTATTATCGAACGTACCAACAAAACAGAATACACATTAGGAGTCTCCTAATCTTCAGCCAATGGACTTCTGCTTCGACCCATCTCTTGCTTCAGCTTCTAATTTTGGAGAATCAAAACCGCTGCATTCGTCCCTCCATGCTTCGTCAACAAAGTTGACTATCGACTTGTATGAAATGAAGGCCGGTTTTAGCGAAAATACCGTAAGTCTAGGGATACTAATGTAGCTAGGTGGACTCCGAGACAACGCAGACAGTCGACCACATTTCGGCACATATTCTATATTCAAGAATATAACACACTTGATGAGGCCATTCGACGTTTGCATGAGTTGCTGAGCCCTTTCTGCCTCGATATAATGGGCAAATCCAGTTTCTATTACGACAACAGGGACCTGTTCGTCAGACCTATTGAATCATGAGGTACGAGGCTTTTCCTAGGTGATTTTATGTGTCGCCGTCGAGTTGTTTCGATAGTGTATTCTCCCGGTTCAATATATTGGGAAGAAAAGGTCCACATCTCATTGAGAATGTAGTATGGCAACAGACACCTCATCGCCCCATGAACTTTATCCTGAAGATTTCTGCGGATTCTAAGCCAGTTTCGGTCAAGATCAAATTCTATAGAACAATTGCGCTGTAGCCAACGATTGAGTATTGTGCGATAGTCATCGAATGAAGCAAGTTTCTCCGGGAGGTGATCGGGGTGTTCCTCATTTGAGTATTCGAAGTTGAAAAGTTAGCACAATAGTTTCCGGCTCGAGTCTGTTATTTCAAATTCGTACTGGTATTTGTCTATCTCATATTCTCCGTCATCTGGAAGCTTTGGAAGGGATCCGTCATATAGATACTTCCATCCAAGGAGCGTTTCGACGATCTCTCTCGCAACTGTAGCGTCAGAGATTATCTGGACATTGCCGGGATCCGGCGAAACTTTCACCGTTGTTTCGGAGTCGGCGTCGGAGTTGCGGGCTGACGAGTCGGATATCATTTTAAAAGCATCCGGACTTCGTTCCTTGCCGCAGGATTCACATCTCATAGTGAATAACTGAATAAAATGGGAGTAGTTAATACTAGAAACACTACCAAAAGAATCCCGATTGGTGATAGGTGGGTACGTAGTTACCTATATAGGGGTAGGTGTTGGGGACCTTTAGGTATGTAAACCATAACCTACGCAGGTTCAAAATGAAGCAATCGCAAGGAGCCTTTCCCAAAAGTAGTGGCCTGCAGGATGTTCAGATAGAGGGTTGAGATCGGTCTAGGAAAAGACTGAGATGACTACCTAGTGTTCTTGAGAAAAGATGTATACCGTATTTCCCGGTAAGACCCAAGGGTTGGCTTAGAGCTGTTTGAGCAACAGCATCGTCATTTACCAGGTCTATAGGTAGGTTCGCATCATGACAGATACTTCATGTATCAAAAGAGCCACAATATAAATTAGCATTAATTTGTGACCCCTTTCCGCCTAGATTGGACATTCTCTGCAAGTACCGGAAGTCTAAAATATTGTATTGAATGGGCGCTTCACATTTGCATGAGTGTGGCGAATTTCACGTGAAGGGGGCATCAGAAATTCCCCTAAGAACGTCTTGACCGTTTATTATCGGTAGCAAATATAAATGGAACATCCGTCTATTTATTTTCAGGACCATGACCACGTCACTCGGCATGACTACTGCATCCAAAATGTGGCTTTTGGAATATTTTGTCTCAGCACTTTGTCCATGTCTATCCCACTACAGACTCCCGAGGGGCTTATGTACAGACCCGGAATTGCGTGGCTTTCTGGAAGATTAGGGGAGGGAATTCTGGTACTTAATACTCCCCTTAGAGGTGGCGTCCGGACTTTCAAGCGGTAAGCTGCACAGACGCCACCAGTCTGTTATCCTTCTACTATTCTCCCACCCCCCTGGTCTTCCTAATGGTTAGGAACTCCAAATTATTAGGAGGTACCTACCAGGTACTAGTACCTATAGACGCCACCATTTAGAATCACAAGATGATACGTACTTCTTTCCAAGCCAAGCAGTTATTTGGCCAATTTTTTTTATTTTATTTATGTATAGGTACCTAATATTAAAACCAAAACCAAGGGGAGATGCTCAAACGCCAGATCCAAGATGGGTATATGTTACAACGACGGAAGACCAACCTCATACTCTAAAGCTCCTATTTCGAACCTAATCCGAACCAGCGCTCGAAAGCAGCCTTAGCCGCATCGATATCGGTATTTCCCTCAGCCGCCCAAGCAACAACACCGTCAGGGCGGATCAGCATAGCCGAAAGACCCAACTGTTCCTTCGCGCTCGCGCTGAGGTAATCAACCTTGCCCGCATATTTCTCCGTAAGCTCCTTCAGCGTCCCGTCAGCCCCGAAGTCCAAAAGCATACCCAGCCCATTCTTCAACTTAGGACCTAGCCGCGATTCATCCTCGAACTCGAAATCCGGAACGCTGGAGCCGACAAGGGGGTGTTCGTCGCCGAGATCATACCGGTTGGAGAGACCCCAGACACGATCTAAGAAGAAATTGTTCCCTTCCGTTGTGGCGATCAGGTCGCGGATGACGTGCCGGGTAGCCTTGCCGAATAAATCCGGTCGGAGCGTCGTGATTTGAGCGCGCGTCCACTCGAGCACCCACTGCCCGATCGGTATCCGCTCCTTCCCGTATGTATCAAGGAGCGTGAGGTCCGCGCCGTCTCCAGCCTTTATCGTCGCGGCGAGCTTCCAGCCTAGGTTAATAGCATCGCCGAGTCCGAGGTTCAGCCCTTGGGCTCCGAGGGGTGAGTGAATGTGCGCTGCGTCACCGGCGAGGAGGACGCGGCCGCGACGGTATTCGGTTGCTTGCATGCAGCGGTCGGTGAACGCGGAAGCATGCTTGAGGTTCGTAACCTTGACGTCCTGGCAGGTGACGCGAGCGATTACGGTGTTGAGGTGTTCCGGTGTGATCTCCTGCGTGCGGTCGTACGCCCCACCATCGAAGTCCAGCAGGAACATGTTGCCCAGGTGTCCGACGATGTACATTCCTCCGTCCGTGGCATTGAATCCCGACTTCAAGACCTCTTTGTTGTCGTAGTCGGCAAGGATTGCGTAGCCGGTACACTCTGGCTTAGTCCCGGCCCACTCAAAACCGGCGATCTTTCGAATAGTACTTCGTCCGCCATCGCAACCTACGAGCCACTTGCCCGTGAAAGTCTCGCCGCCTGCTTCTACCGTGACGCTGCTGTCGTCCTGCGACAGGGAAGTGACACCTTTGCCCCTGAGTATTTTCACGCCCACGGCCTCAGATTTCTCCGCTAACACCCTCTCGACAACGTCCAGCATAGTGCCATTAGGAACCAGGGCCGGACCAGGGAGGCGATACTTGTGCTTCTCCATGTCGAGGAGCTCGGCGTTCAAGATCATTCCGGCAAAATGACCGCCGAAGGTGAAGCGCTCCTTCGGTTTCAGGAATTTTGGCTTGGCTAGATTGGCGACTAGGTGCATTATGTCGCGGCGATAAAAGGCCTCCAAGGAGATCGTGTTCAAACCGCGCAGACCTAGAGGTGCAGTTCGATAGGGCGAATCGGGGGTTACCTCGCGCTCAAGCACAAGCACGGAGGTGCCTCTCAGCCCGAGTTCGTGGGCTAGGAAAAGGCCGATTGGGCCAGCGCCTACAATGATAACGTCGTATGTGCTCATGGTGGGCGATTGTGTGTTATATATTGTTCTGAGGTTGGAAAGTTGGTATGTTCTGATAATGATAAGTGCTGTGTGAAGATATTGAAATGGTTGAAAGACTTAGCGAACATCGCCATATATATATCCTCATGCAGCTATATTATTTCCAGAAGTCCTAGATCTTGATGTCCTATTTCCAAGGCATCACTGAGGCCTCTCGCAGGGACAGCCAGTTCAGACAACAATCTGGAACGAAAAACCGCGCATCGCCTAAACCTGAAGTTGCAATTTCTAGCATACCTCGCCGCTCAAGATGAGACATCGTCAAAAAATTATTCCTAGCTAAATGGAATGACAGGAAGATCCATGTGGTTGTCGCATGAGTCATGCCCTGTGACCTATTGAACGGTTTGCCAAAACGAGTAACCGACGGTTACAATATATGGTTAAACCGGCACCTGTTGAGTCATCCAAGTGCCCAGTCGGAAGCCTTACTTAGATGGACGGGACCGAAGGCGGGAACGGAACCGAAGCAAATGTGTGTTCGCTTCTCGGACATTTAATATTGGCAACTGTCCGAACGCCGGAAAGCCCACTTTTACCCCTATCCCGTCCCTCAGCTGGCGCCTCGTCCTGTATAATCTGTCACACAATTAGATCCGGATAGGTTACAATTTCCTACGTTGAGGTCTATGACGATTAGATCAAACTATGCTGAATGGTACCCTTGGTTCGCTTCGACGCAACCCTGGAATGTCCACGAGTGTGTTGACTCGAGGCAAGGGATGCAGCCATGCATTGACTACCGATGAAGCATTCGTGTCCTCATTTATTTCGTTGCCTAGAAGCACTGACAGACGTTTTACAATACGAGGTTGCTCTACCTCGAGCTCGTCGCACATATGAGCGACGACGACGAGAATCTAAGTGCCTACGTTTGGCCATTTTTAGCAAGGAATTCGACAGAGGGCTAGATAGCCCCGAGTAGGTTTTCTGATTATCTTCAATGAAGATTTCAAGGCTTAGGAACTGGGGTCAAATAGATGATAATGAATTTTTATCTCTATGAAGCCTAGCACAACCCCCGCCTTGTTGCGGGCGACGAAGGTGGTGATGTTGCTTTCCCGGGCGCTCAGGATCTCCGCTTTGACGGCCTTTTCTGAGTATGTTGCTGCCGAGAAATCCGCGAGATCATTCTCTGGTACTGAGTGCCCGAAGGCTGTTGTGAATGTGTTGGCTCCGATCAGAGCGATGGCTGCAGCATCTAATAGGTACCAAAGCTTAACCAATAGTCACCTCGTCCACTAGCCTAAGCGACCTGATGGATTTTGTAGGATGTCACAGCCACTTTTTTTGCGCTGTCGTTCGCCGTCGAATTCTCCTGTCTAGAGATAACCTTAGAATCCCTTAGAACGACTTGGTACAAAATTTTCGCGACCCGATGTCGGGATCAATGTATGGTGGCTCTCAACATACCATACAGTCGTTCGAATCTAGAAGTTTATTCGATTTGGCTCCCAAATCATGCAAAGAGAATCCTCAAGACTGTGTAAACCGGAGTTGATTGCTCAGGTAGCAAGGTAAGCGCTATATGCTATAATTCACAGGGCTTAACTACCTACATGGCTCCTAGTTCGTAGATAAGGAGCACTAGACCCTAAAATATGGTAAAAGGGGCAACACAAAGTTGCTTACGTCCGTAAACGAAAGTTCTTACCGTATGAATTACGAGTTATTTGAAAATTAAGTTGGCTATCTGGCAGTACCTAGTTGACATGGAATTGAAATAATAAATGCCTATTATTGAATAGGATAGCTGCATCTCAAGGAGGAATAGGGGTTTCGGCTCGGCCCGCAACAGATCTCAGGGTCAGGGCTGTGTAGGTAGGTACCTACCTAGGTACGTTACATCATTCTTACTACAGTCAGTCAATGCCACTATCATTAAAATTGAAAAGTCCAAATAAATTTTTAAAGAAAAAAAAGTACTATCATCTCAAGTTATCTGTATCTTTCAATCCTAAATGACGTTGAACAATAATGGTTGCAGCATACCTACTAGTCACTTTCCTTTGGCGTGATTCTTGAGTTTGTCATGCGCAAATTATTCTCCACAGGTTTTATCTAGAAATTTAAGCGTCCCTTTTGCACAGTATTTTACTGTGACATATACTGTGTCTCCAGATAGTGGTCAGCTCGTTATATCTCAGCGCATATCTCCTGTGTCTTAGGTAGAATAGCCACTGGGAATAGAACGCTACAGAGGCCAAGGCCCTTCGATTCGTACACTTCGATCCACCAACAGACAGTCCCAATTTTTGACTGAGACTTTGGTGCCATATATTTGAGAATTGGTAATTGCAATGTATATTGAGCCATGTAGCAAGCATCACGATACTGTAGTTTCAGGAATTACACGATCCTGAGTCGTGTCATCGCACCGGAGGAGTGGTACAACCCATTGTCCAATCACATTTCTGATATCTGGGTTCTGGAGCCTAATTAGGAAATCCTGATATAGCACGGGCGGTACTGTCGACCTCCGCTAAGTGGAAAGTGGATACCGCGAGATCGATCCATGGATGTTAGAAATACTTACCTAGTAGGGTTTTGCAAGACGAAGCTGTATTGTCCGTACATAAAACACTATGTTGCACTCTTCGAGTGCCCTCTTTCGATGTTATTTTACAAGTTTTTTGGGGTTTTATTAATGATATATCTAAATCAAGGCTATTAATCGTTAGAAAATCCATCGTGAATACATGCGCTGCCTCCCTAGGGATATCTAGACCCCTCAACTAAACCCACAATCAGATTCCTTTCCCTCACTGTTGTACTCTAGCCTCTAAAGCTTCGAGGACATTAAGTCATCATCATCATCATTGTCATCTCCATCCTGGATAAGCCCCTCAACCTTCTCGCGCTCTGTAGTTCTTGCAAAGGCTTGAGTGGGCAAGACATTAGGAGCCCTCTCAAACAAGAAGTCCCACCATGTCATTTCACCACTTGGGTGCATCAACGTTCCAGCTTCGAACTGATAGTATTCGTCCTCGTTTATCTCTTCGCATAACCGGGCTACAGTTGATAGGTATGCATGCATAATCTGTCCACCCAAGACTACCCACCAATGTTCATCATCATCATTGAATGCAATACTCTTATGCTGTTGCCAGTGATCAGCAAGGCGCTGCGGGAGCAAGGAGGCGACGCGGTCGATACGATCCATGCTGTCGTTGTATAGGTTCAAGTCTGGGACGACGACCGTGTTTGACTCCGAGTTGAACAACTCAGATTCTACCTGAGGATTCCACTGCTTAGTGACAAAGGAAACGTCGTCCTCTAGGTTCACAAAAATATTCTTGAGTCCTGTGAATTCGGAATCTGTAAGGAGTCTCTCGAAAGTCTCGCAAGCCGTGTAATAGTCATTGAGGAGGCGGCGGGGGATTACAATGTTTTGGATTGCTGGAGCAAGCTCTCCCACTACCATCGCAAACGTTAGTTATTGTTTTCCAATAGGTATTCGAGGGTAATTCAGGAGATTGTTCGAAGGTAACCAAAGAGAACTTACAGCCAAGGGGGCCGCCTCCCCAAAGGAGAAAGTCTGTGTCGGAGTTAAACCAGCAGAGGCTTCCATTGTCGAGCGAATACAACCGGCCACATTTTAGAACGACGTCTCGGGATGTCTTGCATGCGTGTGCCATTGCTGGCGGCGCCTGGAGGACCTGAAGGTTGTCGGAAAGGAGAATGTAGCCAGCCTGGGGCTCCGGCGTTGCGTTCTGTCATTGTTTCAGATCGGTTAGCATCTGTTCTAGACATATTTGGTTTGGCTCAAGAGGCCAGTTGCGTCTCAATGGAGTCAACCCACCTCCCAGACTTCTAGTTGAAGTTCAGCAGGCATGTTAGGGAACTGGTGAAAGAACGATGGCTTGGTCGCAGACAGAATTTGACGGTCGGCGATCATTTCTTAGTTGCCAAAGAGACGTCGTTTCAATGATAAAGAGAAGATGGCAATATAGAGTAGCAGATGAGCGAAGGTAGTCTAGTTAGTCTATGTCAGTAACAATTGTAAACATAGCATTCAATGAATAAGCTTACGGTATACTGACTGGCCTAGTAGTAGACAGACAAACGAAGGCTAGGAGGTCAGTTTGATTATTCAAACGGTAGGTGAGAAGGTAAAATGCAGAAGAGAACCGTGGTTTCTCTTTCAATACACTGAAGGCTGGAGTACAAGGAAGGGAAAGCGACAGGTAGTTTGCAAAGTTCGTTACATTCTGAAGGATGCAGAAGAGGGAGGAAATTCTCAAGAAAGCAGAGGAAGATATGCTCTTTTATGTTCTCGATTCGCGCAACAGACAGAGAACATGATAGTCTGCCTAGACATGTCATGAATATCGAGTCAAGTTCCAAGGATGTTAAGATAGCACAAATCCACCTAGATGGGCTCTAGGTGAGCCAAGCAAGATAAGCAATAAAATAGTTGACAGTAATTGCCAGGGATGAAAGAAAAAAATACACCTAGTCAGAGGAGATGTTGAATGGGACGATTATAAGTTTGTGTAAAGCGTGACGATGTCGTGGAAAAGCATTTGAAATGGACGGTCGCTAGGCTCTGTGTAGTGGGAGGGTATTGGGAGGTAGTAGAAGGGTAGTTAGGGGGGAGGGCAGGGGCGCCAGGGAAGAGATGAGCTACTATCCATATGGATATTCTATGGTTGACCAATAAGCAGCCGCGTTCCCTCCCTAAAAAAACGCTTATATCTCAGGGCACTGTAGATAGGAAGCATCGTCCTAACTCGAACCTGCCTTTCCTTCATACCTGTGAGTCAGTAGAGAGCGTTCCTGCATACGGAGTGGACCCAGGTACCCCATCCAGGAATCGCTATATCCGACCCCCCTAAGGTAGGTACCTTTTAGCTAGGAAGAGCAAATACTAGGTATCCCCCACACGCTATAAGACAAAGTTCATAACGATATATACCTAAACGGTATTGAAAATTGACACTGTCTAATTTGCACCATCCCATATCGTCAACGCACCTGTCAATGTCAAGAACCAAATCACAATGACAGCATGACGTCCTGAGCTCCCAGGTCATGCAAAATGCTTTGCGTTTTTTTTTCTTGTGTTTCTTATTTCGTTCCGATATTGACAGCTTCGTTTTTGCCCAGCTATGAATGACCTCTTCTCTGTATCTAGCTATCTCCTCAGGCACACACCTCAGCTGTAAACTGTAAATTTAATTTCTTTAACGTTTCGTGCCGAACCTAGCGCTAAACCTAGCTCAGAAAATGACAATACAATGAACAGCAAGTGCTAGGAACATTGAAGTTTGTGTCATGCTAATAGTCTCAAACTGCCCCAGCTGCTTGACGCGATCGTGTGAAGATATTTTGACTCACAGGAGTACGTGGGAAGCACTAGGTATCGCAATGTTTGACTAAGGAATATAATCCAAAGATATCGGCAATAGACAAAGAGATCGCAGCTTTATCTATGGGTCTAGGAATTGCATTGAAGTGCTAAGGTTCCCGTCCCTGCCTCCAGCGACAGTACCTAGATCACTTGAGCGTAGGATTAAGTAAGCTAATCCCACCCAGTTTTGTGAAGACGCGGGGTAGATTTAATTGAGGGAGAAGTTATCACGGCTCAATTAGCGATTTTCATTATGTGTAGATGTAGATTAATCTGTTGAAGTTATTCTTGAATCTACTATCTCTTGGAAGGATACAGAAGGCTAGGTTGTAGTAACAGTTTGATGGGTAACAAGATATCGTATCCAACGGCAACGTGTTTGAATTTCATGTGCTGAAAAGAACGTACCTTTTAACAGAAGTGTCTATGAGGTATGATCCATGGCATATCTAACTATACTCATAGATGAACTTCGCCAGCAATTTGTAATTGAAAAGTCCCATTGCAAGGAAGACAGAGATAATTCTTGTCGCTACTTGCACAATTGATAGACACAAGACTGTGTAGATGCTGTTCAAGGAACATCCTTTGATTATTGAACGTGTCGCGGACAACTAGTTACAATATTAAAGACTGGGTTGATCTCTTGGTGTTTTCGCCTGATCACTACGCAGAAAATATAGGCACCTATTTATGAAATCTGCTTACTATGGACAATGATGTTTGGATCGTCGATTGTTAATTCGTAGAAAAGCTTGCAAATTTACTCATAATCTCTTAATACTGGATGTATCGAACTTGGTGGCTGGATTATGACGTATATTAGGTAGACTTGTTCATTAAGTACCTGCTCTTTACAAAACTCTCCCCGAAAATATCAACCTTGGAACTTCTACTAGAAGGAGCGCACCGAATATTTCAATATTAGGTAGGTATTTGAAAACACCTGAGTTTTGTATCATGAGATGGTAGTCTATGCCGATACAGGAATATCAACGAACTTGACTTGGAATGTCGACTACAACAGTGGGCTATGTGACTTCCGTTGCGGAAGCATAGTTCATACCTAGGTATGTTGATTGTATTGACAAGTACCTACCTAGGTATGCTGCTGGCGTGGTGACCTCTTTAGCAGTAGATGTTGGCGATCAATGTGACAGCCACAGTTGCACAGCGTCATCCCTTGTTGAGTACCATAAACCACCCTACAGTTTCTAATAATCTCGCCCTTCCTTTTTGGCCTTTCGGTCTTTTTGATCCATTTCCTCGTGCTAGACATTTCCAGTTGAATCGAGGATTAGTATAGAATCAAGCTGTCGAATATGAGATTGGCACGGTAAGATAATTGATGTTCTAGAATCGCACTAGCATGAGATGGTTTGTTTCTTCGGAATACCGAGATGTGCTCCAGGGGTCAGGTCGCAGGGACAGGGTTCGAAATCCTACATCGTGTTGGAAGATCTTTGAATGTCTTGTCGCCAATCAGCATGAAATTGCCCAAAAAAATTCAATTTTAACGTCACAGTGAGCACTTTTGCTCAGGCTCAGCCCCAAAGAGCCGAGATGGTTAGAGAGAAAAGAAGGGAAAAAGAGGTTAGTCTCTTTCTCCCTAGCGTTTGTCCATAATACAAGATATCCATGGATATCATAAATTCCATTATACGGTATAGACATTTCACTATAAGTATAGCGGCCCTTCCCGCCCCGCATTTATTAGCATATGTGCAACAAATAGCTATTAACTGTTTAAGAATATATCTGCACTAATCTTATATATGTGCTGTTAGAAATATACTTTTTTTATCAGTTAAATTAAGGGCATATATCTAATAGGAATTAATATATATCCTATTAAGTTAAGGCTTATTTTTAATCATGATTCTTATTCTACGATAAGTAGCATGGTGAAATATCACCGTATTCGGTATAGTTACAAGTCGTTGTACTATATTCTTATACATGTATAGCGCCCCGCTATAGATATATGTAGTTCCTACCCCTATTGACCTCTTTTCTCCTTGCAGACGCGCAGTCAACCCTTTCATTTCTTAGCTTTTTTCAACAATAATGGCATTCAAGATGTTGAACGAGCGCGATTGAATAGCTCATTAGGTATTCAAATGTCGTTGGTGTTAACGCGCACAATGTCGTTTTGCTGCAGCAATGCAGAACCATCATCAAGATGCGCTTTTCGATAATAATAAATATCATTTTCCGCTCGACACCATAGCCCCTCCTAAGAAGCTGCTTGAAGAGCAAGACGATGCGCGATTGCACGACGATCACAAGTACGCAGTTGTTACGCCAGTAGGATCGCGTAATGGTGCGTCATCATCCATCGAACCTGCACCGCAAGGAGCGCAGGCCGTTCCGCTTGTAGGATCGCAGCAACTTCTACAACAACCTCACATTCAATCGCAACCACCTCGGTATGAAGGACCCGGGCCGAACGCAAACCTGATATATGGGCAATCGTCACAGACCCTCCCGTTGTCACAGATTTCTAGCTGTTATGACGGCAATCCCCCACGCGGTTCGCAACCAATCGCCTCGAATACGAAAGACCAGCCCCCTAACCCCGATGTGCCTACCCAGCCCAAGTCAACGTGGGTGAGTAAGGATGTCAAAGTAAAGCGCTGGGTGATCTGGGCCATTAGTGGTACTTTGATCTTGATAATTGGCATTGGTGCCATTTTAGGTGGTATAATAGGAAGTCAAGAAGAGAATGCGAAGTACGCCCCCAGCAGCAACCCCGACAACAATAACGACCCACCAACAAATTCGAATACAACTACAAATGGAACTTCCCCTAATACGCCGCAGACGGTTTCGACGCCAAGTGTTAGGCTGGGCTCTAGGTTAGCCGTCACTGGCTATCGTAATGAGACGAACTATAGCATCCGCCTCTTCTACCAAGACAAGGACAATCAAATACAATTTGTGGATAAGGAGGGCGCCAGCGCCAATTGGTCGGCGTCAACAGTGCTGAATTTACCATATCAACCGATTGAGAATGGTACTATGGCTGCTGGTTCGTACATATCAGATGATCCAGTGGTAGGTTTCTTGTTCTGCAATCTTCGCGAATGTTACTGACTAAACAGCCAAAACTTGAGTTCTTCTACGAGGATAAGGACGGCATTATTCGCGGCCAGAATTTCAACTTCAAGTTTGAGAACGGAACAATTCCCGTGAATGGAGAGTCTGGAAGTATCAACACATATCCATTGCAGATAGCTGGAAACACCCGGATATCGTGCTTTTTTCCATACTTGATCTCACAAGATGCCGACAACTCAATACGTTGGTCTACTATGATCGGGCAAAACGCCACTAATAAATCTGCTCCATGGTGGATTAACAGTACCGATTGGAACGGCAACGTGAAGGCAACAAATGGCGGTGGCATCGTCACTCTTCCCATTGCACAAAACTATTCAGACGCTGGTATTGTATATCGAAGTAACGAAGGGATGCTCTCAATTAAGATTCACGACGAATCTGCGGAGAGTAGCGAAGGAGTATCTTGGAGAAAGGGGGCATTATCAAAGGAAATACCGGCGGATTCTCCTATAGGTGCATTTGCCGTAGGCCGACCGTATGACAGTAACAACCAAATCAACACATACATACTTTATCAGGATAACAATGGAGTTATACAGGTGGTTTGGCAAGACGGCGATAGTTGGCAGGGCCCCGAGACATATGACGCGCTAGGTTCCGCCAACAATGGAACGGATATTGCTTGTCTCACTTCCGGGGCTGACGAAGCCGCAAATGTAGGAATATCTAAGGATCAGGATATGAACAGGTGCTACTATCAAACAGAACTTGGGGTCAAAGAAGTTTGGTTTGATGGTAGCGATTGGCACGATGAAGGTATCTTGCCAATATAAAATAATAGAAATAAATGTATCAATCAATTGCGTCTACCTATGCACGACTGTGGTTGTTTAGGCGTGATCTGCCTCGAAAATAGGATCCATCTAATGAAAAACCACACTGATGATTCATGATATTCTAGACAGAGATGTTATGATAATAAATACCTTCTGGGCAGAGTTGCTTGCAGGCATCTCGTGCATACATCCAGGGATATTTGATGGATTATATAGTTGAATGGAATAGATACCGAGGTGTGTAAACCCCCACTATGGCACCATAGAGGAGGATCTTAGCTAAGGTTAAGGTTCTCGCCTGCGGCTAATCCCCACTTGTGGCACCTTGAACCCCCAAGCACGCGCATTAGCACCAGCTGATTGAGCAGTACGGAGCTACATGATCGGTAAGGTTCAAGGATTGGAGGCCGAGTTAAGCGATAAGATAAGAAAAGCATATGGAAATTGGAAATTGTCCAGGTGATTGGGCGATGGTGTAACTCCTCCATGCCTCCAAGCCTCTCTATCTTTCCCCACCGAAACTTAGGGAGTCGCGTGTTGTCGAATCAACCTTCCAACCTTTCTATCGATCAACTTTCATCTACAATTTTTTTATTTTAAGATTTTCCTTTGTCACATACACTCGGCAGTCCTACCTCTTATATACCGTGAAGTTTGCGCGTCGTCTCAACTTGTAAGTGAATAGAAAGAATGACCAAAATCTCCAAGTGGGACGGCTATGACAATAAATCAGCCCCTCAATCTTCACTTCCAACATCATGGCATCAGCACAAAATCGTGATTTGATCATTACTAACTTCACTCCTAGTAGATTCTCCAATAATCCTTATCCGTCTACGATCGTTAAATCCTACATTTGCGTCTGACCACCGAGGAATATTTTCCAAGTAACCCGGTACCTCTCGTGCTTCCATGATCTCCTCATTAGTGTCTCCTCGAGTGGCTTGAGCCAGCCGATCTTCCAGGATGTCTACCAGCGACCATGCGACTGATGCTCCCGGTCTGTCCGGGGAGCACGATCATCCGATAAGAGACGCTGAGTCGGGAAGTACATATGCCAGGAGCACTGATTCCTCCACCCCCGGATGCGACGACTATTACGATTGTCCGACGCATAGATTCCTCAGGACTACAACCACAGACGCCGATTCTGACATTGCCGAGGCTAGCACAAGCAATCAGGCTCCCCTAACCCAAGCGCCGTCGTCACAAGTTAATGAAATAACCGAGGATTCAGCCAGCGTGACACATCCAGATACCGAACAGAGCGAAGAAGGCACAACAACGCCTGGGCAAGTTCCAGCTTTAGATACGGAATTGTCAAGTATCAGTGGCTCTTCCCAAGAACAAACAAGCTCAGACGAAATACCAGTTCCAGTGCGTGGTATGAGAGAGACATCTGCGGCACAAGAGGCGGGTATCACTCTTAGGGAAGCTCTGCATCAGACAGCCGAATCGCTTGGTGGCCTATCCATTGCGGATGAAACGACGTCTCGTTCTACGCCTGACCAACGATCGCTGCTTCCGAGTAACACGAATCGAAGCAATATATCCTCCGCTTCACATACGTCCGAAATCCAGCGGCCTACCACAAGGTTGAATCCGATATCGTCAACATTCTCTCCGAGAAGATCTCCGCAAGACGTTACTCTTCCGCGATGGCAGCCTGATAGTGAAGTGACCTACTGTCCAATATGCCGGACTCAGTTCAGCTTTTTTGTTAGGAAGCATCATTGCCGGTAGGTCCCGCATATATACCAATGCGTGAAATGATTAACAGACGCTAATAACCATAATAGGAAGTGCGGTAGAGTCGTATGCAATTCTTGCTCACCACACAAGATCACGATACCCCATCAATATATCGTGCGGCCACCTGGAGAACGGAGCTTACATCGGTATTCGTTTCTCGGAGACGAAGGCGGCATTGCCGATTTCAGTACTTTAGGTGGCGGCGAGCAGGTCCGACTTTGCAACCCGTGTGTCCCGGACCCAAATACAACGCCGCCCCAGAACCAACACCCAGCAGGACAATTCTCTCCAAGATCACCCCTTCCACATCAACGATCTCAAAGTAGTTCTAGTGGCAATTATAATTATAATGGTAATCCAGGCAACGACAACATTGCCACTCGTTACACACAATACTCTGTTCCGCCAAACATGTCACCTGACACTTATTCTAGAAGTCGAAGTGTTACGATGGTTGGTTACATACCTCAATGTGTTGTCAGAGACATACTAATATCGTGACAGCATTCTGGCCCGGGTCCCTCAAGAGCTTCGGGTAGTAATTACTATCCGCCTCAGAGCCGAGTCATCAGTGGAACTCCACCAACGTATTATCCACACCCATACTCTACATATCGCCACTCTTCCTTCCTAGGTCATCGATTCCCTGGTGCTTTAGCCGATATAGCAGATATGGCTACATTCGCCGGCCCGTCATCTTCCGCGTCAATGACAATGAATCGCCCGCTACCACCCCCACCACAAATTCCCGAGGAGGACGAGTGTCCAATTTGTCACCGGGAGCTGCCTTCGAGAGAGCTACCCGACTTTGAAGCTCGCCGAGAATCGCACATCGAATCGTGTATCGCAGCTCACAGTGCATACGGCTCCGGACCAAGATCGGCGTCGGGGCCAGGATCTGTTGGATCCGGTACGCAAGGCAACCACGGAGTACCGCCTTTAACTGCTCGCAGAACTGGTATGTTCCCGTATTTGGCGACGGAAAAGGATTGCGTCGATTCTGCCGAATGCACCATATGTCTTGAAGAGTTCGAAGTTGGCGTTCCTATGGCTCGCCTGGAGTGCCTGTGCCGTTTCCATCGATCTTGCATCACAGCATGGTTTGTCGACCACCCAGGTCGCTGCCCGGTCCACCAACATGACAGCTTCGGATATTGAAGCGCGCCAGCCAGCAGCGCTACCATTCTTCTTATACCACCCTACTACCGATCGTTACAATCAAATCCATCATTACTCATTCCGCTATTTATACCAATGCATTGCTCTGGAAGCCCGAGCCTAGGCATAGTTTGGCAAGGGAAGGTGACGCTCCAACCTTTACATCGCGATCTTTACAATCTGCATTTCCCTTCATGGTTGGGCGTTAGATACTTCTCCCTCTCGACGCGCGTGACCCTACGTCAACGTCACGGTACAATTCACAGTTTGGAGTCTGGCGTATGGATCTATCATCTTAGCGTTTGGATAGATACTCTAGATAATATACCACTGCTGTTCAGTCTATGGATCGACGTCTATCTCCGGATTATCGCTCGGTGACACAAATCGGCAAGTCAAGGATGTATCTTCTCACGTGGGATCTCTATACCCCTGATGCCACATGCGCTATACATATACAACCATTGCATGTAGCTGCTACATACGCACAGTACGAACCAAGTTCCCGGACGCCATACCAGCTTGTTTCAACTACCTACCGTACGCTACGCAGCTGCACTCGTCGTCTCGTTAGTCTAGTTCTTCGAAGTACATACGTTCAACAGGCAGATACCGAAATTTAGTACATAGTAAGCTTCCAGTGACCCGCGAGCTGCGCGGACAGGGGCTTTTGCGGTTAGTCTCGTCGACACAATTTGGACCTCACCGACTTCGAAGAGGCGTTCGCGCTGTCAAGACAGGAGCGCATGATACAGACCCCACATCGGCATCGTCTCTTTCCACGTTAGTTAGTCCGTTTCTGGTATGCGTGTGTGTATGTACGTAGGTGCCCAAGACGAGTGTTTTTTACTATCGCATAGATCGGTACCTCACTTAGGTGCCTAAGTGGTATTTGCGGATAGCATGGATGGGGTTATGGGGCGCGTGTTGGGTATGTACGTTACATAGTACGAACGAAGTGTTATTATTATTACTATGGATGGCTTTTTTTTACTTGAGAGACGCATCCTGACTTGACTGAGCTTATCCCCACTCGCGCGCTTGAGCGGCTAGGCCACGAGCAGACTGGCGCGGTCCCGATTCTTGTTTTCGGCGTCCCGGGATGACGCACGTAGCAGGCGCTAAGGCGCCAGGAAAAACTTGACAAGACCCCTAAGTTCTGTGCGGTATTGATTTTCGCCAGGAAGGATGTATGGATTCGGTTAGTCAGTTAATGAGCGAGGTATCGAATGTAGGTAAGACGGTTGTTACTAACCCCTCCCGCCGCCCACGTCGTCGAAGGGCTTAGCCTAAGGAGGATGCTGCGACGGATGGAGGAGGTAATACGTACATAGCAGGTAAACTGGGCTGACGGAACAACTGGGGACCTGCCTAGGTATCAATGCGTTAGCGTGGCTGGTACCGTGTACTGTATAATGGCTAGCTACAACGGGAATAGGTTCTGGTGGTTTAGACGGAGGACCCTGATTTTCCGCCGCGGGTTTCTCGCTCGCTTATCCTCAAGTGGCCTGTTAGGACCCTTTGTCAGACCCTTAATGCCCCATAAGGGGTGGAACGGAGGGGAGGAGCTCTGCTCCAGCTCCCCGAGCCTTGTCTGTTGGCGCAGGCATCAGCTAGCATGTATGTACTTAGGGTAGGTTTGAGGGCATGATGGGTATGGAATAGGGAATAGATGCGAAGACCGTCAGCGTCGGTTTTGAAAATTGCCGCGGTGGTAAAAAACGAAACTTGACAGCGCCCCTTCGGCGCATTAGATTCGGTTCTTGGGCCGCGGAACATGCCGCCGGAGCGACATCTCCTGACGGTCTTTACCTACACAGGTAGGATGCGATTCAAGGTTTCGAGATAGACTCGCGTCGATGTGCAATCGATCACCGCCTCGTCTGCGAACGGACGCGATGACGCTTCGTCCGGGGAATTCATCGAGAAGTCGTCATTGGACGCTACTAACATCATAGTGCGCATTCCCGGTTCCTTCGAACCCTTCTTCCCCCAACTCTTAGGGCGACCCGAGCGAGATGAAAAATTTCCAAATCTCCGGCGACTTAGCTAGCTTCAATTCTCCCCAGATCGATTTTTATCAGGGGGATCCCGGGAGCCAGACCTAAATTCCTTGAATCTCCCCGGACGAAACCAGACGAAAACCAGGAATTGAGATCCGTGGAAGCCTGCCCCGGGCGAACACTGTATAATATCTCGAATCTCTTAGCTGTTTGGGGGATCTTGTCCGCCGAACACGAGTTACAGTAGGTTAGGTACTGTAGACCCCTTGGGACGGCGTCAGCTTGGATCTCTGGAATGTTCTACTAGCCAGCCCACCGGAGATTCTAGCGAAGGGGGTCGCCGGTGAGCTAGTATCTCGGCCGGTTCATGGCATAGTGTCGGTTCGCCCAGTCTAGCGTTTGCTAGTTAAATGATCAGCCAAGTTCCTGATAAACTTGTCAACCCGTATCTCGTGACTTATGATCCATTTGCCTTGAGTTATGAGGTCACATGTTGTTGACTTCCGTGAAGGCATCGCCACAACAATGTCATCAAGGCGAACACCAGAGCTGAGCGGTGATGATACCTAGAGGCGCTAAGTACCCGAGGTTTCAACATCCCTTTTACCCGTGGAGGCGGTAACAAACAGCCCGGGTGTCCCTGAAGGCGTATATTACGCAACTCGGGGGTGTACCTATCGAGTCCGCCCGGGGCCAGCTATATCTTGGCAGGCGAAGTGGAAGAAAAGTAATAATAGCTCGGAAAAGCTTATTCCAGTTTTCTATGAGGTCCGTTCGTCGCCATATGGATCGCGACTATTTGGTGGGTGCTCGTTCCGAGCTGGACCTCGAGCGCTGGTGGATTTCGTCGCATCGGAGAAGAGAGCGAAAAAGGCAGGTTAGGGGGTGCGGGCTTGTCTGATAATAGCCATATCAAATATATATATACGAATCCATTTTACCGTGATAATAGAAATATAACGTTTTTATCATTAACCGAGTTCGTGGAGCCGCGTAACGTTTTTTTATTATTTCTCCAATACTTACCTAGGTAGGCACTTAATATGTACCTATTCTATGTAGGTAGCTGAGGCTTGTTTCCGTATGCTCCCTTTGTGAAACTCTATGGGGAATGCTTCCCGAATTTCCATGCATGAGGCTCATATACATAGTACCCTATTACTGCACCGAAAAGTATGCCATTTCTGGATTTGGGGGTTACCTAGACACGCGGTCTTCTGTCCACTATGTACGAGGCGAATATGTAGCTACGCGCGCATGTACGTAGGTATGTCTTGCCGTATGTCTCGCGCACACCGTATCCTTTGGCGATAGGCAATAGGCAATAAGGCAATAAGGCATCGTTTTCCCCAGTGCCACGAACTCGGGGTATCTGGATCCAGCCGCATCTAGCCGAGAGAAGGGCAAGCAGCCGCTCAGCTCATTGTAGATCTAGGACGATGTACAGAGGATCCTCTTTCAAGGATGTTGAGGATGTAACCAATGCACCTGACCTGAGTACGTATCTGCCTAGGGAGGTAATGTCGATAGATACCTAAGTTGGCTTGATGTATGATAGCAGAAGCGATGGGTGGCTTAGTCAAAGCCTTGTAGTATGGTAGGGACGAATGAGAATAGAAGAAAATGATTTACATGTTACATTGGCCTATTTCTTACAGTAGTAGACCGTTACAGTATCGTGCTTGCGCAGCAGCGAATAGCGGCACCCGGCATGTCGCGATTTTTGATACGGCAGGTATGTCTGTAGGTACGAGTAGGCACAGGTATCTACCTAGGCAGGTATCTAGGCAGAGAGAGGGACCGGAGAGGCGAGCGGTGAAAGAAAAAGTGCAAGATGTCCATCGCATTTTCCACCATCCCGTCCATCCAGCGATCCCACGTGCCGCCGCGTGCCGCGGGAAAATACCTCGCAAGGGTTAATGCCAACGGCAACCCTCCCCAATGAGGGGACCGGTGAGGCTTCTTGCTGAGAAGTGAGATCTTATAACAGATAACCACAACTGCCTAGCCTATAGCAGGGCCGATGGAAACGGAAAAAGGAGAGGGGTAATACATACAGTCGCTCATCGAGGACTACTTGTCCATAGTTATACGCATACTGTACGTTACGTACGGTACACAAGTAGGAAGCAGTACGTAGGTAAGCAGTTTGGAAGTAGAAAGTAGAAAGTAGATGGAAGATAGAAGAAGATACGGAAGTAAATGTGTATATTCAATACCCCCCCATGCTCCTGACCCCCGCGGGTGGATGCTTGTCAAAGGAACAGGGTCCGCTATTCGCGACAACAACTGGCGAGGCATTATGACTAATAGTCACATCCATTGTCCTGAGCTCGTTTGAGAGAGGGATTAAGGGTTTATGGGATTTTCTCAAAAGTGATAGAATTCTAAGGATTCTGGATTTTTGGATTGGACATTTAATAATGCAAATGTTACTATCCCGGACGATCTGGGCGACGTCTAACTCGTCCTCTCGGTTCGGTGGGGGTGAGATATTTCCATATGACCTGTAAACGAGGGAAATATACAGAAATGAACTGCGTAGGGACGGTAGTTGTCAGGGGTTTCTGACCAAACATCACCCAAGTGTGGTTACACTGTCAGATTCCTTCGCCGTTCGATTCGGGCGCCAGTTGGGCTTATGGGATTTTTGATTAACATGGGATTTTTCTTATGGTCCTGAGCTTTTCCATCATCCAGCCCGACCATCTCCCAAAGAATCAAAAGGACTCCTACATTGGAATAGTGCGTAGTCGTCCTGTTAAAGAACAACGTAGAACCGTCACATTTCAACTTCGCCGGTCGCCCTGCCATCCTGGAATCCGATTCACCGCCGAGACGCTGAGTTCCGGACTGGCTCAATATGTGGATCCGCCGTCGTGGCCCCTTTTTGACAGACCGGCTCGTCCCATCGCCACCATCCGACGAGTTCGTTTACACTGCATATTGGATTACCTAGACGGCACACTCACCTTCCCGTCCGTCCTATTTGTCTCTTAGATCATTGGGATCACGGCATTCTGCAATGTCCAAGCATCCAACCCGACGCTTATGCCGTAGAACGCTCCCCCTCGGTTACACGAGCGACTCCGTCGTCAACGTGTTTCCTCTCATTTCAGAAAGTCAACGTAGCTCGATTACTAGAAATAAGATTCGCGTGCGTAGTATCGTCGCGGATGAGGATGAGTGATGCTAAACTCTGTTCTGTGGCTCGGATCGGTTGATTCGCTCGCTATTGTTGGGAGGGTGACTCTTGGTGTATTACCCAACGTTACAATTGAGATAACCTGTGGCCGTCTTCGGTGGTGGCATAGGTAGTAAACACAACACAACCGATAACGAGATTGCGAGTCATCCTATAATAAAGTAGTAAAGTTGTCAGCAACTTAATAACGCGAGTTGAATATGAGACGGCCGGGCAATGTATCCTGAGATCCGAAACAACTGGAGGCCCACTATCTGCCAGATCACAAGATGTAATTCGTCGCCAAGAGGAAGAAACCCAGGAGTAGTCGAATGGACGGGTAAGTCCCATTCGCGAATCATTTTTTGAACCAATTGTTATGCTTTAGTGAGCAACGCCTACGTACATGTTGTCAAAGAGGTCAATTGCCTCCAACTGACTGACTGACTTGCCGAAATCAAATATTCGTTATTGCAAACGCCGTTTGTGATGCCAAATTCCGATCAACCCACCCCGTGAGCCAATGGTAATCCTGATGCTGATGTAAGTCATGAAACGGCTGTGGTATATAAAACTTCTTTTTCAACACCGGATCCCCTGTCTTGGTATAAAATCACAGTACAGCTCATCGCCCTCGCGTAGCACTGTTGATGATAACACACTCAGAATCGAATCCCCCAAAAGCAAGCTGGCCCAGCCGCGAGGCTAAGTTCAGCTCCTAAGATGAATAAGCGACAAAAGGCTACCGAATGAACTTCGCGTAATAACGTATCGTAGACTCGTCTGAGTTCATTTTTCGTCGGTGCCACGGGCGATTTGAAATCGCAGAATCGATATGGGTATCATAGGCGCCGTTGTCGCGACATGGCGGCTATAGGGTTTGTCCAGCTCTACTCCTTTCCTACTGCAACCACCGTATTGACTGCTCATTTCCTACCCCTACTGCTAGCAGTTATCTTGCTCGTGCTCATCAGATCGCCGATGTATTTCTGTAGAAACTTGTTGTGGCTGTCCAATTTGTCATGCTCCTCCCTAACGGCCTCTATTCGGTTGAAGATCATGAGGAGAGAATCTTGCAGTGCTCTCGCATGCCTACAAATGTTAGCCCAAATAATTCGGAGACAGGAGACAATCTATCTTACTTGTGAAGCTCTTCGCGTGCCTCGCGTCCCATAACTTCGATGTCCTCGCTCGTTCTTCGAGGGCTCATCGCTCTGACATCATCTGGCTCAAGGTCCGGTTCTAGCGGACCAACCTGATTAGAATCCCGAGGGACGATCAGGGTGCCGCTGCTCTTTCTATTTGGCAAGCGTGGTCGGATCGGAACGGGGTTATGGATTTCTTGGCTCTCTACGGAAGAGGATGATGAGTCCGATCGCTCGGGAGGGTTAGGTTTGACTTCGGTAGGATCACTGCTCATGGTGACAGATGAACTATTTACTGGTCCAGACCGTGGAAGTTGTATATTCGAAGTGTAATTATAAAGTTGGTGGAAGCGAAAGACTCTGAGCCGAAGTAGTATTAGAATGAATTAAGGATGGCAATGACAATATGTCGTCGACGTTAACGCCCGTATCCTCCCGTCGCCCGAGCCTCGAGAGGATCGCCACCATTCAGTGAACAATATGCGCCGTGATCGAGCGGGCAGAATAGAGTGAATAGGTTGCGGAGTGCGTATGCGTGACGAGCCGGAAGCGTAGTGGTGAAGTGTAGGTAACGAGAGAAGGGCGCAGGAGGCTGGCTGGCTGGCTTGGCTAGTTCCTGCAAGAAGGATACATCGGCTCTTTTTCTACAATTGTGATATTGCAATTTCGTAGGAGGGTGTGGGTTGTATAAGTCGGTCAAGCGACGGTAGCAGAAAGAAGATTGATGGGGTGGGCTTTGGGTAATAAGGGAGGAAAGAAAGCAGAAGAGACACAAGAGGCAGAAAAGAGGTCTAACAGGACCCGGTCTTTGCGAATCGGGGATGAGCGGGGGGTACCAATTCGACGTAGTTTGAAGTGATCGTCACTCAAAACCTCAGGACTCTTTGAACTGGGGGTGCAACAGATGTTTTTTGGGGGGGTGACTAGGTGACTTGGTGACTTGGATACTTGGGATGTAGATGTAGATTATGTAGTAGTGTACGAAGTACTGGATTAGCTCGACCAGTGGGCAGTGGTGAGAGCGATGGCAGGATGGTCAATGTTTAACGGTTAACGGTTAATGGATAATGGATAATGATAAATGGCTGCGTGGTTGGGATTTTGCGCTGGCCGAAGTTATGGGAAGAGTCTGTGTGGCCAGTGGTCGAGTGAGCCTTCGTGGGTCGTTGTCGATCGGTACAAAAATGTTCAAAGGACGGCAGGACGACGTTTTTGTTTGGCCTCTGATGTGACAGAGATTACGGCGCAGGGGGGAACATGACCGAGTGACATAGTTACAGTGTAATTAGCACCGTATATTATTTCGGTACGTCTTATGTATGTCCTGTACCTCCCAAAAACCTTCAATGTTCCCACCTCGCTTGTTTGCTAATCTAGGTAGTGTGAGGACAGTGAGGTACGTATACAAGTACTCAAGTACCGGCGTACCGATATACGCTAACCGGAGACCCCTGTCTCTACGATTTGATTTGTACATGCTAAAACGTACCTACTTGACCCGTTAGTGGAGACCTTCTTAGCTCTGTCGATGAGGGAAGGGGATCTTCTTTTCTCTCTTCTCTTTCCCCTTGAGGTCATTTGGGTCACCGCAGTAGCCATAGTTGCCTGAGTTGCCTAGGAACGCATGAATAAGATTCATAGGAAAAGGAAACCACTAGGCGATATCGTCAGGGGAAAGTTGCCTGACTTCAATTATAGTAGGTAATAGTTGAAGCACCAGTTGACTAAGTCGACAGGGTTAGTTAGGTACCCAAGTACCTATCCATCTATCCATCCTCCACACACATATACATACATGCCTACACATACACATATGTATGAAGTACGGAGCATGCATGATCCATTTCATCTTTCACAAGCCAAGCCGATGTATGTGGTGATGCTAAACAGATACAAGTACCCAGACACCTACATTACATACCTACCTACCTACCTACCTACATAAACGGGCAGATAGGCAATGTCACCACTTATCAAATGGATGTCACCGAGGCCTACCGCACTCATTCTCATTTTTCATTATCATTAGTTATTAGTCTTTTTAGCGGGCAATTCTCAATCGCCACGTTTAAACCCGTGACTTTACTAATCTGAAAGTACTGCCTAGCAGGTGGTATGTATGAATGAAGGTATAGATGGATGAAAGACGAAAGATGAAAGCACATACAAAGATTAATGCTAACTAATTCGGCCAAAATTTTAAAACCTGGGATAGCGATGGTTGTATTCCTTACATGGCTGCGCGGTTCCTTATTGCTTCACGGACCTGAGACACGACGGTAGCAATAAGGAAGAAAAGAACGTCTCAGGAAATATATTAGAGTTCTATTATCTCTTACCAATCTTCCGAAAAAAGACCACCAACGTCCACTGCGTCCATATTATTTTCGCGCGGAGGAACCACTGAGCAACATCCACATACATTATCCTAGTCGCGCAGATCGTCGTTGAACTTGTGTGACTCCAACAAGCAGCTCCTGATTGGATGATTTGGTAAGGAGTGGTCCCTTGTATGGGGAATGGACAGGCGTGGTAACGAGGAATGGGATTTCTGATGGATTCCCCTCGGGCTTGGCCATCCTAGCCTGACCAATCGCCGTTCTCGCTCTCATGGACCACAGAGAGAGGTTGATGGAGCACGGCAATCTTAGACCGTTTCTAAGGGGCTCTGTGATGGGCAACTGATCTTAAAAAGCCTGCTTCACGACGACGTTTTCAGTAAGTGATAAGCAAAAGGCTCCGTTCAACGGCCCATGATGATGCCTAGAAGATTCTCATAATCTGGCGGTCGGAGCGACTGAGTGACATCCGACCTAGGTACTAAATACCCTGATACCTAGGGTTCTTGATAGTAGGCATAATGGTATAAGGAGGTACAGTGAATTTCCAAGGTTGTTTAGGGCTACGCCGCGAACTACGCTATCGCGTACCGTAGCGCTGTCAGATCGCCGCCATATATATATACAATAAGCAGTGCCGCCGGACCAAAAAAGCAAGAGGCAACCACTGTGTTCCTATATTAAAGATGTCTTTGGTCGCGCGTCAAAAGGAGACATCTTTTAAATGAAAAGGGAACGCGATTCGGAGGGGGAGCGCGACATATAACTGGCCTACGGTCTCCCTTGGCGCAGATTAAAGTTGTTCTTCCGCCCTGCAAGGCGCCAATTTCAGTGTATGGGAGAAGGACCCCTAAAAACGTTGTTTTGGGACTTCGGCGGATGCACGTTAGGCAAAATGCCAGTTGCCCTCTTTCAAATCCCCATGACATGGCAAAGAATACCACTAATATCGCTAGTGATGGTGTCATCACTAGGCCGTGAATGGCAGCGGGAAGCCTTGCTGCCTCCTTTGCCTCTTCCTAAAATTACACTTCCTGCTTCATGTTCCTGCACTTGTCAATTATTCCCACGGATATCGATTCTCGAAATCAACGTCACCCGGAGGTACCAAGGTACATATCTTGGTAGGTCCCCTAGAAGGAAAAGAATATTCGAGATGATACAGAGATGGCGTAATCGGTATGTTCTCGGGTCTTTTTTGAGCGGTTCGACGACCTAGCGCTAGAGACGACCCTTGGGAATATGACGATTTAAGGGACGGAGCCGACAAGCGACAAGGCAGATAGGTCCATGCTGTCCATGGTCCATGGACGGATGGAATATCTGGGGCACTTTGAGCTGAAGCAGAGCTGGGCTGTCTCTAGCACAGTCCGATGGATACAGTATGAGAAGTTCGCGGCATGTAGCTATCGGCAAGTACTTGGGTACTTAAATGATGTGATGTTTCTAATGCGGAAGCGGGGCCAATTTCACCCCTGGCGTGTGTCGAAAACTCTCATGATGTCATCCCTGGGAAATATGTGGTACCTATGTACACTTCACTCCCTGAACCACTTCGACGGCACCAATGCGAAAGGAGCAGGCGCTTTTAAGGTCTTGTAATCCCTTCCATGTCCGTTGACCAAAGTTAGCCTCCGAGGGTTAATAACAGGTACATGTCACAAGGTTATTTTAGTAGAATCTTACAACATAGGACAACGACATTAATGTTTTAGCAACTACATACTACAGCTGCGATGCAGTAGTAGGACAATAGATGGGTACGGAAGAGAAAATCGAAGGGGAGAGCGACGATCAAAATGTTAAGCTGTATCCCTTTATCGCTAATAAACACACAACCCATGTGCTATTAGTTTATCGAATATGTAGTTCTGACTTCTAACAGCTAAACAGCTAGCGAGACACTTTTTTTCCTCTTCTCTTCTACATGCCCTACCCGCCGTCAAATCATTTCCTTCATTGGAAGGTGTATTAGTCAATCCTCATTTTGAGCCTTGCAATTGACGGCATTTCTGTTAAGAAGCCCCGACCGCCCCGTCTTTTTATTCTCGACCTCTTCGGGTTTCTTCATTGCATTGACCTGTTTTTCTCTGGACCTTTGAGTTCTCACGTTTGGTATTGTCCGAAGCCACGAGGCACTTAACGTGGCTACTTACCAATTTCATCGTGCAGGATCATGGTGACGACATGTGTCCCCAAACCAAACGCGAAGAGGACATAAAGTCAACAAAAGGGAAAGGGGCATAATAATAGCCCTCACCGGACCCTACATACATACATACATACACCCATACATGGGTTGAATATCCATGATACAGACATCCTACCTATCCTACCTACGTAGGTAGTATGTATTGTATTGGATACACATCCAATATTTCGATGGGTGAGACCTTCAAGAAATTCCGTTCACCCCCGCGTTCATTCAGGTCATCATCCATGTGTGTCAGCCACTGCGCCAACCCGAGTACAATGATACATCTGAGACCCTTTAATCTCAGCCCCCGAAAGCTTTTTCTCCAACTTCCCCATAGAACCCATGAAACCCTTTAAGAGGCTTCGTCATTTCTCGATTCTCCTTTCGCGATCTCCTGCTGGTTGCCGCTGCTTGTGCGTATGTTGTGGAACAACAATGACATCACAGCCAAATCCGTCAACGCATGTACCTGTGTAGTGTACTCAGTAGTTCGAGAGTTGATGTCCAGGTTATTCCCCCTCACTAAGCGTTTCAATATCATTTTTGACAAAACTGCAAGACTTCTCAAGAACCCCTCTGCCCCTTTAAAAACTCGTGTAAGATACTATGGATATTACGTATACCTGCATCCGTCAACCAAATTGGCAGCACTACATGTGCTAAGTTGACACTGCAACAGTATATGTAATTCAACCATTCAGATAATCGAATCTGCGTATGCACTGTAAGGTATGGTATATATGTACCCACTATAAGGTACAAAACAGCACAGTTATACCCGATAAGGTGTTCTACCACCTAATTGCACCGGAATGACGCTATCTGATTAGTGCCCGCCTCTCCAAAAGTCTAAACGTTTCTTAGCTGCTTAGGTGCTAAGGTCGGAATCTGCAAGCCTCACCTTGTTGCCTCCCCTATCCCCTTCCTATCCCTCCTATTACCAACCTATACCATCTCTGCACACTGCACCCAATATCTGACATACCAGCACCAGCACCGGCACCAGCACAGCTATCAGCTCATTCACCAGTTATATAATGTGGCTCTTGTGTCATCTATCACCACGTAATACAGCACCGCTATGAGGAACCCTCACCCAGCATTTCTATTACTAGGTATATGGAGTTGATAGGTAGATATGACTGCTTGGTTGCTCCATCCACAACACTCACAGAATCTCGGCATGTCCGCCCCCCTCAGTTCCCGTCAATGCTATCCCACGCTGAATCACGGAGACCCGAATATCTCGTCAAAACAAGGAAAAAAAAGAGGAGGCAGTTCACCGACAAGAAGCTGCCTGGAAGTGCCGATCCCATAGCTTCCGCAACGCTCGTCCAACGTGTCCGACCAATCAGCTAACTTGGAGGCGGACATCCTCTCCTCCAGGCCTAGTACCCAGAGATCGGCGCTCGCTGGGGCCAAGTCTCGTTGTTCGGAGCATTCTCGCCTCTAGGTCCTCTAGTTTTTCACGCACCCCCAAAAATTACATATCACGAGGGCCTCTTCCTGTCTGCGCCCTGCCACGTGCGACATTGGCCCGTTGCCTCTCATCTGCGTGCATACTACGCCCATGAGAAGCGGGGAGCCTTGACATGTTGTAAGGCACAATGGCACACCCCACCGACCAGCTTATCAGATGGCGGCCCAGACAAGATATGCTTAGAGCCGTCGAAGCCGTCCGGATCTAGTTTGCCATCGATGATGCTATAGACGTATCCTTCGTTGGTTGCGTATTACCCGGGGATATGGTCCCGTTACGAGCTCATCAGGCGCTATGGAACGATTTCCGGCTCGACAAAAGACAGGCCAGCTCAATTAGTGAGTATTGGTGTCAGGAACCAACGCCACCCGGATCTAATCCATACGTTTCTGCGTACGAGAGGTAAATAATCCTCGTGTTAAGCAGTCTATGCTGATCACTAGCAACCAATATTCACAACCTGCTTAGTCTTGGGTCCTTCTAGCTCTTTTCGAAAAGTGGAATTCGTCAGAGCCTCGTTCTAATTCCAGTTCCTTGCGCCATCTAACTAACTAGGTAGGTAGGCAGCCGCCTGCCACAAACTCATAAACTAAAATCTGCATGACGCGGTAGGAATTTTATCTCGCTATCCGGTATCACCAGATTACGAGAGACCAGGCAGACTGGCAGACAATAGTTTCTCGTGGATCTCTTCCATTTAGGAGTCGACAGCGTCGCGATCAGCAGGCGACAGTCGCCCTGATCAGCAATGCAAGTCCACAAGCTCGAGTATGGCAAAGCTCGGGATTGACTGCATCCTGCTATGTATGTATAAACGCCAGCCTGCCTAATAGATCGTGCATAGATTGTGTTGCGGAATACCTAACATAGTAAGTTGGGCTTGAAAGCAAAACTCCACCAACAGCCCCTTGTCCAGCACCCTCCTTCACGTGCTAATGCGTGAGGGCGTCACATATGGTGACTCTTAGAAAGTGGTGTGAGCATCAAGGAATTTGAGGACGTTTTAACTCAAGATTTGCCCTGTATTACACATGCATACTCACACATTAGGCAAAGCTATTTTTGAACTTCATCCTTATGAAAGTGGGTACGGGACCCGACGGATGCTTCTTTGAAGTTGTGAAACTCAAATCCCGCCAATGGAGTCGTAAGGAGTTGGACTATAACGACAACTAAGTATACAGTACTCCATTCTCGACACCGTATTGGCCATGCCCTCCTCTCCGGTTCCAAGGACATAGATTCACACGTTGCCCACCGCGTTCGGTGTGCTGTCGTCACTAGCCGATCTAAGCGTCTACCGGAGACGAGGTTAACGCATAGTCGGAATTATGAGAACTATTCTACCTAAAGTCTCTGTGTAGCTCACCAAAGCCGCTAACCGACGCATCAGACACATACAACATCGTTACAAGTTGACCTGAATTCGCCTTTGCTTCATTGCAGCTTAACTTAGGCAGTTTTATCATTAGATCATAGCCCACTCAATTTTACAAACTTACCTTATCAAATCAAAATCTTTGGTGGCTTTACCCCAATGCGACGGCGCAGTTACACCAGTCTGCAAGGCAAGGCAACTTCAACCGAAATTCACGATAGCTTCAGTCCTAAGGTGGTCCCTAATTGGGACAAGATACGTTTTGGGAGGCCGCGCGTGTGTGTGGAGAAACTTCCACAGGCGACGAGGACTTTAAAGCCGTCACCGCGCAGATCGACGAAACGCAACCACCAATACGATAGGGAGTCGGCATTATTTTGGCGATACTTGCAGGAGAGCGCAGGGTATCCCGAAGGAGATTTGCTGCTAGCACCCAGCGGAATCTTAGATGTCTAAGACAATCTGGGCTTTTCCAGAGGTTCTAGGGCGTACTCTGTCATGTATCGTTACAGCTTTGATTCGGGACACTCAGTCCTTCACGCAAGGATCTCAAAGCGAGCGATTTTCGACGAGGTTTGCCTAAATCTTGGTGAGCAGGATAGTATTTGTCAGATATTCAGAGAGCGAAGTTCGATACCGGCCGAGGTTACCTATTCACCTCAAAGTATCGAGTTCCAATCATATACCTCCCACGTCAAACCCACTAGGAAGATGGGAAACGTTTTCCTGGAGTATAGTGGCGTTGGCCACGCACGTCGGCCCTCTCGAGACAAAGTTCCCAAAAAAAGTACATAAAGATAATGTGATGCCATTCGCAACACCTACCGCTTTGGCCGCCATGCCACGAGATCTCAGCTCATCCCACTGACGGAAAGATGACGGACTGGGATCATGAAGCCGGAGGAAGACGAGGATACCATCCACCAGCGCCTTTGAATTTCCCACGCCACGGCAATATTTTGTTTTTGCTAAGCACGCAATTCCTCGAATATTTGGACGAATGACCGGTCAAGTACGCCGGTCAAAAAATATCTGTCGCAACCCGTTGTCAAAGTCATTGATCCCCTCAGAAGATGATTCCTTTAGGAAGACCACATGAGGGACGATCCAGTTTTGACAAGCCCCCTTTTCCCCGTAATCGAAACGCGTATTGCAATCTTCGCTCCTTTTTGGACCCTCCCAATCGCACGATAGCCCTCGTCATTTATCGTCATTTAGATCCACCCGAAAATTCCCGTAGGAATGCGGTTGCTAACATAATTCCGTAGTAGCATAGCATGGGGGTGGCATATTATTTTGGTAACCTCTTAAGCAGGTAAAGGGATTCGAGCAGAGCCAGGAGAGCTCGTATGTAAAGTTCAAATATGCCAAGCTACAGTGTGGCACGCACGATGTTCACGCGGTTCTCGGTTTAGTAGTGCCGGCTACCAGCGCCTTGAAGCGGAGAATCTGAATCCATCAAACGTAGGTCAAGGAAGATCAATCTGAGGAGTAAAGCACTGACGAACAGGTGCCCCGGCCTGAGAGCGAGGGTCTAAGCGTCGTACGTTTCAATCTGCCGCCTCAGGGCAGGCGGAGAGTACTTGCGGTATCCGACGTCGTATCCAAGTTATTGGCGAAGTGTTGTCGATTGTAAAAGACAAGCACTTCGGACCCGCAGGATATTTTGGAAACAGTTGCGAAGATTCTCTTCCTTTCTTTTTTTTGTTCCGTTGTCGGCCGGTGGTATACTGGTATACGACCTCCAGTACCACCGCAACACAACGTTGAATTTAAATTACTATGCATAACCGGATCTTTTCACCGGGTGCGAAGCGACGTGTGGTCCCAAGAGGCCGAATCGTCGAAAAATTGCCATCTTGGCCGGCAGATTCCTCTAGCAGGTATGCTCTGCGCGCATGAACACACATCGCATATAAAATGTGGCGACAGCGGAGGGAAAGAAGCACAAAGGGAACGCCATAACGAATCCAATTGAGTAATCTGAACAGTAATATATTCGTGCTAAACAACTTTAACCACAATGTCGAGTAGAGCACACGACAGCTGGCTTATCGGCCGCGCTCCTATCTCCCGACTGCCGAAGCGCAAATCGAATATAAATAGCTTTGCCGCGACGCAGGTGTGAGTGGGATAGCAGGCTCGGGTGAACATTGCGACCCGTCGCAGCGTCACGAGAGATCCATATCTTTTTTGTCTACAAACGTACATACATTTACGGCACCCCCTTATCTCTACGAGCACGCCGCCGTGACGGTAGCACGGGCGCGTTTTTTTCGTTACATCGGCACCGCAGCTGGGATGTTATAAAAAAGCCTCGCGAGATTGCCAGCCGATCCACGTCGAAAGTAATTGCGACTATGTACAGTATAGTACAGTAGGTATGGTATGGGTATGGGTATGGGTAGAGTCGCATGCAAGGAAACGTTTTGGCGCTTTGCCGATTGCGTCCTTCCCGTTCGGCAGATTGTCAAGTGACAGTTGCCGGCAACCCGGTATGGTACGTACGTTTAAGCTCACGTTACCTGCCAGCGTATAATAGCCTACATGCGTACGTCGCATAGGCAGTAGGTAAGATAGACATCGCTTGGACTTCCAGCTTGACTCAGCTGGGCGATCGACTGCCCTTCGTACTTACTTGGGAAGTCGGACGCGCGGGATCATCGCTCGACGTTCAGCTCTTTCGCGGTTATTATATATTTTCCTAGGTAACCTCAGTCAGGCTGCGCTGCCGTTTAATATAATTGAGGCGTTTCGCGGTAGCGATTGCCGGGCTGGATAAGAGAAAGGGGTTCTGTGTTGTTGGTTTTAGGGGGCAGGCTGGTTACTCAAGTCCTAGAATCCTACAGTATGCCAAATCGGTAGAGATGATCTTCGCGGCGCTGTTGGAAAGGGGCTGCTTCATGCTTTGATATGGACAAATGAGACGATTTGAAAAGGATTTTTGTTTTCGTTCAGGGGAATCGGGCGAGGGAATTATTCATTTTGTAGTAGCATTTTGTTGAAGCGAACCTATGAAGCCTCGCTCACTTCTAGGCGCTCACTTTGGAAGATTAGCCAACGAAATTTATTATTTCTTTAGTCATGTACCTAAGCTTCGATGACGAAATGTTCCCTCGATGATAAATAAAATACATTATACGACGTGGTAGGATGAAAAACAACCCTGTAGAAAAAAACCCAGCGACAAGCCCATTGTACATGACCAAGACGCAAGCTGAAATTTCAGCTCTTACAAATTGTAAAGGCCCAATAATTGATCTCATTTATCAAGAAATATCTAATTCACATGGATAATTGTTCATCTATAAAATAATCTAAATGAACAGATATATTGTACTAACATATATAGAATTTTACCTGTCTTTGAAATATGTCTCTTCCTACTTGGCCACTATTAAGATGGACTTCTCGAAAATACATACTCGTAACAATGTCTCACACATGCATAAATACCCTGCTTCTTAGTCGGTAAGATAAGTAACTAAAAGGAATAATAGAAAATGTGGGTTTATGGCGTTCGTTGAGTGGAATGTGGGCTGTGATAGTTCTGCAAGGACTCGGAGTGAGTTGTAGTTCAGTTGAAGACATGCTTAAGCGAATGCACCTTGGGCTAGGAATATTGACTCAGCCATGAAGTATGATCACAAAACATTCAGCGGGCAATTACTCGGTGACAGAAAATCTACTTCTATCTGTTTATGAACCCTTGGTAGACCATATAAGCATCAAATTTATCTCTTAAGATATGGACCCGTTGTCCTGAAAACAGCCCTCTCCCACATTGCTATCTTCTGTTTACAACGACTATCATTTCCCCTAGAGTAATATAGAGTAGATCCTATGATAATTGGATGGCTAGGGTTCCTTTACGAGCCGTCCCGGCGACTCATTGGCTCCTCGTGCTCCGAATGATCAGCTGTCTCCAAGCCCTTTTGTAGAGGCCTCCTCTCCGCTCGAATGGAAAATCTGCCGGCTGCGTTGTCTCGGCTCTCCCATTAAAGTAATTGTGGCGTTCATGATGGTTGTGGTAGTATCACCGTTCAGCTTCTTGCAGATTTCGCAGTCTGCCAAGCTAGGTGCTCACGAGACTTGTCAAAGTGAAAAAGTATTCTCAACCATAGATCAAACCGTACGAAACTGCGGGAATGAATTATTTTGTAGACGGAATGGTTGTACTGTAATATGTACCTAAGGTATGTTCCAAAAGAATTATAATGTACTGTCCAGTGTTCATTATAATATCACCTGGATCCTATCCTTCTGAACGATGATCAATCTCCTAAACGAACTCTTAGGTCAATGGAACATATATGATTAGCACTCAAAGTTTCTATGATGCGTAATCAATAGGTTCTGAATTCTAATATGTCTGTCGTGGATTGCGGCGTGTGCTCAGTACTTTTAGTCTACTAGTTATGCTATCTCAAGACTCAGGGGAAGGCACAAAAGCTCTGTTCATATATCCTCATGCTTTTCAATCATCTCCATTTCTCTTAACTCTCTTCCTTCTTATTATTGTACTCTGTTATCCTCTTATTTTTTGCGTTCATTTCTTGATCTCTATGAATTAATATAGTTCATGAGATATAGCGGATGAGTCATCTCTTACTAAGTATGCTACATGTAGGTAGACAGGCTCCTCAGACTGAGCTTAGGGGTCCCTAACAACTCTCAGCCTTCTGTGAAAACGCAACCACCCCTATGACGACAGCTTATCAAATACGGCTCTTGTTATCAACGAGAAAACTATTTCGTCAGCTAGTTTCACGCCGAGAGCTAGGGGCTCCTTTATCACTAATATCGGAGCGGGTAGGTATTGCCGTCTGTCGAGACGATACTCCGTGTTGTCGGAGGGTGCTTTGTCTTCGACACCCGAGAGATCATCTAACACAAGGAAACTTGGCGGAACTAAAGACTCAGGAAATGGCAATTTCATTGCGCGAGGAGCTCAAAACTACCTACTCTTACTAAGGAATACGGTATACATGCACGAACGTTCCTTTGTCTACCCTTCCAAATCTAGCTACCAACAGGTCTCTCCCTAGGGATTACAAGGCCATGGGAGTATCCGCCTGGACTGGTTTCCGATTCCCGGACTAGCTCCCACTAGACTCTCAACTGCCGGCTACTCCTGAAAAATATTTCTTGTGCGGCGTGTCATCCGGTTGCTTCACATTTAAGCCTCCACCTGTTATCATCGATCCTGCCAACACGGTAAAGAGTATTTTCCTTAGGTTTATGTGCTTAGACTCCCATGCCTTCCCATTCGTTTCTTCTGCGCTGGTATTATTCTAAAACCCTAGGAATTGGTCAGTCCATTCTCGAACTTCCTTCTAAATTCTTCTCAGTGCATTCTTCGCTGTTTTGTTGCGCGACAACAAGATTGGCCTGGAGCTTTCCGCATCGTTCTGAGTCTCCCTCCTCTGGTGACAGGTATATAATCCGGCAAATTCGGTTTTCTGAATGGGTAGCTATCAGGGATGTTTCGTTGAAGGTAAGCAAGATCTTCAACGTGGCGCACGCTCAACGGAGGTCCGGCATGCTGGATGGAATGCTTGCGCGGATTTTTGCTAGTGACCTTGCAGCCACGATGTAGACACTTTCACCGACCTCATACTCTGGGATTATTTTAAGGTGGTTATGGTATTTAGGTATGGTTGTTTAAAGAGTGCCGATGATAGCGATGTTGTTCTCGGCCTGTAATAGTGATGGACCACGATTACGACTATTGTCGCCTTCATCTTTTAAAAATCATTGAAATGACCGATCACCACTTTCGACTAGAGATGATAAAAGAGAGAAAACCAGAATTGAGCTGCTTAAGTGGAGGGAAAACCAGCTCTTTAAAACTGCGGCAGCCCCTTTTCTATGAGCGAGTTATTTAAGAGAATATTTGACTTTTAAACTCTTTGTAAAACCTTATTGCGTTACGCTAGTGTTAGTAGATAAAGTAATAGACGTAATAGACACCTAATTGACTCGAAATAATATCGCCCTCGAGCTTTCCTGCGTAGACCTACCCACATCTTAGTTCTCTAAATATAAGTTCCATTTTTCAATCGCAGGAAGTCACGAATTTTGCGCAGAGAATAATCTAGACATCAAAGAGAAGCTGACATGAAAGATTTGTACAGTATAGCCACTTAATCTAGTGGCGTTGTAAACCAAGACATGCAGGGAGGGGAAGATAGGTATATCCTACGCCACTCAGCTTTGGCGCTGATTGAGGGACCTACGTAGAGGGGAGACACCTCTAATTACTCTGTAAAATGGATCAGAATCTGAAATGAATACAAGTATTATAAAAGGTCACAAGACCCCCCTGATTCTTCCTCTCTTTCTTATAGCAACATACCTAGAGAAATCGAAATTTGCGTGTAGCTAATATGAGGTAAGGAAAGTCCCAACCAATTTCATGAACCTATCGCGCTCTTCCCAATGTGCCATGTGACTCGCGTTTTCAAATACAACCCATTTGACCTTTGGGATCGACCGGAACCAAGGCTCAACACACAATTCTGAGACCTCATCATACCGTCCATTGAGAAGTAACGTAGCCACATCGATATTCTTTGCCTGCTCTGAGCCATCCCAGTCCTTGAGACTACCATCAACTATGATTTCCGATGGGCCCTGCATTGTGTTATACGCAGTCGAATCATCCTTCAGGTTGGCGAATGCCTGTTGCACCGGCAGAGGCAATGGGTCGACTCGACAGACATGTCGCTTGTAAAATACTTTGCTAGCCCGCTCATATTCAGGCGTTTCGATATTGCCAGTACGATCACCCTCCTCCAGAATTTCCTGGATATCCGGAGGTAATGTGGCGCGCAATCGCTTCCCGCCTTCAATAAAGAGGGGAAAACTGGCAGGCGAGCCACAAATCACGAGTTTCTTCAGTCCTTCCGGCCGACGTGCAGCATACATCCCGGCAAGCATGCCGCCCCAGCTCTGGCCCAGCACATAGAATCCTTTGGAGCGAAGTTGCAGATGATCGATCAAATTGTCGAGTTCTGCAATGAATAGGTCAAATGTCCAAAAAGATTCGTCTCTCATTTTATCGCGCAGATGCGTGGAACGACCGCAGCCAATCTGATCGTAGAAGACGATTGGGACATCATACTGGTCGATGATGTCGATAAATGAGGCGAGGTACTCGTGGCCCGCCCCAGGGCCACCATGGAGAGCTATTAGGGGCGGAGACGTGGATTTTTCAAGGTCGCCGACAACTTTGTACCACTAAAACAGCTCAGCTTTAGTTAATATCTGCAGCCGAGCTACTACCTAGGACCTAACCTAGGTGCCTGTATTTTTTCAAGATAGGTATCTAGGTAGACAGGGCGGCTTACTGTAACACAAGGCCTGCCGCTGTTGGGCGCTGAAAAGGGAACTTCTCCCTCAATAACGGGATGTGAGGACATATTGGTGTTTTCTACGCGATCCAACAGAGAAGCGATATGAACATAAGCAAGATTGGTGACGCGGGGAAGAGCTTCAAGAAGACCAATCAATAGGTACTAGGTAAAATGTAGAGTTGTCATCCATAGGGTGCTTTATTACCCATAGACTATAGTATGTTGAACCCAGATTCAGTTAGCATCTCAACGTCCGTCCAATCCGTGATGTCAAAAATATACCTACATAGAAACTAGGTAAGATTAGAAGCGGGGAAGTAAGCATCCCAAGTTGTTGGTTCTTTTGCGAGGAGGTAAGATATTACACTTGAAAGGCCACCTTTTTCGAGGGAGGTTTTATAAAATACTACGAAAGTTGAGTTCAAGCTGTGTGACTTTGGGAATTTAAATTCCAGGTGTGGTGTTTTCCTTTCCAAGATTACTATAGATGGTTTAGCTACCTGGGCGCCTATAATATTCGCTAAAATATAGCGATTACCCGCTGAAATATAAGGGGTAAATCACTAATAGGTCTGTGGCACCCCGCAATGGCTTCCCCACCGTCTCCCGACTATATCATCATCGGCGGAGGCACCTCCGGCCTTGTCGTCGCTCACCGCTTGTCCGAAAACCCGGATGTTCAGGTATTGGTGCTTGAGGCCGGAAAAGATCTCTCAGCTGATCCTAGGGTAAACATCCCGGCCCTGTGGACGCCTCTTATGGGTTCCGAGGCCGATTGGCAATATAAATCTGTGCCTCAGTCGGGTCTAGGAGGCCGATCCATCCGAAATCCGCAGGGTAAAGCTTTAGGTGGTTCTTCAGCCATCAACGGCCAAGCATTCATCGCTCCAGCTCAAGCTGAGATTGATGCTTGGGCCAAGTTAGGCAACCCCGGATGGGACTGGACTGGCCTGGTACCCTTTTATAAAAAATCATACACACTCATACCACCAGCGGACCAAGCCACGCTAGACCATCTCGGCATCGACTGGATCAATGACGATTACCGTGGCACCTCGGGTCCTATCAAGGTATCCTTTCCGGGCGTCCTTCAAAACCCTCTGTGCAAGGCATGGATCGATGCCTTCCGCGGTCTGAACAAGGCCACTAATGCCGGTAAGCTGAGTTTGAAATCCGTTCCGCACTATAAGCGCGGATAGAAAGATAGGGAAAGTAGTCATTAACGCCTTTCTCTTGTGCTACACTATAGATCCGTTCTCGGGTAATTCTATCGGCGGTTACAGCAATACGGCAACCGTCGATCCGGCGACCAAAACCCGGAGCTACGCTGACTCAGCTTACGGCGCTCCTATTCGCCAGAGACCCAATGTGCGCATTCTTACGGAAGCCAAGGTCCAGGGAATAGTATTCACCGAGACGGGCGCTGGCAACGTTAAAGCAACAGGTGTACGTGCCTTGGTCAACGGTAAGACGGAAACGTTCACCCCTGCGAAAGAGGTCATACTTGCCGCCGGTGTATTCAATACGCCTAAGCTACTTGAACTCTCGGGGATCGGTGATAAGAAGCTATTAGAACGCCATGGTATTCCGGTCCATGTGGACCTTCCAAGTGTTGGCGAGAATCTTCAGGACCATCTGATGACGGGGCTAAGCTACGAAGTAGTCGACGGTGTAGTGACAGGCGATCCGCTAATGCGACAGGAGCCCGAAGCACTTGCACTAGCCCAGAAGCTCTATGTCGAACACAAGGCCGGCCCCTTCACCATCGGCGGCATGCAGTCTCACGCCTATATGCCCACTCCTAATGTCACTGAGCTTCTTGACAAGTTTCCTCGGGCTCAAGATACCAAGGGCCTGGAGTACTATGAGATAGTCCGCTCCATTCTCGAGGCGCCTAACAGCAGTTCAATGGCATGGCTCATGTTCCTAGCCCAAACAAACTTCCACGAGGGGGCCAAGAGTTTCGTGGGCACTCAACTGCTCCCCGAGAATTTTGCTAGCCTAGGCTGCGTTCAATCGCACCCCTTTTCGCGGGGCGCGACTCATATCTCCTCAGGAGACATTGATGCTGAGCCCAATATTGACCCGCGCTACTTCTCACACCCGGCCGATCTAGAGATCATGGCACGTCACCTCCAAGCGCTCGACACGCAGCTGCGCCCATCACCACAACTGGCGCCCTTTTTCAAGCCCGACGGGAAGCGCAACCACCCGGACGCCTTCCACGTCAGAGACCTAGACGGGGCCAAGAAATACATCCTCGACACGGCTACTACCGCGTACCACGGGTGCGGCTCGGCGGCGATGCTGCCTAGGGAAAAAAGGGGTGTAGTCGATTCGAAGCTCGTCGTGTACGGGACGGAGAATGTTCGCATCGTTGATGCCAGCATTTTCCCGCTGATCCCACGTGGAAATCCCATGTCTTCGGTGTATGCCGTAGCCGAAAAGGCGGCGGATATCATAAAGGGTCACTAATGGAGGCATGTGTTCGTAAGCTAAGAGATACGAGGCTAGCCATATAAAAAGCTCACTGTAGGTGGCTCGAATTAGTAGAAGATTTTCAAGGCCCAGTGCGTACATACTTGAGGGTTGAGTGCTTTCAAAGAGAATTTCACTAGTTGATCTTTGTCAGTATCGTCCCCATCTCTTTGTCGGTACGCACCAAGGATAATACATCGTAGTTCATCTATCTTTACTATAATATTCTATGCTTGAAAATTGTGATTGAAAAGACGACCACATACCTAATCTTCAATATGCCGGTAGATCATACTACAAATGCTATGAAAACCACTACCTCAATAGTAGCTAATACTCTTATCGTATACGGAAAGGAAGTCAGCGCGGATACGGTTTTACGTACATGGGAATTAAAAGAGGACTGGTTTGACCCTAGATGTTTCGCCCACCGTACTCCGGGTTGTGTGCACGGCAAGCCCAAATGGCTCCTCGAATGGAAACCGAAACAGACTCATTCTTATGAGATGAGAACAGCAATTTGCGCTGCTTGTGAACGTCATCTCTTTGAAGGGTACGGCGCTAACGATGAGTAGTCCGTATTTGCCTTCCACGTACGTCTATCTCTGACTCTGCCATTACATTCATGATCCTACCTATCCTTCATCACCATGATCTGTAATTAACACAGTGAAGCCTCAGTACTTATATAATTCCAGCACCATATAACTACCTACCTAGCTATACAAAAATATCTTCACATTTAGACTATTTCTTGTCCACTAACATATCTACAGAGATATATAATTACCTACCTAGTAGATATACAAACTCATAAAACTCCCTTCTCACCTGTTTTTCATCAATATTCCAGGGCTCAAAATGGCTGAAGAAGAAAAGCCGGCCACTCTGGTCATGGAAGGGGGTGAGATCAAAAAGGAAGACATTATCTCATACTTGCGCCTAGAGCAATTCTCTACCAACGGAGACGTACAGGCGGCTACCGATCTATTATGCGCGGCGCATAATACTTCGGGTTGGACCCACGGCGCCCCCAAATTCCGGATCTTTTTTCGAAAACCATGGGATGGGAACCGCAAGATACAAGAGGACATATGCCAGGCTTGTTTCGATAAGGTCATATCGGGTTAGGCTCTGTTATAAAGATTTAGATATATATTAACACTATGGGCAGTCCGTTATCCTGTGGCTCATGGAGGATTATAATATATTATTACGGCGGAACCTCTGAGATTACCTGCTCGATAACAACTGGGGATCACTTTTCCGCACCGATCACCTACTAGGCATGCGGGAAGTTTTTTTGGTAGTTCAGCTATTCTGAAGAAAAATATTGAAAATACGAGATGGCTTAGTATGGACATAGCGTCACATCAAAATAATACATGCATATCACTGCTACTTTTCTAGGTACCCATCGACTTTAGTGAAGGAGCCTGTGTTTTATATTTTAAATTTAATGTTAATTGTCATCTATGAATAGGTAGGTATTCTCTCAGCTCGTCACCTGTTATGTGTGACGATATCCATGTAGCTATGCCTCTGCTATTTTAATTGTGCTCTATTAATGCTGATCTCGTAATTTTTCAAATGTACGTTAAAGATCAGGTGTTCAGGTAGCTTCTTGATACTGTATACATACCTAGTAGGTAGGTAGATTAAATCAAGTTCTGGGTTAAATAGGTAGGTACCCAGATATTTACCTACACTCGAGCGACTCTAGAGGCACTTACCTATATGTTATGTATATCGTTGAGATCTGAAAAATCCCCTTAATTAATTAGAACAAGGAGATCAGGTGGCTTCAGAGAATGAATTGATCGAACACCAAGTTGCAATGAACTGATCGAGCCAGTTGAACGTCGTCCCTTCATCTGAGCTAATGGATCTCCGTGCCTCAGAGTCCGATCCAGACTCGGATGCAGAGGATTCATAGTAACGTTCTCTTTGAAGTCTCTCGAGGATGATAAGGGTGATTCCGTACCGCTCAAGAGCAATAGCTTTGTGGCTGCGACTTCCCGTGCGAGTCGCGCTCGTGCTGTGATATACGGACCTCCAGTCGACGGCCGTACACTCCCTTTTCTCTAGATACCGCTTCAAGCGGTACGCGAATAGAGCTTCTGCCCAAGGTTCGTCGGTGGGGGGATCCCTTGCCTGCCTGTTTAAGGAGGTGTAAGTGGGTTCCGGCTCACCCACTATCTTGAAGACTTCGGGGAGGATGTCCTTGGCCGAAATAGGCTCTGGGGACGGGTTTAACGTTACGTATTCGTCGAAGTACATCTGAATTTCATCCTTACCGAGAACTTCAAGTACGTCTTGCATACTTGAAAGCTTCAAGATTTCTGATATGTCAAAGGGCGCGCCCTGCGAGAATTGCTCTTTAGAAACTACTTCAGACTGCATCTTGGAAAATTGAATTGAATGAAAGGTGGTGAATAAGAAAGAGTTGTTGACTCGAGTGGCATAAAGACGAATTATATATTCACAAAGTAACTCACTTTGTTCGGACTCAATCACATTATTCAACAATAATACGATGTGCAGTAAATTCATGAAAAATCTGCTTTAAAATACAAAACTATTCGGACAGGTGTTTCTAAACATTATTCATGGTGGTAACATAAAACTGACAGGGTTTCATCGCCTATCCTGTTTGATAGAGTTCCCAAATGCTTCCAGGCTCATGGCTTAAATACGGAAGTCCTCGAGCGGTGACAAGGCGTATGTGCACCCTCCAGGCTTTATCCATCGGCGACCCCTCCGGCCCCAGGTCCTGCCACGCGTGCAACTCTATACGTCCGGGAGATTTCGTGATGCGCAAATCAGTAGGGCAGTAACAGCAGTAATAATAACCCTTGGTTCGGTGACGTCCTCCGTGGAGAAGATATGGTCTCAGAATTCCCCTTAGCGACCCGAAATCGTGACCGACTCCTTTCCCGAGACCATACGTCAGCTTTAGATGCGGGCAGATCTTCAAGTCTCCCATGGCCGGGAGTGATAGCGGACTTCCGGCTTCTTGGTAGCACCAAGTAGACAGAACTAGAAATCGAAGATTGCCGTCATTTCCCATTACGATTTTGGGGTAGGCCGAGTAGCGAACTGCCAACTTGTTTGGCTGCTTGTAAGGCCACGGATGCGTTTCAAAACTCGGATTGATATGTGGCGCTATCAATTTATTTAGATACTGATGGTACCTATAACACTGCAAGCGCGTATACTTGAGAGCGAGCTGGACATGTCGGTGATCGATCCGAAGGAGGCGTGCGTCAAGCCGGTCTCGCTGCCCGTATCCCGTGTAGCGCCAGCGTTCCCGCCCCGCCAAACATGTGATGCTACAGGGGGTTTCTGGCGTATCGACAGTAAGAACTCCGTGAAGCCCGATACACGCCTCGCATACCCAGCGATCCGGCAGGTGACGGGCAATAGCTGCTAGGAATTCGCAGCGATCTTGGCGAGTAAAGCGGACCAACGATACATCCTTGCGCAGAATCTCACGTAGCGGGCGGCAAGTTTGAGATAAGATGAGTCGACTGGTCGGCGAGAGCTCGTTCGAGATACGGCATATCAACTCAACTGGTAATTGTAGAAGTGGACTCTCTTTCCGTCTTTCCCTAAATGGTATTGCCCATACCATAATGCTGGCAAGCAGTCCATATCCTGCTTGAAGCATACTCGGCAAACCCATGACTGTGATGGAAAAAAAGTAACATCTCGCGGAAAAGCAGATATCTACTCAGATATCTACTGGAGTTTTCCTGTTATAAGCTACAATTGGTCATCTTCAGATGAGCGCGATTTGAATTTGCTGACATCCTGGGTGTGGTCAATGAGCTACTAACTTACGAGGCCATCGAACTTACCCGAGGGTTGGTGAAGTTTGCTTGCCTGTGCGGTTTTTGACAGCTTACCAAAATGTGGCGTTCATCATACTTTAGACGAAACCTCAACCAGACCATAGCATATAAGCCGAGCTATAAAGTGACTCATCAGCTAAACATATATTTCCCCTATAGTTTAGATTTCTCTCTTTATATTTTTTTTTTGGTCGTCTCATGGAGATTTCTCTGAGTAATAGTGAATTCTCTGCCTTTGCCATCGCTGGCCAGGAGATAACTTGTCGGGGCCTTTTTATTACTGATCTCAAAGTCCGAAATTCTTTACATGCACTATCCCGGGTGCATTCTGGAGAGATGGCCGCAGTATTATCGCTAACCTTGAGACGTAAATAATACTTAGCAGTATTGTCGCACGCACTGCACAGGCGCCCACGGCCATCTAGAGCTTTATGAAGCGCATCTGCCCTCAATTTAGAAGGTAAAAGCTTGCCGTACGTCGCTCGCATTCAGACCGGAGACGGGATCTTCCTCGACGATATAAGTGGCTGCAGAAATCCGGTGAAAGACGGCGCTTCTCGATGTGATTTCGATGCTAGATAGTACCTATGTAAGTGGCTGCGCCCCTATCTCACCCGACCCCACGCCACGCCACACTCTCAACAATCTCATCAGCACTAATAATATTTCATCATGGATTGAAGTGTTGAGATGAAAGTTACATAGACGAACTGAAAGTCAAATATGCGATCTCGGTAATATCACATGACTGGTTGATAGGTTTTTTTGGCTCGTGAAGATCGACGCGAATGATGGCGATTATATTATATTAGCTATCACAATATCAACCTCGTGGGTGAACACAGTAAAGATGCCTGGGTTTCAAGGTACCTAGTAGGTAATGGATTTATCGTCGCGCATTTTCCCCAAACTGACCTCTCAGCGGTTCCGTATATAGGTAGCTAAGGTAGTACCTAGGTGAATGTATGATGATTCTTTGTTTAAAGCCAACGCAGAAATTCTGCATCTTGACGGACGAGACAAGGCCACGTACCTAAGTACGATTCTTGGTCCTCTTCTTGTACATTCACTCCGACGTGGTTCAAGTAGACACTTTAGTAAGAAAGATCAATAAGCCCAAAAAGTCCGATTCGATGCGCGGCGACATACTACCCGTGTTTCACGCCTCAAACGTACGTCACGGAATAGTAATCCTCATGACAGAGAATTTGGCGAGATTTGATGCTCACGACTGCCTATTCTCAATCGCTAGGACATATAAATTTCAGGTTGAAAAACGTCTTGTATGATACCGTAGCCGTCAAACGATGTGGTGTCGTTGCAACCCACCGAAGCATGGCTTAACAGATCATCTGTTGCCCCCAATACGCATGCGTTACACGTGTGTAAGGCTTAGGAGATGGTCATCAAATGATAAAATGTTGACCGGCTACTCGGCGCGGCGAGAAATGATGATCTGGCAGGGGTTTGAGGGGATTTCCTAGGGTTCCCAAGGGAATTAGGGGAGTTAGGGGGGTCATGTTGCAGGACGCACAACATAATAGTGCAGGTTACTTGGCGCTAATACTACCTATGATTAGCGATATTAGCCTTCGCATAATTAGGTACGTTGCAATGTCCCTTTCGTACGATATATGTATGAATTTGATATGCTGGAATGAGTATTCAAAAGAATAAGTGAATTGAATGAAAAAAAAGGAGGGCCAATTTGTTAAGTGTCGGACTTTCGAACGAATCCCGAGATGACTTGGCAAACGATATCGTAATCTCGTGGCGCGGATGCCAGCATGCCCAGACGTTTTAGGCTGCGCGAATCCGTTTAACCCATTGAATCCATTTGTATCTTGCGACCGAGGTTGAGAGGTGGCTGGTACTAGTATTGGTACTGGTATTGGTGCCGCTATCCCGATGCAACGGCCGCTCCGCGCATGTGAGAATATGTATCCGGGTCGGCGATACTATTATTGTAACTTGTTATTATTGCGCTTGCTGCAATCCCGCTGCACCTCCAGCAGGTATGTCTCGTTGCACTGGTATGCAACTGATATGCAAGGCCATCAAATCGGAAGGGATCAGCTGAAGGAATAGCGGAAACTGGTTGATCTTTGGACCTTTGGTACAGATCGGTGCAGCGATCATCCATGGCAAATAACAAGAAATAGGAACGGTGCAAGCGCCTCCAGCTCGCAACTATACAGCTGAGAATATTTGTCTAATTCCCTTTAGGGGTCCTAATCTCTTAGGTAGGTAGGTAAGTACGTAGCTCGGTAGGTATATGTAGCTAGGAGGGCTGTGTTATTAGAAGATTTTTGAATATTATGTTTTAGGCCAAATCTGATCGTGCTGCCGGAGAAAAAAAGTTGAGCAAAGTTAGAAAAGTATCTGATAGAAAAAGTTGAAAAAGTACTGAGTTCTAAGTTTGAGCACCAATTACCTAACCACCCAATCACCGTTAAACCCGTCCAAATATTGCTCAAAATCAAGGTTGGATCGTTTACCAGTTGACCCAAACCTAAACTTTTGACATCTGAATCATCTGAATAGCACTTACCTCCCATGTAGATGTACGCAATATGTGTACATTTATACCAAGGTAGTCGCAGCTCTAGATTGTGTAGATTGTGGAGAGAGAAAAAAATCATGCCAGGATTTGTGCACCGATTGTGCAGCGATTGCCTCCAATGAATTATACTATTGGCTAAAAGTTACAAACTAACGAATGCTTATACGATAAGATCCCTAACACAATTACATCATTCATAGCCCTGGATCCCACACATGGGGCCACGAATCTGGGAACATCTTGGACCACTTAGGAGGTAACCGAGCTTGTACCTATCAGGCCAAGACAGTAGCTAAAAGTACAACCAGAACAACAACTAGAACCACTAGAACAACTAGAGCAATCAGAGGTACCACTTTAAACTCTGAGAAACAGGGCGCTGCGTGTCTTTCCCAATTCAATCCTCTTAAGACTTAAGCTTACATTTCGTAACCATCGCCAACGTCAACTCCTTGACCTTACAATACTTTTCCTTTTCCTTGTTCTGTTTTCTTCCCCTCTTTCTCCTCTATGACTGTTATCTGTGCCTCTATCATCTCCTATTCTCCCTTCTCGTCTTTTGTGTTACCAAATCTCCCCTATTTTATTCGTCCTGCAATTGGGAACAGTGAAGCAGTGAATAGCAGCGATAGCTAGCTTTATAAACTATCGATAGCTCACCCGCCCGCGTTTACGTCTCCTTACATATTCCTACGTAACTAATAGGCACCTAGAGTCACTAGTATCTTTTAGCTGTCTAGCTATCTCATCCACAAGACAGCTTAAGACCTGACCTAGGTAGCTAGTTGCCAACCGGTCTTGTGTGTCACTCCTTTTAATCCAAGACAATTTCTTTGTCCAACTTAGTCGCCCCTCCACGCGAAGTACTTTTCCCACGCACGACGAACGGAATTACATATGCTGCGCAACACAACGAACGACCGCTTACCCCTCTTGCGCGTTTGAGCTGCTTCTGCAGTATAGACTTCCTTTCAAAGAGTCACCATGGCGTCGATCGAGCGGGAAGCAAACGAGCTCAAGCAGCAAGGAGCCATTGAGGCCGCTCGTGACCCTGAATCTTCTGTTACTTCGAACGACGCTCAGAAAAAATTAGTTGAAGAGAGCAAAAATGCAGGCGTGGCCGCTTTCACATTCGACCCCGATGCTAGTCCAGAGGAAAAGAGAGCCCAGGCTAAAGCTGTAAGTCTGTCCTTTATATCTAATAGTAGGCAATGGTATTTGACGATGCATCCGCTAATTGAACCTCCTCCCTAGGCCATACCCGACGACCTTCGCCGTTTACGAAAACCACGAGGTGTAGCTATTGCCACCGACGTCGACGATGGCACAAAGGCCGACTACGCCCTTCCTTCCCCTTCCAAAGCTGGCGCCGTTATACACTCCAAAGACAAGGATGGGCAATCGATTCTGAGTGCGCACTCGGCTCAGGAGGAGGAAGACCTCGCTGCAATGGTCGGGTGGACTCAGCGTTTCGGCTGGCCTGTCGATAGTGTCATGGAGGGCGACAGCCTGTTGGATCATACTACCTGGTTAGAGGGCACTGTTCCTGACCAGTACTTTGGAGAATGGTATCATAATGCTGCTATTATCATATTCGCCTGCCTCTCTTCGTGGTTCATTGCCGTTCTTGGGGGCGGTCTGGGTTGGGTCATTATCATCATGGCTACCTGCTCCACTTACTATCGGACTTCGATCAGGCGAGTCCGAAGGAACTTCCGCGACGACATTACCCGAGAAATGGCGTTGAAGAAGCTGGAGAATGACCATGAATCTGTCGAATGGATCAACTCGTTCTTAGTCAAGTTCTGGCCCATCTATCAGCCTGTTCTCGCCCAGACTGTCATCAACTCTGTTGATCAGGTTTTAAGTTCGGCCACTCCTTCATTCCTTGATAGTCTGCGATTGAAGACCTTTACCTTGGGATCCAAACCTCCGAGGATGGATCACGTAAAGACTTACCCCAAGGCGGAAGATGACACTATCATTATGGACTGGAAGTTCAGTTTCACGCCCAATGATAAGGAAGATATGACAGCTCGCCAAATCCAGAACAAGATTGACCCGAAGGTTGTCCTTGAAATCCGCATTGGCAAGGCTATGATTAGCAAGGGTCTAGACGTCATCGTAGAGAAGATGTCCTTCTCCGGTATTATGCGCCTAAAGATCAAGCTCCAGTTCCCCTTCCCGCACATCGAGAAAGTTGAAATGTGCTTTCTCGAACGTCCGGAGATTGATTATGTCTGTAAGCCTCTTGGTGGCGAGACTTTCGGTTTTGATATCAACTTTATCCCTGGCTTGGAACGTTTCATTCAAGAACAGATTCACGGAAATCTAGCCCCAATGATGTACGCCCCGAACGTCTTCCCTATTGAGGTTGCGAAGATGCTAGCAGGTTCTCCTGTTGATCAAGCCATTGGTGTGATCGCGATTACGATTCATAGTGCTCAAGGTCTCAAAAACCCTGATAACTTCGCTGGCAACCCCGATCCATACGCTGTGGTTACCTTCAATAAGAGGGCGCCTCTTGCTCAGACTAAGGTTATCAAGGACACTCCCAACCCCAGATGGGGTGAGACGCACTATGTTATTGTTACGTCGTTTAACGATTCGCTTGACCTTATAGTATACGACTACAACGATTTCCGCAAAGACAAGGAACTCGGTGTCGCGTCATTCCCGCTCGAACGAATTGAGGAGCTTGGCGTGTACGAGAACGAGCGTCTGGAAGTCATCGCGCATGGTAAAGCTCGCGGTGTTATCAATGCTGATATTCACTTCTTCCCTGTCCTAGAGGCTACAGAGCACGAAGGCAAGATAGAACCACCTCCGGAGACCAACACTGGTATCCTGCGATACACGATTGAGCAAGCAAAGGATCTCGATGGGACCAAAAGCTTGGTTGGCTTACTCAGTCCGTACGCTGCGCTGTTGCTCAACGGGAAAGAGGTTCACCAGACCAAGAAGCTCAAGCGTACCAACAATCCAATTTGGGACAATGGTTCTAAAGAAATTCTCATTACTGACCGGAAGAACGCCAAATTGGGCCTTGCTATCAAAGATGACCGTGAAATCGCAGGGGATCAACTTATTGGTACTCACCAGATCAAGCTTGATGACATGCTTGAGATGATGGAGAAGGGTCATGAGTGGTACAACCTTTCGGGAGTCAAGACTGGACGTGCGAAGCTGACTGCTCAATGGAAACCGGTTGCATTATCCGGCGTGTTAGCGGGAACCGGAGGTTACCAAACCCCTATCGGTGTCATACGCCTTCATTTCAAGAGTGCCCGCGATCTTCGGAACTTCGAAACTATGGGTAAATCGGATCCTTATGTTCGCGTGCTACTCTCTGGCATTGAAAAGGGTCGGACTGTCACACACCGAAACACGCTTAGTCCCGAATGGGACGAAGTTATTTACATACCGATGCATTCTTCCAGAGACCGTCTAACGCTTGAGGTTATGGATGCCGAGAAGATGGGCAAGGATCGCAGCTTGGGCTTGGTCGAGGTATTTGCCGGTGACTACATCACTGAGGATGACGAGACCGGCGAATACCTCGTGCATGATGCGAAGAAGATCCATGAAGGCGGCCTCCGATTGCACGGAAAGGGCATTGCAAAGGGAACGCTCATATACACCGTTTCGTTTTACCCGTGCTTAAACGTCGCAGATCCTGAAGAGGAGGAGGAAGACGAAGAGTCATCTGATAAAGACAAGGAGGCAAGCTCTGAGCCACCGAAAAAATCTCTCGATGTTCCTCGATCATCGGAAGCCGGAAAGATTCCTACATTAGAGAGGAGGGAAAACGGCAACGGCAACGGCAATGCACCAATAACGCCCACTTCGCCCACTATGCCCAAATCACCTGTTTCTCCTATATCAAACGCATCTGGAAGAAGATCTCGCGACACGCAACGAGAGCGTCCAAAGGTCCACCTCTCCCCTGAGGAGCTGCTGAAGTATGAATGTGGGTTCTTAATCTTCAAGCTCATGGAGGCCGAAATGCCCAAAACCGGAACACATCTCGAGATATACGTCGACGACATGTTGTACCCGTCCTATATCTCGGGCACAGCCAAGAACAAAGTCTTCAAGTTTGATGAGATCGGTGATTGCTTCATCCGTGAATTAGATTTCTCACGACTGACTCTCAAAGTGAGAGAGAAGCGCGAGAAACCAGGTGAGGAGCGTGATGAAGATCACACAGTAGCTCGATTGGCGGGTAACACTTTAGATACTCTAAAGCAGTGCCTGGTAAGTTCCCGCGAAACGCAAAATCATTTTCCCTCACATCGCTAACAAGCTTAGAATAACCCTACCGTCCTAAAATTGAAAGATGAGGAAAACAGAGTCGCCACCGTGAAAGTGAGCTTGAAATACTTACCCGTCAAGATGCAACTCGATCCCAGCGAGAGCATTAATAACATGGGTAATCTTCGCGTTGATGTGCTAGATGCCACAGATTTACCTCCTGCAGACTCAAACGGCAAAAGCGACCCTTACTGCAAGTTCGAGCTTAACGGACAGGATGTGTTCAAGACCAAGACACAAAAGAAAACGCTCAATCCTGTATGGAACGAGTACTTCGAGGTTCCCATACCGTCAAGAACCGCCGCCAAATTTACCTGCAAAGTCTATGACTACGACTTTGCGGACAAGCCCGATTTCCTTGGTGGGGCAGACATCAATCTGGAACAACTTGATCCCTTTAAGGCAAAGGAGCTCAAGTTGCTTCTGGATGGAAAATCTGGCTCCGTCAGATTGCGGCTCCTCTTCAAGCCAGATTATGTTACACGGTCTCGACTAGGGACTAGCACATTCTCAGGAACGTTTGGCGGACCTGGCAGGATCGTAACCGGTGTCGTCGGAGCTCCGGTCAAAGGTGGTGTCGCGGTTGCCGGCGTCGTCGGCCACGGGGTTGGAAAGGGCGCTAGTTTTATCAAGCGAGGTTTCCGCGGCAAGAAAGATGACGATGGCAACAGCCTAGCTCTAACGTCTAGCAACTCCGAGATCCCTACAATTGTGACAAATGGCCCTGAAGCTGCCGCGCCGGGTTCCGGCCTTAGACGATCGACAGGCTTAAGCGTAGATGGCGAATCGGCAGCTGCTCGTCCTGTGACACCCACAGCCAACGGCAAAAACCACGCACGCAACCCCAGCTTAGGCGGTGTTTCTATTCACAGTTTAGCACCGGGTGCTGCTGGTGCTGGGACAGCTACTTTTACAGTAGTTTCCGCAGAGGGATATCCTTCGTCATCAGATATTTACGTCATTATTAAACAACTCACACCCAAAGAACGAACTATTGGCAAGACAAAACACCATGAGTCCCCTGATGTGGTACGATTCGACGAAACCTTTAAGCACACGTGTACTGCCGATACACAATTCCGCATCGAAGTCAAAGGGCACCACACTTTTGGTAGTGACGACGACCTAGGCGAGGCACTTTATTTCGTAGACGAGAGTGGCGGTGGCGAAAAGGAGATCAAGGTGGGCGGTGGAACTGTGGTGCTGAAGAGCACATTCGGGGAGAACAACGATAGCCCAAGTCCAAGAAGTGGAAATAACGCTTTACGGAGAAGTTTCTTAAGTAAAAGGGAAACCAGGAATAGCCGAGAAGGAACGCCTACATAAGTCTCACAGCATGGGTTTAGCATTGGGCGCTTAGGGGGGGCTACGGGTTTATATATCGTGACAACTAGTGAAGGAATAGTTCCTTCAGTGTTTTCATAATCAAAAAGTAGATTTTTCGTTAATCATGATGAGTTTAGCCAATCCATATAGTAATGATAAATTTGCTTTGTGTAGATGAGATCAATTTTGAATGCATCGCCAATTATGAGCCCCTATTCTAGAAACTAAAATCATGGCAAGTAGCGCATCCTTATTCCTATACACATAAAAGGAATTTCAATTCTCGAAACACAAGAACATTGTCGCTGATTCTGCTAGTGATTATATCGAAGTTGTTGGACAGGTCAAGATGTTCGAAAGGAAACCTCAGACACCAATTGTCTTCAAGGGTCGAACTCCCCCGAAGTATCTCATTAATCCATGGTCGATACAAACGCCTTCTTAAATCGAGTATAAGTAGGAGCCCAGAACTCCCGTCTAGGTCAGTATATCGAACACCAAACAATCAACTACCTGTCCAAACAATTAGATTTATATTGATTTTCGCGATTTCCAAGTATTTTTACAACTTATCCTAAATAACATACCTAACCATGTGTTTTTCCAGAGACCACCGTCCGTTCAAACCAACAAGGGATATAAAAGGGAGGAACATCAACCATTGTCAATTCCCTATGTATGCTCCCTTTAGAGAATTCTTACACCCGGAACTGTACATGAACGCGTATGAGCCCCGCGATCTTCTCAATTACACCGTCGCCGCCTTCCATAGCCGGTCAGACGCCGAGTTAAGCAAATTCCAGCTTCAGGCGCGCAAAGACTTCATCAGCCTGTTTAAGGAGCAGCTTATAGCTTATGACGGGAAAAGGATTACCGCAATTATGTCAGAAAGCTCCAAAAAGGATATCAAAGAATTTTTTCAGCATCTAGACGATTTTTTCTTCTTTGGGCGCCTATGGGATAATTGTGAGATCAATAGCGGCCTTAACATTATAGGACCGTGGGGATATGGTGACGCGTCTCAATGTACAAAAGATGGCCGCTCGTATGTGCAGATCCGTATCGAGCTCGGCGTCCACGACGGGATCTACGACTTAGACACTATCGTAGGAACTGTCATTCACGAGATGGTGCACGCGTATATCATGTTATTCGTGTGCGATTGCAATGAATGCGACAAGGACAGTCTTAACACCAAAGGCCCCCCAAACGACGTGCATGGGCCTATCTTTCAGATGTTTTACCGCCTCATCCTGACTGAGCTCAGACGATGGGGCGCCTGCAACAACGAGGATAAACTGAGAACGCTAGATGAGCCAGATTGCCCCGGACAGTCAATGAGTCTCAACTCGAGAAAGGGTTATGAATACACGATCAACCACATGAGCAGGGCTGAGGTAGAGAAGTATAACAGCTTTCGTAGGCAGCAGGATCCTCTGTACTTAATTCGCTACAGTGAGAATGGGAATGAAGTGGTCGTCGAGCCTCGCCTCAAGGCTAACCAGATCAAGATGGAGAACGAACTCCGTTATCAGACCAGAGGCTACTAAACAGGCTGCGTCGCAAAGACAAAATGGGAAAGGGAAAGCCGTTATAGAAGGTTATCATGATTATGAAGAGGAGGAAGATGACGATGAGGATGAGGGCGTTCTTGCTGAGAAATAGGGTGGAGTCACTCGCTTCAACTACCCATTTCAAGACCCTCCGTGCGTCAAAGTGAGAGGCAAAAGGTCATTTCCCTCCTACAATATATAGTATGAGCCGACGCTATCCTAGTGAGGGTAAATGGAGTTGAAAATAGCTGGAATCTCCTTTTTTTTCAGCAGAGTACATCTAAGATCTATGCTTACCTAGCTAGAATCTAACATATAGATGAGGAGTAGAGTATCATAACACAAGCATTGAATATACAACAAAGTTCAAACCCATAAAATGAATCCAAGCGACCGGCACACTGCCGCTTAGACTATCCATAGAATATGAGTGAACACCAAACCACAGACTAATTTTATAGAAGCGTTGCCTGAGCGAGGTCATTAGGTCTTACTCGAGCATAGCGACGGACCGAATAAATCGCCACGACCGGATACCAGAACTCGACATCATGAATACAAATATGTGTCTAATTTCCCGTTTCCCTAAGATCTCATCTAGTCACCTAATTTCCTAGACAAACATCAATAAGCTTTACCGGCCATAACGTCTATGATGAAGTCGTTCAACGCTCTTCTATGCCTCGTTGGCCTGGTCAACGGTGCCGCTATCAAGCCTACCGGCCTTAAGGGTCTCTCTGACGGCAGTAAGTCAACAATAACTACCTTCCTTTCACGAAGCTAACTCCCCTAGTGTATACCATCCCCTACGTAGACGGAGCCATGGACTTCTCGCGCGCGACCCTAGACTCCTTCAACCTCAGCACGGTATCCGCGGAGTACGAATCCCTAATCGCCAAAGCCAGCGCCAACCCATCCACCTACCTGCATACCCTATCAACCCACTTCTCCTCCGGCAACTTCACCGCCCAATGCGAGCCGCAGTTCCCGACCCGCATCACCAAGTGTCGGGACCGGACCATCAACCGAATAGACTACATGCGAGCCCTCGCCATGTACCTCTTCTGGATCCGCGCCGGCCCCGACAACGGCATCGTGCCCCCGCACCAATGCAAGTCATCTCTCGTAAACGAAGTCCTGGTCTCGACGTGCAGCACAGGTGGCCCGAACCCTGCGTGCGAGGGAGAGGTACTCGAGGCCATGCGGGAAATTGATACATACTGCGGCGACATCGATGGAGGAGATATCCAGATCAACCACTGGAAGAAGCGGTACACAAGACACAATGTCCGGGATGGTGGGGATATCAATTTCCCTGACACTGGCGAGGGGATGGTATCCCGGGACTAAGCTGTCTGTCTAGGTATCATAATACCTAACTAGCCTTACACTCTGATCTTTGAAGATTCTGGAAAACGTTATTTGGTCGATGTTTGCAGAGGCGGTTAGATAGCTTACCGGTAATATGGAGTTAGATAAGGGGGAGTAGTTAATTTAGGATTTTCAGTAGTCAATGCCTAGCTTCATTTCGTCCTCATCTAAGTTCACTGTCATCTGATGCATCATGCATGATTTAACCTCCTTTTTTTCGCTGTTGGAGGCGTGGCAAATAGACTCGACGATTGCCGGTACCCCTATTTTCGCTATGGTCGAAACTCTGGCCCCCTTTTCAGGTTAGCGTACGCCTAGATGCGGTTCATATAAGCTCAGGCGCTATAAAAGGGGCTCGTCCTCATGATATCCCGTTATCTAGCACGGACAATAAGCGATGACAGAATAAAAAGTTGAATTATGAATTATCCTAGTGATTACAAGAACGGTACCCTTAGACACGTATGCTCCATAACCATCTATGCGTTATATCCATCCGTTCGTCAATGTACACTATGATCATATTAATTCGACAGGTCTACCTTGTCCATCTGAACAACCGGTAGATGCGCCATATGTATCTTAGCGCTTCCGAAGGGCACAAAGCGTGCGCTAAACGGTCTTCCGGTAATGTTCGGCTTAAGAGGCGGATCTGCTGCCGTGTCATACTCTAGAGACCAGTCAATCTCAACGGCTGCTACGCGAAGCTCGAGTGGTGGAGCATTGAGGTCCCAGATAGGATTCGCAAGGGTCGACACGTCGGCCTGTGCCACCCTGATCTGCGAAGGGTCGATCGCAACGTTCCAGATACTCTCAGGCTCGATAATATGATCGTGCGTGTGAGACGTTGTGCTGGTGCTCGGAATTGCGTCACCGCTGAAGGCAACTACTGGTACAGCCGACACATTAGATTCGATATGAAGAGAGTACAGTAACGGGCCATAATAAATCGCGGCGGTATTGTTGGCTCTCGTGACCACGCGCGGTTCTGTATTAAGATTAACAGTAACGGTGCTGAGACCTCTGCGAATTGAGACTTTCTGAAGCCCTTGGTCCGATGGAGAAACCTTGCTGGTTTTACCGTCGGGTCCTGTGACAGTGCTCGATGGGTCTGCCCAACCAGGGATTCGAACATAGAACGAGAAGTCGGCTGCTGACGTAATGGTGTATCTCAAGTTCATTCCAAAAGGATACATGGTATCCGCCTGGATCGACACCAAGTTGTTATCCAAGGAAGTCGTAATGCTTCCAGGAATAAGCAAGACGTGAGCGATTCCTCCATCTTGGGTCTGGGTGAAGGAATTCGCTAAGAATTTCGGATACGCTTGACCGTGATTAACAGTACAGCAAGGCTATCGTGAGGTTAATGACCACGTCCAAGAAATCAGGGAACAATTGAAACTGACGTAGTTGGGCTCTAAGCCAAAAACATTGCCCTGGGATCCGACGTTCACCCACATTCCAGGAGAGACTGCTAGATTACGTGACCAAGGCTATAAAATTAGTGTTAATTTATGTCGTGAGACTTTAGAGCCGTCAACTTACCTGATTCTCTTGTTGCACATATTGATGCGACCACCAATCCGGGAAGATTGAGCCAGGTACAGCATTGAATGCAACTTGCTCAGCCCAGTCTGCCAGGTCATTATCGCCAAGATACTGATGAATGTAAGCCATGGAGAATGTCATCTCCGCAGCAGTACATAATTCAGCGCCTCTAATTGGGTTGAGATCTGTTATGAATTCATCCCCAATAATCGTCCCGGCCAAAGACCTATGATATTGCGATAGCAGATCTACCGCAGTCCGAGTTTGCGTTTTCAGCGCCTCGTCGTGGGTCATCCGGTATATCGAAAGGGGGTATCGCAGACCTATCACCGTCAGTAAGTCACATGTTAATAGTAAGTCATTCGATCTATACCTTCTGCCATGTTTACGCCATGATTGAAAAGATCCTTGAAGGGTTCATTTCTGGGGGTGTAAGTAACCTCTGGGTATACACCTTTCACCCAGTATGTCCTCCAGTCGCTGTTGGCCGCCACACTCCCCTCAATCATTAGCTCCATAGTTTCCCAGATAAGCTGTGAGTTGTTTCGAGGGTGGTTTTCATATAGCCACTGTAGAGGAATGTGCATTTCATGAGCCCTCATGGCACCGAACCCATCCCCATCATAATCCTGCCCCTCTTTCTCAATGAGCCCAGCAAAGCCATCTTTCAGCATATTGTTGGCAATCTGAATGTATCGGTGCATAGCATCCACAATCCTATCAGTTTGCGTAGGATCCGCTTGAGCATATTGCTACGCGAATTAGCTGAGCGATTTCCAATTCGGCCAGAACCGATAGTGAAAAAGTTTTTACAGGATCAACATACCATCAATCCTACCAAGAAATAACAGCGAGCCCACAGTCCTCGAGTCTCTGGTGTCGTTTCAGGTCCAAGCCACCCATCGTCTTGCTGGTGATCAAGGACATAATCCATATAGGAATAGACTTGTTGTTTAAGTCTGGGGTCATCTAAGCCGAAAGCGAGAGGCACAATACTATTGAACCAATATGGAGAAGACTCATGGAGAACAGAGTACTCTGAAGAGCCACCTATCCACATGGAGTCATGGACAAATCGGTAGAAGTCGTACAAGTTTCCCGCAAGCCCATCAGCCTCGAGTGAAAGTTGGTCTTTGAACCATCCTCGTGGCTTGATTGTACCAAGAGGGAAGGACTGGTATACCGGTTGTATAACTGGTCACATGTGAGTTTAGATACAACATTAGTTTATTAACAAGCTTACGATCAGAGCTAGAATCTCTCCCTTGGAAGGAATTTCTTGTGAGTGTCTCTTGTGGTAGCGCAAAACCGGTAGAAATTAGTAGCGAGGCGGTGAACGCCTTCGCTATAAGTGAGGAAGCCATCGGGGTTTGGGAGGTTGAGCTAACATGAGCGATCCAAGAAGAGACAGGGGTAAGGTGTAAGATAGCGACAGCAACAACCAAAAATAACGTGTCGAGAGGTCAAGAGCTCATATATAAGTAATAAATTATCGGGTTTCAAAACACGATATCCGAAGGAGTGGGAATTTCTTGGTAGTGGAATACAAAAAGCAAAGAATGCAGATTGCACGCGTCGATCCACCCACAAACAACTTGGAAAATTACTTTAAAAGATATGTAGAGGTAATGTACACAGGTATATCCTGTTACTTAAGTTATATTCTCATCCATTCGGAAGGAATGGCCTCTCAGTACTCTCAGAAAACTGTGGGTTATCCATGGCGACTTATATGCAAGGCAAGACCTCAGACCTCGGAAAGTCCTATCGAAATTCAGTTGACATGGATGTATTGGATGGATGTATCGATGTTCTTTCTTCTCGCAGGTAGGCGCGTGCAGAATTGGGGCGTTTGATAGTTAGGGTAGCTACGTAGGTCACATCACGGGGTCGTATGGCAGCATTGGCGGCATTAGCATTCAACTTTCGACGCGCTTTCTCCAAAAAAGCCCTACGTTCCTGGTGCAGCATTGCAGCTTTCCCCCCTTTCCCCCTCAGAGACCGTTCGGGACCTTGGCGCGTCCGCCCGTGATAGAGTCACGCAGCAGGTAATAATTTCTTTAAGGGGGGTAAATAAAGAAAAAAAGAAAAAAAAAAACTTATTCCAAGCTCGTGATTGGATTCCAAGTTTGCCTTCTGAAGAGAAAATTTGGAGATGAACAGACGGGGTAGACGGGGTATTGGCCTTGGCCTGGGTTGCTTTTTCTGGCCGAAGCCTGATCTTGTAATTTCCCCTGAAGATCTTGCAGTTGTCGGTTTTCATCGCACCATACTGCGCCTCTTACCCCTACATAACCCCCCATCTCGTCAGTTCGTTGAAAACCTGGACCTGGACCACGAACAATACGATGGTTTCTTTCTTAGGCAGGTAGAGAAGCAAAGAACTAATAGATCAATATAGGTAGTAATATTCCCTATCCCCCGGATTTATTATTAATTACCTCTGACTTTTATTTCGTTGCTTACATGTTCGATGGCATGTTGGCGTTGGACATGTCAGACAATAAAAAAACAACGGCGACCCCACGTCTCATTCCCCACACGACGAACTCCATTCAGCGGTCAAGGCGGATCCGGGGTGCCGGGGGGTATGTCATTTGGCAGCAAATCTCACCAATCCCTCGGCACTCGTATTGGTAGATATCGCGGGGGATTGACATTGGGGTGAGATGGAGTCGAACCGGGATCCCCAATACGATTCATTGCCGCCTAGGACTTCCTTGCTATGCAGGTCTTAAGCCTTGAGGTAGTATGCGCTCTTAGATCGGTTTTTATCTACATGCTTGGTACATACTTATAGTCTTATGCAAGCTGTGAGGCCGGTACCTAAGCGAAGAGGTGTGAAGGTCCGATTGGAAAGCCACACAGCCCAATACGCTCATGGTGCAGCCTTGGTAACCCCGTGCCAATCTCGCGTTCAGTTTTTAGGCGCCGTGATGCGGTCCGGTTCGATAGTTCTCTACCAGTGTCTACCTACCGACACTAAGGATACATACCCGCTAGTCTTGCGGACAAATAGGCGGACGAACTACACATGACTCCATCTCTACGCATATACAATATATCTACCTGCCTTACTGGGGAATCAAGTCGGTCTAGATCATAGATCATTGGCCCCCTAAGGTCTCTGTTCGGAGCCTGTGCCGTGCGCTTATCTTAGCGTTCTACCTCTGGGGTCCTCGAGTCAGATTTCTTGAGTTACACGTGCTACATCACACCCTCTTTACATAAGATTATAATATAAGGTCGATTCGAGAAAAAAGTTAAATGAGGTTGGGGTCAAACATAAGATGGGATTGTTGCACAAATTTTCGGGGAATAACGTCGACCGCTAAATCCGGAATTCTCAACCATGGAAGCCTCATATGATCAGAAGATATAGGGGCTGGTGGCCAAACATAGGGGGCTGCATGATCACATTTTTCTATGGCTAACTAACAACATGCCTCCGTTTATAAGGATTATAAATATTATATGTTATAATGAAAAACCTCCTGAGCCATCGGTTATCTACAGATGTCTTGCTTTAGGTATCATTATAAAACTGCCGAAATAAGCACTTGACTGTATACTTGGTGTCTCAAATAACAGCATCTCATCTAGCAGTGATACCACCTAGCTAGAAAGTATGTCACTCATGCCTCTATTGAAACCATGCACACCGGCCGAGATCAATGATAGGCATATGCTATCTAGACTTCGATGAGTGCAGAGGCTACAGTCGGCAATTTGTTAGCTCGCTGGAAAGTTGGCAGGTGCTCGTCAAGAAAAACTCCATGAGATATTCTCCCTCGGTCACAGGGCTGATATCGTGGGATCCGGGAAGACAACACCCGCTTTAGCGCAGCCCCATGCTTTGTTAGGCGTTTCCTTGAACCAGGTAGCCATTATTTGACCCTACTCCGATTCGGTGGTAAAGGACGCCACAATGGGTAGCGGCATGCATCTACGTGATGGTAATAGATGACATGCATATTGTAAGATCCACCAATGAGGACCAGTCTTGCTAATGCCATACTTTAAATCAGTTAACAAGCAAACTCATGTTTATAGAAGTGAATCGTATATATCAAAAAATTAATTATGGTGTACTCTTAACGTATAGACTCACTCTGGACCTCGACCTGTGATATTTTCGTATGGGTAGACCGGCATCAAGGCCTCACTATTTCTCTCCGAGACATAAATCCGAACCATAATTCTTCACAGGGACCCTTACATATTGTGGATATCTTTTTCGTTCAATGCGAACGGAATCCATGAAACGAGGACTATTGTCAAAATACTCAAGGGAATCCCAGTTAATCGCACAAAGGATACCGAGGGCATGGGTTCCCACGCGATCTCAATAATATTGAACAAACATACAAAGAACTTTCGGGAATATCCGAGATTGGATCATAGAGAAAAACGTGTCACAGGTTATCGTGTTCACCTGTAGAGATGCGCATATACGGAAGTTGGCATGCTGAAAGGTGACAAGTTTGATTAGTATCCAAGCAAGGAGCGGCCGTATCAGCTAGGTTCCAAGGTTCCAAAACACAACTGCTAGATATGGAATTTTCATGATCCCTCCAGCTGATTTAAAATATACGAACATTGTTTGTATGGCAAACGAGAAGACCGGGGCGAGATCAGCAATCTCACTGCAAGCCACCACCACCTGCGAGCCAACCTCGAGACAGATAATCAGCCACTGATCACGACATTCAAGGATAGGGAGTCCAAGAATAGTCCACCGATCGATATGCTCTTTAATCTATGCAAAAGGCCGTAACTTGACAGAGATAAACCTTTCGATGCAAGAAACCAGCGCGTATACGAGCAGTTGTAAGTTGTAATAGCGCAAAGCAATAGCTTCAAATTCGATATAATGACCCTCCGCTTCGTGATCAGCCCTTCCAATCGTCAAATATTTCTTATTGCAGTAAGTTCATTGCCGATATAAAGGTGTGATCGAGAAAACTCAAGTCTTAGTCTTATCGTTTTTCCCCTATTTGTCGTTTGTTTGATACACAAGTAAAATCACAAAGAAAACGTCTCGACTTGGGATGAGATGTTTTAACTCTTTAAAGAAACACTAAAGCCCCACACAAGCTCCGGCTAGAAGCTTGGACCTTCCCCAAGGAAGCTATCATCTCATCCTATCATAAATGAGCTGGGGACGAGGCACTAATTCTCTTGGCATAGTTAATGACCCCTGAAGGAGTCGCCGATCAGCCATTCACAACTTACCATCTTATCGCCGGATGAGAAGCTAGAATTACGTCAGGGAACTGATAAAAACCAATTCTACCTCTTAGCGACCATCAGGTACGGCTGAATCGCTGATGGGTGAGGGGAGTCGGAGGCAAATGGGAACAATTGGTCGGGTTACCGTGCCTTTACCCATTTTCGTTGCTTTTCTAGAAGCTCGCACGAAGCCTGTGAGAGGATTTCATTGGTCGCAACCAAAAAAAAACCTTGGAATTCCGATGCAGTGTTCAGGGCTGATATGATATCTCACAAGGTTGGCGGCGGGCATCAATCTAGGTCTACTAGGCTGTGGACCTAGACGGGTACTGGCATGATAGGGCGTGGCATGAGCATGGGCAAGGGCTGTATGTATAAAGTATAAAGTAGAAACGGAAAGGTCAGACGGAAGAGAGAGAAGGAACTGAGGGAGAATCGGGAAAGTTGCGGCTATCTTTCTGGGAGTATTCTAGGACTGTATTTTGTACTTCCCCGACGTCCTTCCTAATTCCTTCAAACATTTCAAATTTCCCCAACTTCAACAATAAAAAATACATAATACAGGTATGTAATTCCTCAACAACGTCCAATCCATTGAGACTGTTAAGATGCTCATTATACCTACCTATAATATCCCTCAACCACCTGCCTAATACCTCATGTGTGATTTGTATTTGTGATGAAAAGGCGTGATGGGTTAGGTGTTCTCTTTTATACACAAAAGGATCCCCCAATCCATGATCTGACAGTTTGCGGGGAGCTATACCTCCCTTACATCCTACTGCAAACCAGCATTCAATTTTCAAAATCTAGGATCGCGTAACTAAGAGGTGCACGCTTATCGCAGATTCATCCACAATGACGACGCCCGAGGTATCGCATGGCCGTGGCGGCGCCGGCAACATCCACGAGGACAACACCAAGTACGTCGACGGCGAGATCGTGCGCGAGGGCCCGGAAGGCAGCCATGGCGACGGCGCATTTAGCACCGGCAGAGGAGGTACATTCAGCCTTTCCTAATTGCTTTAACAATACCCATTCTGCACTATCCCGCCTATTTCTACGATATCGGCGATTAGTCGCAACCTTCCCCTATCAAATCACAGCCTTCTCTACTAACACCCTTCCCCCTCAAACAGGTGCAGCCAACATAGCCGACGCCGCCGTCCCCGCGGCCCCGGTGCGCGCGGACCGCGAGGTCGTGCCAGAGGAAGCTACGCGCCCCTCGACCGACGACGCCAGCTTCCACGTCGGCCGCGGCGGCGCCGCCAACGTGCATCTCTCACCTGAGGACAAGGCCAAGCAAGAAGCGAAGCATGAGCCCAAGCACACGCACGCAGCTTCCAAGGTCGTCGATAGCCCGACCGGCACCGGCGATGCGAAGGCGAACCAGGGCTTGGCTGATAAATTGAAACATAAGATATTTGGTGTTTTTAAGAAGTAGATGAGAGAGATGGCTGCGCGTGAGAAGTTGAGGGTAGAGATAGGAACTGATTGGTGATGGTGATGGAGAGAGGGGTAGGAAGGTGGTGGGCTATGTAAGATGGTGTGGTGGGAATGGAAGTTGATGAGAATATGAGTACATTTTCTTTGCGTTGCGACGGAGACAGCGAAAAAGAGGTGAGAAAAGTTTGTCTCCTGATTTTAACTTAATATCCCGACTGGTAGCGTAACGCTGCCGGTTTTTATTTGAATTTACATTACGATGATATCCTGCTATTCAGTTGCATTTACGAGGTGGCGTCGCTTATATGCAATTTTCACATTCGGGTTCAGCGGTGATATTTATATATCTGGTTGAGCAATATATACAGTTAGATCATAAGGTAGCCTTAGCGAACTCCAAACATTCTTTTCCCCTCGTGGGTCAGAAAAGGGTCGCTAGTTTATTTCAGAGCGTTCACGACGGCAGTGTACGCAGGCTTGGGGTTAAAGCCACTGTCGAATAGGAGGGGGTTGGTGCTAGCTCTCCAGGAGTCCTGCCGTATCTTCAGTCAGCTTACTATCCCCAGAAAAAATAATTGTATAGGATGAAGGGTTTCTTACGGGATCCCGGACACCCCAGACGGTGATACCGACACACTTAGGCTCATCGAGACAAGCCTTGGTAACCTGGGCGTAGTCGTTGGCAGGAGCGGTTTGGATGTCCACCTCGGTGAAAGCGACCTCACTAACACCGCTAGCGGCGAGAGCCTTGATAGTGGCGCCGGCTTGGGCGGCGAGACCGCTCGTTAGGTGGGCTTGCGATCCGATGCCATCGATAGGGACACCGGCTTCGAGCCACTTCTTGACGTGGTTGATCATGCCCGTGGTGGTTTTGGCACTATTTATCCGGGTCAGCAATTATGGCTTTAAGGTTCTAAAAAGAATAGTTGAGCCTAAGGGTTCGAGTATAGATCCCAAATGAAAGCCTTGGTATACGTACTAATTAGGCTGGTCGAGGTTGTAGTCGTTGATGTATAGCTTGGCATCAGGGTCTGCCTTGCGGGCAGCTTCGAAGGCGATGCGGACGAAGTCCTCTCCTAGGACTTGAGAGAAGACAGATTGGCGCAAAGAGCCGTCTTCGTTGAAGATCTCGTTCACGACATCCCAAGCGCGAATCTTTCCCTTATACCGGGTCACCAGGGTAGTAACGTGGTTCTCCAGAACCGAAGTCAGCTTCGCCTTGTCCCTGATATTGGAGACCCATCCGGGTAGCTGAGAGTGCCAGCAAAGAGTGTGTCCACGGATCGTCTTGTTGTTCGTTGTAGCCCAGTCAACGAGGTAATCACCTCCGGCGAAGTTGAAGTTTCCCTCGGAGGGCTCGGTGCTGTCCCACTTCATGCTGTTCTCCGGAGTTACCTGACCGAAGTCTGCCTTGATTACATCGGCGGACTTTCCAGTCGAGAGACGGTTTTGGTCGGCGCAAGTTCCGTAGTATAGCTTTCCCTTGGCCTTGATCAAGGCGTCGATACTGTCGGCAGCCTGTCGCTCGACGATCTCAGCGGGAGCGGCTAATGCCGTTAAGGGGGCGAGCAGGTACAGGATGGCGGACTTCATGATTATCGATCTTATTAGTACAACTGGGGATTGGGTTATTGGGATGAAGCTTAGGATAAGAGGCGAGGATGGCGTGACAGCTGAAACGTCCAGATCTTATACTTTTCCACCGAGGTATAACGGAGGACAAGGCCCGTCATAGGTAAGGCTAGACCTTGGTTCCAAGTCCACATCTAATAAAGTTATACTTGGATACTTGGCAGCGGTAAAATAGAATAGCATGATGATTAATTCCCCAAGATGGAAATATAGCCTCTTTTGAGCCCCCAAACTCTTCCTCTGTGTCATTAGGTTATGATTGAGGGGCACTCGGTCGCAGCGGGCCGCCAATATTAACAAGGGCATGAGAGAAGTTTTCACTATCCAAGGTGAGGACGTGCTCTTGCCACGATGTGGGAGTCCAACCGGCTCCACGAATTGAAACATCGTGGAGTGCATGGGATCATAATAGCCTAAAAACCCATGCTGGGACCGAGCATTATATGTGCCTGTTATATCGTATGGGGGTCAATCGACGTATTTATAGACGCTCGGCGCCAATACTCCGCAATAAAAGCTTGAAATAGGGCGTACAACATAATTGCATCCGCACCGCTCATAGCTCCGTTTTATAGGTCTAGAAATGGGTGAGGGATAGGGTTATATAGAAAATGAACTTGTCAAAACCGCCTCTAGCAACTTGTTTGCATCAGCGATGTTTTACTCTCCATGGAACTAAACGTTTATATATATGTACTCACTAGTTATAACCATAGATACACCTCATTTTAAAGTTGAAACATTCGAGATGAGTGCATATAAGAAGGCATGTGAAACCCAGGTTTTCAACCTACACGTGGTATATAAGGCATTATATTAAAGAGAAATGAATGAGACAGAAAAGTGAACCATATACTATTTCACCCCTAATACAGGCTATGAAACACAAATAGTTATTGGTGGCTTTGGATTGACCGATGTCCGAGAGCGTGGCACTCGCTTATCTGTCTCCTCGTTCTTATTTTCCATTTCCAATTCGGGGTCGACTGATAATGGTTATATGTTCGCGTTTTCCGATATAGCATGAACAATCGAGGAGTTGCTTATGTCTATATATGAGTAAGCAAGCGACTCCAGTATCTTACCTGACATAGAGTATTAATAAGGGAGTTTAACAAGTGAAGATATCACCAAAATCTAGGTACCTGGTAACGACCCCTGCTCTATCAGCCTTGCCTTCGGTTCCCCACAACGTCATGGGATACCGCTCGTGAACCACCAGATCATACAACGAGGGGTCCCATACTAGATGGGAAGGGATTTCCAGGGCTAGCTCTAGCGTTTCTAGGCATGTAGGTTACGTAGGAGGTAGGGCACCTCTATCCTCTAAATTCCAAGTTAGTAAGGTCGGAGAGGCGTAGAGATGGATCCATTCTTTTTCTTTGTGTTAGAGATGGCCATTTCCAATTTCTCCTCTTTCGTCATTCATCCAACTTTCATTCAATCGGCTTCAATTTCGTCAATCTCATCTCGAGCGTTGCCGCAGAAGTTATCGAATTTCCAAAGAGTCAGATATAAGAAAAGTATTGTTGCAGTTTCGAAAACCGGGAGAATGTCCCTGCATCGATCATGAGAAGAACCAAATCAGCTTGTTGAATTGGTTCTGCGCATTTCATAGGTTAGCCAGAGGGAAGACAAGAAAGGGATTCGCTAGGAGGTGATCCAATAGTCCAGAGGCTTCATGCTGCAAGGGAAACGGGCGGAAGACGAAAAAAAAACATTACGACCACGTTGGCCTGGCAAACACTTGAACCAAACATTAAACCTGACAATCTGGGAGACTAAATTAATTGATCCAAGTTCTTGTTTATGTTCTCGTCATAAGGTTCAATTAGCTTCGAGTACGTATTTACATATTCTAAACTTACAGATTTTAGATTATTAAGGTTCGCGCCGATTGGAGCTCTAAAGGCACTGCTAACAGCTAACTCCAAAATATAGGGTTTTTTAGGTTGTAATTCAAGGGCAGTCAAGGGCAGTCAAGGGCAAAGTCAAGGGCAAAGTCAAGGGCAAAGTCAAGGCGTTAACCCAACTTACGACCGGGCTGACAGGCTCAAGGTGACACAGACACAGCCGCCATTTCGTCACCTGGCCCCTAACCGCTGAACCACTAACCTAATTCCCCCGTCTTTCCGTTTTCCTTTTTCCGCGTTCCATCCAATAATGGTTCCTCGGAACGAGGAACAGCTACGTCGCCCTGCCCCAAACACTCGCTTACTCTCAGTCCAGTCCATCGTATCTAAACATTCCCTTCGTTCATACTCTTCTTCATTTGAAGCTGACGATGAACGATCAACTTCTACCGAATCAGGCAGAATGACACCGGCACCCAGCATCATCGAAGACGGCATACCTCCCACCCGCTATCATGGCGAAGACACTCGCCCGACCAGCCCCAAAGAGCTTGCTGGTTGGTACATGTACGCCTTCGCTGCCGAGACCTACGTAGTATGCGGTAAGTCATCCGTGCTTATGCTCTTCCCCCAACTTCTGCTATGTACCCATGCAACATCGACAACAACAGTGCTAACAACCAATAGCAATATGTAAGTAGAAATATCTTCACCGTTTGACTCAAGGAGTTACCTATAAAGCTCTATAAACCCCATCACGTCCGATGCGAAATCAAGTAGATACCTATAATCCATCATGAATCAATACACACATATAATGCCAAGCTTGCCGTGCTTAAGCTTACCGATCCCGAATAGCTTCGTTTATTCCGATTCTACTAGAAAGCTTGGCAAGAGAAAATGGAGTTCTCTTATCCGATCGGAAAACACCCTGTGGTGACAGCGGAAATGGACAATGTGTTGTCTCCATCCTCGGTGCCGAAATCAACACTGCTAGCTTCGCGATGTATACCTTCAGTATAAGTGTCCTCCTACAAGCCTTACTAGTAGTCAGCATCAGCTGTGCCGCCGACCATGGAAATTATCGAAAGCGATTATTGTTGACATTTGCCTGGATCGGAAGCTTCTGCGTCATGTTCTACATCTTCATCTCCAAGGAGATTTACATTCTGGGCGCATTGCTAGCTATTATTTCAAACACCTCCTTTGGAGCATCCTTCGTCCTCCTGAACTCCTTCCTCCCTCTGCTCGTCCGTCACCACCCAAAAGTCCAAGAACAAGTAAACGGGATACCAGATGATCTTGACCTACAATCCGACCCAGCCACACTTGCCGAAGATCCCCTAAGCGACTCTGTAACAGCCTTGCTGCCGCGAAATGACGCCGATTCCGACATTTATGACTTGCGACGGATACCGACCCACGAAGAATTAACTTCCATTGAACTACAACTCTCTACCCAAATATCTGCGAAGGGGATCGGGATTGGCTATGGTGCTGCCTTGTTCGCACAATGTGCTTCTATTCTAATATTAGTAGGCATGGGTAGCTCTACTTGGTCACAACGAGTCGTCCTCTTTTTCATCGGAGCTTGGTGGGCTGTTTTTACAATACCAGCAGCAGTATGGCTGAGACCCAGACCTGGACCTCCTCTTTCAGAAAGCCCATATCGGGGAACTCGTGCTTGGATATCTTACATCGCGTATTCCTGGAGAAATCTCTTCCGAACCGTGAAGCTTGCGCGGCGCTTGATAGATATTGTCCTGTTTCTAGCCAGCTGGTTTCTGATTTCCGACGCAATCGCAACGACGTCTTCGACCGCGATCTTATTTGCCAAGACACAACTCGGTATGAAGCCTTGGGCTTTGGGTATGATCAACGTCATTTCTACGACTACTGGTGTTTTTGGCGCGTTTAGTTGGTCATTTATATCGAGACATTTCAAGTTGAAGCCACATCAGACTGTTTTAGGTTGCATTGCGCTATTTGAGATCATACCTATCTATGGTCTTCTAGGTTACTTGCCTTTCGTTCAACGATGGGGAGTTCTTGGGCTTCAGCGACCGTGGGAGATGTATCCATTGGCTGCTGTTTATGGATTCGTTCTTGGTGGACTAAGTTCATATTGCCGGTCATTATATGGGGAGCTAATCCCCCCCGGCTCAGAAGCTGCGTTCTATGCCCTATACGCTATCACCGATAAGGGTTCGAGCATATTCGGTCCTGTTATAGTTGGTGCCATCATCGACGCGTCCGGCGAGATTCGACCCGCATTCTGGTTTCTCGCGGCGTTAGTTGGCCTCCCGGCGCCAATTATCTACTTCGTCAACGTCGAACGAGGCAAGTATGAAGGCGAGAAACTAGCCGAGGTTATCGAAGGTTTTAAAAGCGCGGAGGAAAGCCAAAGAAGCACATCTCACGACGGCGGTGAAAACCAACCGATACTTGCTGCTTATGACAGTGACGACGAGGGAGGTAATGGCCACGCGAGGTCTTAATTAATGTCGAATCCATTCCATAAGAACGTATCTATCCATATTGCATAGCGACGGCGTTGACGACTATTGACTACAAAAAGAGGGTTGTTCAATCACAACTCCTAGATACCTAGCTTTAAATCGATAATTATTTGATTAAAAATTACCTATTTCACGCAAGTTGTTGCGGGTTTTCTCTATACGGCATGCAGCTCGCGGATATGACGCCAAACGTACTTGGCCTTATTACAACCAATAAGGGAGCACATAATGAAAGATGACTCTGCTAGGTATTCATTCCAATTTACGTATGAAAATAACTCATAAAAATACGAGTCTCATATCCAACAATAGGCATAATTACCTAGTGACGATTCTCGAGAGACAGACAATGCTCAGTTTAGATAGTTTCGAATACTCGAACAAAGAGATTCGAGTGCTTAAAATGAATACGTCACATGCTACAGGGGATAAGTGTTCCTTATGTAATATCCAGGAGCTTATTGATCGACGGCATACATAAAAAAGCAATACCAGGCACTGAGCTGGGAGTTACGTTACCCGGGCATAACCTTGAAGCCCATGGCAACCGCGCCGGGCCTATCAGTTACCGATTACGGTAGGTACCCTAGCTGCTGCGGCAGATTATACCGAACAGAGTTTAGGGGGTGTCTAAGGGCATCTGCAGCCTAGGATCTGGCATTTTCAACATGGACATTTCCTCCACTTGAAATCCATTTTCTCCTCCCCATCCAATCCATCTCCTCAACCTAGGCAGCTAGGAAGCTAACTAGAAGCCCGCGGCGCATACACACCTATATCGCTGATGTGACCAGTGGTTACTAGAGGTGGCTAAATCGGAACGAATTAGGACGCTCCCTCGTAATAATTCATTACTAATTCTTTTTTTCCCCCGATTCTTCCACCCTTGATTAAGCAACCAATACCAACCTCAAAAAATATCCCAGCATTGAGGCCATCGCATCGTCCTAGGTCGGGTCTGCATCGCATTTTCCTCCTTCTTTAGGTCCCCTTGCGCCTTAGAGCTCTAGCTCGCTCTTGGATCTGATTGGAATAGATTCTCGTGTAATTTTTGGAAAGTCCTACGGCGCTGCCAGTTGCTACAGGGTAGCTGTCGCTTCGTACAATTCAAGGTTTCGTAGGATTTTGACTTAATAACAGACGCGCCAAGCTACCAGATAATTCCCCCCTTCCCCGCCACAACCGGTCCCGGCTTACAATCTTCCTGATCGCAACACCAACCGAAGCTCATCGAAGGTCGCGAGCTCCTCACCTAGCAACCGCACAGCATTGGTTCCCCGCGCCACTGCCTTCGCGCATACCCTACTACTTTACATCTGTTTGGTGGCTTCCGCTTCCGTTTAGTCAGTGTCGATTGCGCGCGTGTCACCAAACTTTTTTTTCTTCCTTTTTCCTTCTATCGCACCGAACGCGAAGCACTCTCATACCTCTTGCAAGCCTACATTCACCATTGACCAACCCAAGTTCGCGAATCCGTTCTTCACCAATCTACACTTCGTTCGAATCTTACGATCATGGCAACAGCTCGTAAACGTCCTCGAGCGGAGATGGTAGAGGAGAGTCAGGCAGAATGTCCTTTCAGCGTTATCCACCCTGATCCTAACGAGAAGGAAAAGAAGGAGAAGAAGACCAAGCGCAGACGTCAAGAGTCTGAAGAGCATTCCCATCCTAAGGTCTTGCTTCAAGCTTCGCCTTTTTCACCTATGGGCAAATTCAAGGATCCTAATAACACCATGGACCGATACTATCAAGTTCAACCTTACCAGAAGTGGATGGATATGACACGCTACAACAGCTTCGTCCGTATGTGCGCTCCAAATTCTTATTATGCCAATGAATCGTACTAACACGACAATATTAGTTAATGGAGTCAAATACTGGAGCGAAGGCTTCATATTCGTTGCGAACAATTCGACGATCGAGCGCCAGAAGAACTCGGGCGAAACCGTACAACCTAGAAAGAAGTCGGACGACGATTGGGTCGCAAGGATTCTCGAGATTCGTGCAAGTGATGAACATCACGTCTACGCACGTGTCTACTGGATGTACTGGCCGGACGAGCTACCTCCAGGTACGCAAGATGGGAAGAAGTTGATTCGAGGAAGACAGTCGTACCACGGCGCAAATGAGCTAGTCGCGTCGAATCATAGTATGTCTTTACGATATATCGTGTTTGTGGTGTTACTCTAACAAGGTATAGTGGACGTGATCAATGTGGTCAGTGTCACAGCTCCGGCGACTGTTAATCAGTGGGACGAAACCAACGAGGATGACGTTCAGCCCGCGCTTTACTGGCGTCAGGCCTTCGATGTTATTAGCAACGAACTCTCGGTAAGTTTACGAAGCATTACCATACAACATATACACCACTAACAAGATACAGTCTGCCGAGCTGCGCTGCAAGTGTAACCGACCCGAGAACCCCGACAAAAGACTACTTGGCTGTTCGAACGATGATTGCAAGAAGTGGCTCCACGACGACTGCCTGATCCACGAAGCTCTCCTAAAAACCTACCAACGTCTAGGAACCGACAAACCTCACAAGCCTGCGCCGATTAAAGAAGAGGAAGGCGAAGGCGCGAAACGCCCGTTGAGTCCTAGTGAGACAGGAGCGGCGCAAACTGCTGAGCAGTCGATTGATGTCAAGCCTGAAGAGCAAAAGGAAAAGATGGACATTGATGGTGATAGCACCAAGGCGGAGGTGTCCGTTGCCAGCTCTGACACGAAGCGAAGAGGACGACCGCGCAAGTCAGAGCCGATCGAGAAGGCTACGGCCAGACCATATGAAGGATTGTTTGAGGCAGTTATCCACAGCGAAGGCGATGGCCCGTCAGTCCTCGAGATAACGGACCTTCGAGAGAACGTCACAGGTGGAGACAAGTCATGGAAGGAGCCTCTCGAATGCCTTATCTGCGGTCAAGAGATTGATTAACAATGATGCGAATACTTCCTAGGAGGTTACAACCCAAATAGGTTGTCCTAGTAGGAGTATATACATGTTCTTGCTTTGCCTGTGAGCCTTATCATGTTCTGCTCGGCGTTCCTGGGGGCAAGTGATGATACCCTGCACTATTTTGCGGGGTGGCTGCTTTTTTACCGTTTATTCTCTGGGCGATGATTTCAGGTGCAGTTGGCGGAAGTAAATTGAAGTACCTGGTGAAGTGGGATGAAGAAAATGAAAATTGGGGGTAGCAAGAGAACTCTGGTTTATGTGAACATGGAATAGGAAAGTACCAGAACGGTATCAGTCCGTTCTTCATCATGGATTGGTACTTAATCACGTCCATATTACTCGGTTTGGTGCAATCATTGGTGGTTTATGCGGTTGACTTCCTCAGCTGAAGATGTACATAGCAGTCATGAAAAGCTATCTATCGTATTACCAAAAGGCGTATACCGTTGCGTTTGTGAAATGTGAAATGATTTCCTGTCGCTTAGTCATGTTTATTGCCAATAGATTGGTGCCTTGATGAATACTTACTTGCCTACTACCTACTAGGTAGGTAGGTAAGTATGAGGCAGGGACGTTTAGAATATCTAAACCGAGGTTGAGTCGAAGCCTAGGACCTAGGTACAGTATCAAACTAAGAGCTAGAGAAACGATGTCATATCTAAACTTAGAACTCATATGGAAAGTACTCTGAATATCATGTGGTAATCTATTTTGAATGTTTAATCGTATTACTCATGTTTTATATTTCAGATTGTTTTACTCATTAAATTTCAATTTACAAGCATTGTAGTAGCTATTGTTATAGTCAACTTAAGCTCATATTAGGTAAGAATTGAAGCGGTTGAAGCTCTCACAGCAGCTCCCTAGCATCCAGCTAAGCTTTGAGATATAGGTATACCCTGTCAGGCAGTGGTTCCACTTTTCCCGGCAACCCCACCATCGATTGAAACCACTTGGGTTGACTTTCTAGATGTTCCCCCTCCAACATCTTTCACGACAATCAACCATCTCGCCGAACAACACACCTAGTTCTTTGTTAGGTTGTATAAACTGTCTGTGGAATCACTACGTCTCGGATAACTCTGAAGAAACTCCTCCTCCTCTACTCCCTTGGAAGCCAGTCTTAAAGATGGCCGTTGACCCTTTCGACTCGGCGCTGTACGTGGCTCCCCTTACCTCCTGTTTGGCGCCTTACTCCTTCAATCTAGACATCCAGCTTAGAGACTAGACATATATACACATGGATCATCTACCTACCTACTCATACGACTTCCCATCAACTCATTCTATGTGTGTGTATATACAATGCTAACACCGTTCACACCTCTAGCGACCTCCTCCGCCGCCTGAACCCAAAGCACACCTCCTCCCACCTGAACTCTCTCATCAACATCGCGCCAGACCTAACCGAGGACCTCCTCTCCTCCGTCGACCAACCGCTCTCCGTCCGCCGCTGTGCTCAGACAAATCGCGAGTACCTTCTCTGCGACTACAACCGTGACGGCGACAGCTACCGCTCACCCTGGAGCAATGAATTCGACCCCCCGCTCGAGGGCGGCGCCGCAGCCGCCGCCAGTCTGCCTAGCGAGAAGGTCCGGAAGATGGAGGTCAGAGCGAACGAAGCCTTCGACGTGTACAGGGATCTTTACTACGAGGGGGGAGTGAGCAGCGTCTACTTTTGGAACTTGGATGATGGGTTTGCGGGTGTGGTGCTGTTGAAGAAGGGTAAGCGAAGTTCTTGATTTCCCCTTTATTATGAGCTCTAGGTCTACATTTATGGGGTGTTGTCGGTTATATTGCGTGGCCATATTCCCTGGTATTATTCGGGGCTATATGACAGTCTAGGAGATCGCCACTTGCCGCCCCGTCGCTACCATCGCTGCACTTGAAGGCTGGAAGTGGCGCTCGGATAGTTACCGAGCCGGGCACGGGCGTCATACTATTCCTAGACTTATGGGGTCCTCGCTACATTACGTTACTCTAGATTCGAGACATTGGATCTGAGATACAGTAAAAAAAGAAATGGGATGTCTGTCGCTAGATCCAAAATCGGAGGTTACAGATCTTGCATCTCGCATCTGAAACCTTGACATAGTGCTTACGGGTTACGGGGGAGGACAGACGCCATGATGGCGTCGGTGGTTTATTTACTTCCTGGTCAATGTGTTGAGTGGATAATACGAGAATTTCCGAGGCGAGGCTGACTTTGTATCCTGGGTTCAGAGGCCAAGCCAGGCAGCGCTAGCGAAGGTACCTGGGACTCGATCCACGTATTCGAAGCCATCGACCGAGCCCGGTTCACGCAGTACAATCTCACATCTACCGTCATCCTGTCACTATCTACGAACTCGAACAGCCTCGGGGATATGGACCTCTCCGGCAACATGACGCGCCAGATCGAGATCGAGCTGCCGGCGGAGAGCGACGAGCAGCAGATCGCCAACATCGGGAAGCTCGTCGAGGACATGGAACTCAAGATGCGGAACCTCCTGCAGGAGGTCTACTTCGGCAAGGCGAAGGACGTGGTCGGCGACCTGAGGAGCGTGGGAAGCCTGAGCGAGGGCGCGAAGGAGAAGGAGGCACACAAGGAACTCATCGGAAGCATGACGCGATGATAGGTGACATCGACCTACACGGACGACCTGATGAAAATGTGATGGACAGGGGCACGTCGTCTGCCGTTCAACCATGGCCACAATATGCCATACCATATGGAACTTTGGGGGACGAGGAGCGTGACAGTAGATGACGGGAAGTTGCACAGCAGGTTAGCGACAAGATCGGAATCATGGCGAGTCGCAGAGTTTCGGGAAATATGTCTGAGACCTTTGGTAGCTACTTTTTTTTCGTGTACGGTCCCAGGGGCGAGAGAGTGTGAGAAGAAGAAAAAAAGAGATTATTAGATTAGACGCGAGGCTTTTCGGTCTGGGCATACACAATTGGTTTTCCTCCACACACCCCCAAACAGTAAACAATTCGGTGTTCTCGAAGCTAGCTTGCTAAATTGCTTGCTTGCAAGCGACTAGGCAGGTAGACAGGCAAGCAAAGCAAAGCAAGATCCGAAGGCCCCGCGCGAGATCTCTGATCGTACGATCGCCTTTCCCGGCTTCAGCACGGTGATGAAATAATAACTCGCCTGGTATAGGACACCCGCTCTGTGCTTGCCTTTCTTGGGGACATCGTCATTTTTTTGTCATTTTTTCTGCGCGCGCCCTTTTCTACGTAAGATCTCGGATCGGATGGGTGGCCAATTATAGGGTCGCTTCTACACATATGTCGGTTCTAGAACTTAGATGCTTGGGAGATTTTGAGATTTGAGATTTAGGCTCGTGCCTCGCATATACGCATGTATATGTGTATGTGTATGTATATGTATAAGCAGGCACAGATGTGATGTATGTGTATGTATATGTGCGCCTATGGATATGAATATGTACAGATATGTCATGTCATGTATTATGTAGGTAGGTGAAAGGCATGTATGATGAGCTGCCTTCCTGTTTCGCGCGAGACAGAACTCCAGGGCTTCGAGAACACCGGCGGGATCACCCGGATCCTAGGAACCTAGGGTAGGGAGCTAGCCCAGCCCCCCGCTTCGAACCCCTTCACCCCTTGCGTGCCCGGATGCGTTTCCGGCTGCGGGAGGCGTGCAGCGGGTTTAGCTAGGTGGTATCGAGACAAACATAATGTGTGTAATTATATGTATGTCTATAATGTGCGTGGTGTATTCGCAGACGCAGAAATGAGCGTTATTTCGCCTGAGATAGGGGTGCGGGCGTACATATGATGGCGTATGATGTCCAGTGGCTGTTTACCTCTATCTATGTAAAACCTACGTCGACGTAAGACCCGAACGCGATGCCATGCGTACCTATGGTCGATCGAGTCTTGGGGAAGAACGGGTTTCCCGTCCCGCGTCTCATTGTTTCAAGGACGATGCCGCGGACACAGTATTCCTTATTACAAACCAATATTTACACAAGATATACTACCCAAATACATGCCTTGGTGATATTGGGGAACGGGGAACATGCGAATGACTTGCATACTTCCAAGACAATCCCCGTCTAGCCTACCTGTCGACTGCGACGGATAAGGTAGGCTGGTAAGTAGGCAGAGCCGGGTTGTTTGACGTGTCCTTATGGGCAGCTCATTATATAGCTACAGTAGGCTAGTCAGGTAGTATCGCAGTGGTATTATTGAAGAAACGAAGGAAAGGGGAAATAAAATAGGGATGTGATCGAAGGGGGGCTCGAGTTTCATTCTAGAAGTCGCTGAAGAAAAATCAATAAATTCGAGAAGGAATAGGACGGCATGCAATGGAACATTACCACGTTTCTGCATCGTTCTCATCTGCGCACTTCGCAAACACCCCTGAAAAGGGTAACAAGAGGGAAAGAGGGAAAAAGGAAAAATAAATAAGTAAGTGAAAAGAGGAAGAAAAGGGAAAAAAGGCCAAAGCGACTTCTCCAACGATCTTTGCATTTTTTTTCGCGTATCCTTGGAACGTCGATCTTCTCTTTCTAGAAGGAGTCCCGGATCATGGAAGGGTTAAAGAATTTTTTTTTTTCTTTTTTCTTCTATGGAGCGGATGCGGGTACGGAAGTGGAGGTGTCGCATGGCTGGCTAGCACGGCAGAATATCGTATGCTAAATATGTAAGAGAGAGAGAATCGGCTCTTAAGAGACACATTCTTAGACAAGGCTAATCGCAATGGGGAACTAGGTGGCGATCAAAGGGGTCCAGAAAAGAAGATGAGATATGTATATTTAAGGAATATATTACCGGTAATATAGATGTACGACGACCCTAGTATAGAGAGATTTGGGTAAATCTAGACTCAGGTAGATGCAGGAAGGAGAATGCGATAGCTATAGAGCCGCTAATCGCAACCAAGAACCCGTCCGGGCGTTCTAAGACATCCGGAGGAGATTATCACGGAAAACACACGCTGGGCATCGCATATCTCGCTCAAAGAAACATTTTGCGACGTGGTTAGATATTAGGATGGGCGGCTGTTTCAAACCAACATATATGTCATGCGTCTAATGTAACCCGTCGAGGCTTTGGAGAATCTTGGAAGAGAGGGAAAACGGGAGAAAAACACGAATCTCCGTAAGGGTTTGCGTAATGTTGAAGATTCTTGATAGACATGAACCCTTTACCGAAATCACCCTATTTCCAAGCATCCGCCGGGATTGTCTATCCGGTGCAGGCTGGCAGGCTGGAGAGAACGAGCAGGACATGAAAGGACAAGTTGGCATTGCGTCGCGTATCGGAAATTGTATTGCACATGTCTTGCGTCTTCCTCCTGCATGTCGGTAGGTCGGTAGGTCTTTTTGAAATAGCCTGTGGTCTGAGAAACGGTCTGTTCGGAACTAGCCAAGAACGCCAGGCGAGCAAACAAAACATGATGTTGTTGGTCGATAGCCTGACGGTCAGACAGCGCCCTAGATGATGTGCACTGCATAGAATGTTTCTAGAAGGAAGCTCCCTGCCCATCCTGCCATCTTCCGGTCCACGCTCCCTCGAGCGAGGATGTACCGGAAACTTCCAACGAACTTCCAATAGGGGCTCACCTGTCAAAGCTTGGAGCTTGGAACCTAGAAGCACAGATGTCAGAGGCTGGTCGTGGCTGGCTGTCCCTTGTACGTGTGTATGTGCATACCTAATACCTGCCTACGTACCTAGCACTGCACGGATGAGATCGAAGTTGGACTAACAGACGTTGGAGACTTTGATAGCGTATGCGGAACCCCTGCTCGTGAAAGATTGCAGCTAGGGCTCAATAGGTTAAAATGTTGCTGCGGATGGCGCACGAATGGCGCACGAGTTCTTCTCTGCCATGGGCGAGGTTTCGCTGCAGAGGAGAATTTTCGGTTGACTGGGGGGGTTGGTGGCACTGAATTAAGTGAATCAACGAGACAAATAAGATGACATCCATCTGGAACATATGGAACATTTGGGACACACATACCTAGTAAATAGGTACAGGTATTATGTATGTAATTATTGAATTGGTGCTTACACCTTTCACACCTTACACAACAGGACGGTTTCGGTACTCTGCTAGAAGCTAGAACAAACCTGGAATATTCGGGTCAGTAGTGCTTATGGAGTTGCGCTGCCAGCCTGTATCAGCCTGCGAGAGTGGTGTCATTATGTGGCACCCGCGCCGTGGTTGGTATTACACTCAACCCAGATACCTATCCAGTATCTAGTAGAGTTAGTAGACTTTGGTAGACCCAGTAACACGTAACCTGAGCCGGACAAATTCATGAACGTGTAATGTAGAAAGTGTGGGTTGAGAAGTGGAATAAACGTGGACGAATATACGAATATGGACGAATGTGGATGATAGTGGATGGTTGTGGATGTTAGAAATAACATGAATTTGTATCGTGGGCTTGCGTGGATCCCGGATGGATACCTTATCTAAAATGTTGCGGGTTCGAGCGGACTTGAAGAACAGGGACCTGAAGCGAATATCTGATACAGATGATCCCGAAAGTCCGGGGTCGTTTGAAGTTGAGATGGTTAATTCTTTGGTACTGGAGGTTAGAGGTTGGTCAGCTGTCCATTCAAGCTGTAACATCAGACGAAAGTCCGAAGCCTCTAAGTCCGTTTGGGGAAGACTAGGAAGACCAGAGAGAGCCTCTTCATCGAGACCATAACATGTTAAGACATTAATACTGCGTACTGTAAGACTTCGAGGTTGTCCCTGTCGTAGAGCCCTGGAATTTTCAGGTGAATAGAGTGTTGATACGAGACTAAGACCAACGAGGTCTAAGGTTAGACGACAAGTGACTCGATTGGTGGTGAGATCCATATGGATAATACATATTGGGACATTGGGCAATGGGCAATGGGCATTGGGTATTAGGGTCTCGGAAATAGGTGCTATATGTGGTATGTCTATCCAAAACCAAACCAAACAATCGAGACAACCCACAGCTCACGAGCAGCGAGCAAGCCGCAGCGTTGATGCATATCAGGATTGACCATTCAAATGGAACCCAATAATTGGCGGTGTCGTCATTTTACTCGGTACTATATATCAGGTACATAGTACTCATATAATACTAGTACTAGGTAAGTCGTGGAGTGTAGCAGCGATGGCTGGACGGCGAATACTAGGTACACAGTTGTCGGATCTTATTGATTTCCAAATATTGAATATTGATGTTGACACAGGCACTGACATTGACATCGACATCAACGTTGATATTGGATGATGATGATATTGTTGTTGTCGTTGACGTCGAATTATCAATGCTCACCTGGTTAGCATTAAAGAGTTTGTGTTTCAGATTTAGGAGTTGAAAATGATCTGGCGTTTTGTCTTTAGCTGCTTTAGTTGAGAGTTTTAAATTTCCTACATATGCCATTATGCCATACATCATAACCAGGTATATCGAGTCTAACCAGAATAGGTTCTTAATAATAAAGTTTACCAACCTTAAGCAAGGGTGAAAAGTCTCTATCCTTAATTCCTTCCAGATGTCCTAGGGTATTCTACGTCTGATCTATGTATGGAGTAGTACCTACCTAGTAGGTTCTAACATTCAAAGCTCGTCTAGAAGTCATGACTTCCATACAATTCAATGAATTGAAAGAGAAAGAAGGAATTAATCGATGAAAGAACGAACAATTGCTGTTTAATTCTTCGCGGCCTCGGTCTCTGGTCCTGAGTCTTTTTTTCCTCTTCTCATCAATTTTCTTATCACTATTTCTTCCCCCTTACCCCTTTAGAACACAAATAATCCAAGACTACGGTCTCATCGATTAATAATGATCATATCAACATCGACATCTTTTGACACCCTTTGAGTTACATCACATAATTGCTATAATTGTACACACACCTACATACGTACGTACGAGGCGGTGGCGTCTACATACCCTGCGACGTTGGATATGTACTAGTCACTGGGCATGTAGGCATGTCAAGTACGTTTATATGTACAAAGTATCTTCAAATTGATACAAGTCCATTGATCTGACTTATATCTCCATATGTAGGTACATGTCTATTCCAAGGCAGTTCAAGTCTGGCTTACTTTGACCTACTTACATACGCATCTTAGATTTCCGAAGGTCCTGCCTCTTCCTGGTCTTCGTACAATAAATACATCATGAAAATAAAAAAAAAAGTATCCGGTCTTGCACTGCCCAAGTTGCCCAGTCTTTGTCGGTGCTTAGTACTCATTGCTCAATCTACCAAGACCCTCCTCTCTTCTTTTCCCAGCCCGAGCCCCCAGCAGATCCATCTTGCGCGAACAAGGGGGACGCAGTCAAGGTGCTCTTTTAGCGGTTACCGCAATCACTTGGTGCATTAATGAACCACAAGGAGCAACCCGTTGGTCTCCACTACTTCTCCTGATGTCTCCATCGACCATACCCATAACTGCCATACCATATCCTACCTATCCATACCTGGGCTGGCGGCGGTGGCGGCCTCCCCCCATGCGTACCGATCTACAGCAGGCTACATGTATTTTCTCTTGCTTTTTTCCCACTATTCCACTAGACCTAAACATCCTTCGATGATTCTCTGCAGATATTCATGTCCCATACATCCGTACGTATTCCGTACATAATAAACCAAGCCTCCCCTGCGTCACATTGCACATACGGCACATTATTATTGTTTTATTATTTTTTTCTGTTCACCTCCAGTTGGGGTTGCACCAGAAATCAAAGTATCGAACAGTAACAATAATAAATCTGATTCCTCCTGTTCCCTCTCGTCCCCTCTTGGGACCTATTAGCTTCTTGTCCCGTCTATATAGGGCTGGCTTCCTCGCTTGGACCGGATCCGCTCTGTCTCCCCCCCTAAACCCACGAAATGAACCAATACTACTAGCTTCGGGCAGCTGACACAATCTTCGACGGAGTTGGACGGATGCCCCTTGCTCCACCTTAGACAATACAGGCATTCCCTTGGGTCTTTAGTACATAACCATCGTGTCGGTGCTCTCCCAGCATAGCTTGTTCGAATTCAGCTCTTTAAGTCTCCCGAGACGGGATCATATCCAACCAACAATAGCCTTGTCTTGATATTTGCCTGCGACCGCTACCCCTCGGACGTCAAGCCCCGCGCTTGTGCTGCGCTTCGATCCTTCAACTCTCCTCTTCTTCCTTCTAATCACTCATATCTCGTTGGGCTGCAACGGTGCGCGCGCACACAATGGCTTCAGAAAAGCCAACAGTCCTCATCATCGGCGGTTTAGGTTATATCGGACGCTTTCTAGCTAGATATATACACGAGAACGACCTCGCATCTGAAGTTCGGTTAGTCGACAAGGTGCTGCCGCAACTTGCCTGGCTAGCACCTGAATTCGAAAAAGCATGTTCTTCAGATAAATTTATCCAGGCGGATGCGAGTAAAGAGCGTATGTCTCAACAGACTTTGACTAGTCTTTCCCTCCCGAGTCATGCTAAGCCATGCTAACGCTAAATCCCATATGCAGAGGCTCTAGCGCGAATATTTGACCGAACAGACGGGAAAGAGTGGGATTATGTCTTCAACTGCGGCGGCGAGACGAGATATTCCCAGGAAGATGAGGTGTATAAGGTCCGATCGTTAGGGTTGTCGTTGGCAGTCGGCAGGGAAGCGGCGAGGCGGAAAGTCAGATGCTTTGTGGAGTTGAGCACGGGCATGGTATATAAACCGAATTCATCGCCGAGTAAGGAGGGCGATAAGCTTAAACCATGGAGCAAGATTGCTGTCTTCAAGCTTCAGGCGGAAGAGGAGCTCGCCAAGATTGAAGGGTAAGTTGCCGCCTTTAGTCGCATATTGATCAACTTTAGTCTGACCTTAGGTTCCTTTTCCCCCGCATAGCTTGCATCTCGTTATCGTGCGCCTACCACACGTATACGGTCCATATGCATCTCAATGGGTAGCGACGGCATTGTGCATGGCGCGCGTCTACCAAGCGCTTGGCGAAGAGATGAAATGGTTGTGGACTAAAGACTTGCGTACGAACACAGCCCACATCGACGATGTTACACGAGCTCTGTGGGCCGTTGCCGCATGGTACGACGCGGGCAAGGCCAATTGGGACGAGAAGAGCATGGGCCAGGTGCCTATTTTCAACGTCGTTGATAAGGGGATGACAAATCAGGGCGTGGTCGCCGATATTATTGGAGAGGTATTCGGAATCGAGACTGGATTCCAGGGCCAGCTTCTAAGCAATCTAGCCCGCCTTAACATGGATAGCGTCGTCGACGATGTCAACGATGACGTTCTTGGACCTTGGGCAGATCTTCTCTCCGACGCCGCCATAACGAGACCGGGCCCATTGACTCCTTTTATGGAGAAGGAGTTGCTGAAGGACACGGATCTCAGCATGGACGGAAGCCGACTTGAGGAAGTGATTGGATTTCAGTACCAAAAGCCGGCCATTACTAAGGAATTGGTGGAGGAAGTGATCGAAAGCTATAAAAGAATGAAATGGTGGCCATAAGTGGCGACTACGGTTGAAGAGTTAACATACCCCAAGACTTTCGTCCCCTTTAGGGACGAGTATTGTATTAGCAAGACAGCCGAACGGCTAGGCGATCTCAAATCTTTCCAAGCCTGGGAGGGAAGTAACTGGTTGCCAGTGATGACTCCAATGATAACGGGTCGATGATGGATTTGGATTGCAGGCGACGGTTGGCTGTCGTCTTTAAAATTTTCGGTGTATAGGAGCAGCAGACGGTGACAACTGTATGAGTAGGATATCCCCTTTTTATTTACATTCGTCGAACGCAAGCATGTATAAATTCCTAGGAGTAAAGGTTCGCCCTATTTAGTCCTGGGATCTAATCATTATAATAAGAAAGCACGTTTAGAACTCAATTCTAAGCATTCTATTTATTCTTTATATTATAGCCGAAGCAATCGGATCGAACGTTTCAAGGCCACGCAAGTTCGTGTATTATCTACTCCCGTTGGTTACAAGTGTGCATAGACTCCGTTACATCACATGAATGCTAAAGGGTTGGCTCGCAAAGGGACCTCGGGGTAGCAGATCTATGTCCATGTAGGCTCTAGGGATAATACTAAATCTCTTGAATCTTCGGTCCGCTTTCTCTATTTAGTATCGTTGTTTTTGTAGTGTACCAAGGGACTCTCATAGCACGGATGTCGAAAAGGTTTCTATCTATCAACAAGTTCTCGGATGAGTTGAACGTTCATGCTAACCCGGCACGCTATACTAGAAAATGAGCGCCCTTGAAGTAGATGAGATATTAATGATGTTTTTATACGTTACACATATAAAGTCTTACATGTCGAATCGATAGATCAGCTTGAACAAGACCGAATTAGGTTGATGTGATAGCAGCATAGACCCTTAAAAATGAAAGATCACAGAAACTAACCTTGGAACTTTAATATGAGACAGGAATCACGCGTAAAATTCGTGGAATTCGTAGGTGATACAACGGCAAGGACGGACAGGAACGGGTGGCTGAGACGCCGTCAATAGCGTCGATAGCGTCAATGGCGCCTTTTCAATGTTCCTTCACCTTGTAGAAATAACGAGCTATGTCCGCTTACGTACTAGCGCACCCCGCATCAGATAGAGCACCAATGCGGGCATTCAATGCCACCTTAGATGCTTCTCACTACCCGATTAGGAAATGGAAAGTTCGACCCCTCTCCACATGTGGATGCTTACTGCTCTTACGTTTTGATCCCGAATAGGAATTCGTCGCTGAAGGACTGAGGGAAATGGCGATCCGGCGTTCAAATGCTGCCTCGGGATCATTCCCACGATTGAGTTTCGACGAAAAGCAGCTGATTACCAAGAATAGAAACCCTAAAGCTTTTAAATTAAGACAATTGACTCCTCGAAAACTTATCTTGTTTCAAATTTGCTGACGGGTTTTCCTAAATTTCTCTCTTGCTTTTTTTCGTAACCTGGTTTTCAGCTCGTTGCACTCTTTTGATTAAGAATACGACCTCGTCGTGTGCTGCGTTGCTTTGCCAAGTTCTCAATATAAGCCTCTCCTGAATTTTTGTCATTGCTGTATCATCTCTAGCTCATCACCTCCGCACGGCGAGACATTAAACGCCATGGCAGCTCCGGCAAACAAGATGATCGGAGACCTGAACGGGAAGTGGATTTTGGTAAGTCAGACACAGTCTCATATAACTCAATGGCGCTGCTCTCCCGTCAATTCCGGACATGACATATGATCGCCGTCATAAACGCCTCCCTAAGCTAGAGTGGTTACCTGCATGAGCACGCACGGCCAAGACTAATGCCTCGGCTAGAACAAAAACCTCTCAGACAGCGTCGAGCCGGCCCTCGCCTTGCAAGGCGTCGGGTGGCTGATCCGCAAGACTATCAACAACACGACGGTCACCCTGCATGTGAAGCAATACCAGGGCGCCCCCACACCCCCCGCCGTCGCCGCTGACGACACTCCCCCGGTGACCCGCATCGATATCGACCAGATCGCGACCGCTGGCGTCAAGGGAACTACGGAGAATCGATGCCTAGACTTTGTGTTCCGCGAGCACAGCGACTGGCTCTTCGGCCGCGTCCAAGGCCGCTCGCGCTGGATCAGCGCCGCGGAGTTAAAGACGTTGGTAAGCGCCGGCGGAGAAGCGATCGAGAAGAAGTGGGCGCAGGACGACTTCGTATCGCGCGATTGGCTAGAAGGCGATGCTGAGAAGGGGGGACCTGAGGGCGAGACACATGTGCTGAACCACGTGGAGAGCCTGGATAACGGGTGGACGGCGCTGCAGGTCTGGGGTTTCCAGGACGTGGGGGGTGAGAGGAGGTACGCGAGGAATATCGTGGTCGCCAAGGGCGACACGTATGTTGCGTTCAGGATGATTTATGACTGGGTCTCCGAACTCGAGTAAGCGGGCGTATTTGCCAAGCTTGGTGGCTGATGTCCGAATGTCCGAAGTCTTCTCGGTGAGAGACGATTTGCTTCCATGAAGGTATTATGAAATAGATGAGATGGAAATGACTGGGTTGATATCTAAGGTCGGGTGGAATAGAGGGGATATGAATTATGGCCGTTTTCATACTCTTCATACTCAAATTAGAAAAAAACATACAATTCACAATTTCAATGAGTATAATGAGTATTCTATGAAATCCAAGTGTGCTCTCTTTTTTGTCTAATGAGCTTCGTACAGCTCGTATAGGCATGTAGCCCGTGACACCTTCCTTTAAAATGTGCGAGGGCCTACAGTAAGTTTATATATCAAAACAACAGTACTCATTCAAACAATTTTCCAGGGACTTGTTGGAATGATTTGGTCGACTTTTAAGCGTGAAATACTGTGGTGCATCATGCCAGGGTAGGACATGTTTGAGCAAGGCCGAGGAAGTCTAATAATATTAGTCATGGATGATGACTAATCACTTCTCCTTTGTTGAGGTTATATAATGTTTTAAAACCAGAACAAACAATGATTAGATACGACTAGTTGGGTTGAGTCATTCTTAGTAACTTTCGATATGGCGTAGTGGTATGTTTGTCTTCGTTTCTGCTTCCGCAGATTTATTCATAAGTCGGTTGACCGAACACAAGCGTGGCCCCTATGTATATAAAGGAAAAAGTTATCTACGAACTCGCTGGTTCAATTCCAGCATCTAGCTACAGCGCGCTCCTTTTTTTGTTCTTGGGATATTGTTTTGCCATTTGATTATATTTTTTGTCGCCTCTTCCTTCTATCTAGGCACCCGCCATCAACCTGGGTATTATAGAGGGTTCTTTACTAATTAGAAGCACAACACCCACTGCTCCTGGAGTCCCTAGCATAAGTGCATGTTGAATACCACGAATGAGTATTGCTGAGTATTGCTCAATACCAATAAATCGTAAGCCCAGAGCAGCAAACCAGCCTCTTCCGTTGCGCCAATCTCCATTATATGCGTCGATCTTAAGTATCCTCTTATCATGTAACCTCATAGATCAACCAAGGCCTGTTTAAGGCTCCCAATATGACATACTCCCTGTAACTCTCGAGTATCCTCTCCACCGCTACTCAACCCTTGCCTCATTCTTCCTACTACTATGCGCGAGCGCGCAAAATGTCCGAGATCTAACACACCCTTCACGCCGGCCTCCTCTTCACGAATTCCTCCAAATCAGCCCTCGTCGCAACCCCCAGCACAAACCGTCTATCCTCATCCGTGACCACAGCGAACTCCTGCTTCTGTCCCACACCCCCTCCCTCGAAGAACTCTTCCAGCTCTTCTAACGGCGTCGCCATGGTAATAACCCTGTACTTCTTCCCCTTGCGTTCGAAGCGCGCCATAGCTTTCGACAAGGGATCAGTAGGCAGCACGCGCCCCGAATCAAGCTGCGCCTGCAGCGCGGGAATAGCGATATAACCCAGCAAAGCGCGCGTGGAAGCGTCGATGATCGTCAGGTGCGTGTAATCGCGCTCGAAGGCGGAGAGCAGGGCGAGGGAGATCGGGTCCGTGGGGTTGAGGGAGAGGGCGGAGGGGGGCTCGAGGTCTTGGACTGTGGCCTGGGGTTTTTGTACGTTAGTTTGATCACGATTGTTGGACGGGAGGTTGTGGATGTGCTGGTCCGGACTTCGTTGAGTTGGGGTGAGGGTTGCGAGCTTACTCCTCTGTACCGTGACGACCATTTGGAGACGAAGGTCTTGCTTCCTAGGGGTGAGGGGCCGAGATGCGGCGCTGTTTCTGCTGCTTGTGCCATGTTCGTATGTTGAGGTAGTGTGGGTATTAAGTTGTGGTGATAACCGCTATTTCGTCTTCGTTTGAGAGTAGAGCCTTACGAGCTACCCCGCCACGCTGAGTCTGCTTGCACTTCACGATGATGAGTTCTCCTATGTTTACAAAGCAATCTTTCGTAATGACTTTGTTACAATATGAGTCGTCTTGAGAGATTTCTGAGCGCAGATGAGATCGTAATTCGATAGCAGTGAAATATTAGTCTTAGTCTATTTGATTTTTTGGTGGAGTCTCAAGATGACGGAAGATCTTCAAGAATTGCAAGTCTAAGTGGGGCACGGACTTAAGTAATAACCCCTCGCAAGCGTCGATAGCCGCCCCTTGAAGCTCTCAAGGTTCTCTTAAAGCTACCCCTTTCACATGATAAGAGTTGGAAAAACATTGGTTTATTAGAATATGAAATGTTTCTATGGATAATTCTCTACCGAATTCGAAAGGTACCTATGTTTTTCCTTTTTTTTTTTTTATAGATCTAAGTTTGGAAATAGATCAGGTTAAAGACAAATGCTATCGGTTTACGGTCTTCGCTATACCTCTAACCCCTAGTCAAGCACCTGTATCTTCCGTATGTCCAATTTAAAGCCCCATTGAATCGAGTTTCTTGCCTTGCCATTGGCGAAAGCTCGAAAGCCGTTGACCCCATTCAGCCCTGCCCGATCCACCGACGTCACTAACACGAGTTGTCTCACCTCCCAAGGAAGCTCAAGCGCTTACCATCATACTCAACTAAGAGCTAGCAAATATCCAGAATTTACCAGCTCAAGTTAGAATCTGCGGCGATGCCATGGCTGAGTTCCTTATTTGAGTAAAGCTAATAACCTAATCGGATTTCGGTTTTCTTAAACGGGATTTCATGTACCCATTCTATCATCCAGCGAAGAAAAGATACCGGACATAATGCAAGATGTAACCCGAGGAGTAAACTCGGATAATTGAAAGGAAAGGTTGTTGGAGAAAGCAGGGAGTAGAGTCATTGGACCTTGGCTATTGGCTATCTTACCCTGATAAATCTGTTAAATCTTTGAGCCTCCGTGAACTTCATCTAAACCACATACTCTTTGTTGGTGACCAACGTTTTATCTGCTTCGGCACATTAAATCTATTCATCGCGCCAGTTGTGGTTTGATACCAGACTGCTGGACTTTGCGACCGATCATATCGTGATAGGATCATAACCTATAGATTTTAGGGAATCGGTATGTCGTTTAACTGAGCTATTTCCAGCTTTATCAATTGCATCAACAATTATATTGACTTGATAACCTCAGATATCGTCACAATGTCTTTCCTCTTCCCTAACCAACATGTCCTCCATCAGTCCTTCAGCTCGCCCTTAAATCAGAAGGCCCGGACCGTCCCGTCTCCCAAAGCCACCCCTTACCAAGCGCGTCCGGAGCTCTTCGCGGCATACTCCGTCGTCGACGATGCCAAGAACAAAGCCCAGCAGCTGAGCGCCGAAGCCCAGAAGGAGTTTGACAAAGCCTCTGGCGCGGGCGGCAAGAAGCAATTGGAGCTATACACACCCACCTTCTACGCGGCCGCCACCTTTGGCGGTCTGCTCGCATGCGTAAGTTGAAAAAAAAAAAGCGCCGCCCCCCTTCCCCCGGCCTTAACACCCCCTTAAGTCCGCGCCCCCATCTAACGCTTGCATATTCGTCTCGTTCTAGGGCCTGACCCACACGGCCGTGACGCCGCTCGACCTCGTCAAGTGCCGGCGACAAGTCGACGCGAAGCTGTACAAGGGCAACTTCCAGGCCTGGGGCCTGATCTTCCGGTCGGAAGGCGTGCGCGGGATCTTCACGGGGTGGAGCCCGACGCTGTTCGGGTACTCGGCGCAGGGCGCCTTCAAGTACGGCTGGTACGAGTACTTCAAGAAGAAGTACTCCGACCTCGCCGGCCCCGAGAACGCGTACAAGTACAAGACCGTGCTGTACCTGACCGCCTCCGCCTCCGCCGAGTTCCTCGCCGATTTGGCGCTGTGCCCGTTCGAGGCTGTCAAGGTCCGCATGCAGACTACGATTCCGCCCCCGTATAAGGGCACTTTGGATGGTATTAGCAAGATCACGGCCGCGGAGGGTGTTGGTGGCTTGTACAAGGGTCTGTACCCGCTCTGGGGCCGCCAGATCCCGTACACGATGATGAAGTTCGCCTCCTTCGAGACCATTGTTGAGAAGATCTACGACAGCCTGCCTGGCCAGAAGAGCGACTACGGAAAGGGCGCGCAGACGGCTGTTTCCTTCTCTGGTGGTTACCTCGCTGGTATCCTGTGCGCTATCGTCTCCCACCCGGCTGACGTGCTCGTTAGTAAGTTGAATGCTAACCGAGGCGCCGGCGAGGCCTTCGGAGCTGCCGTCGCGAGGAATTACAGGGATATTGGATTTATGGGATTGTGGAACGGTCTGCCGGTGCGAATCGTCATGATCGGTACTTTGACTGGTCTGCAGTGGATGATTTACGTGAGTTCCCTTCTTTTCCCTTTTCTGCTCATAGCATGCCTCTATGAGATACGTGCCTTGATGTACACTGGCACAGAAGTTGGGTTGGGATGTGCTAACGATGCGATAGGACTACTTCAAGATGTTCATGGGTTTCCCGACAACCGGCGGAGCTGCGCCTCCGGAGAAGAAATAAGTGAAACATACGGGATAGAACATTTGGATTCTAGGTTGGCTGATCTGATCGACTGTCAAGTTTACGTAAGGTCGACTTTGGTTTTGGGGAGTTTGTAATGACTACCTTGCCGTGTTACGTAGGTACATAGCCATCTTCTGTCTCAGTAACTTTCCTATTGTCCGGAACTGTAAAACTGTAATAGCATGGATACCTATGTACTATGACTTGAAGGTCGCTATATGTTGTAATCTATTTACCTAGGTAACCTTCTAAAAACATCTCAACTCGCTCTTATCTTATGCCTGATTCCGAAGTCACGACAGCTACTGTGGATATCGATCCTTTACCGGTTGTAACGGATGTTAGCTTGATTTCAATGTTAGGTAGATAAGGATGTATGCTAGTACCCGAGGAAGATTTTGACGTCATAAAATTTGAAGGTATCACAGGTCTTTCGAGACAGAATATCATATATTATACCTACCTATTCGACATACCTAAATCTATCAGAACGAAAACGAAAACGAAGAGGAGATACGTCGAGCAGTTTATTTCAGGTGTAGTCGAGTTTCTTACCCGACCTCTTGCAACTTTTTATGTACCTGTTGTCTACAACTTAAGCATTTGAGGGCTTTTCACTGGACTCAATACCTATTTGCTCTCGATGTTATTAATAAGGGACATCTGATGAGCCTCGGGTATTGTAAATTCATACAGCTGCTAGGATGCGACTTTTCTATTCCTTGGAGAAGTTATCTTTACCGAAATGTGAGATATTTTCCAACATAATGCGGGTATGCCGGTATATATAGTAACTAAGTATCTATCCGATGTCTTGGAAGTAGGATCGCGGCTATTGGTTGTTTTACTGATGGGTAGCGAGACATCCGAAGCAGAACGGTCTGGCATCGATAATATAAAGTAGGCTATAATGACAGCTACTATTGGTCGAGGTGGGGGTTTCAGCCACTATAAAATGGGCTGCTTCGTACCTCGTCCTTGAAAAAAGCCCTCAAGCGCATCAGCTTGGGGTTGCACGCGCGCGGTATTGTAACCCACGAGGTATCGCTGCCTTCTAGAAGACGCCTTATGAGGGTGATCGAAGCATGTCAGCCCTTGCAGGCATGCCACATGGACTTAAACATAGCTATGGTTCGGTTTCCGTCATCGCGCAGTTCCGCGCAGTGCGCAACCACACTGCTGCGACTTGCTCGTGACGGGTTTGCTCGTTGGTTGCTCCAAATGCAAGGCGGCGCTTCCTCGGTTCTGTCTCTGTGCAGATCGTCTGGGAACCAAGCCAAGAGTGCATTAAAGTGACAAGAAAACCCAAGCGGCATTAGCCAACGGCAGCCATGTCTTAATCAGTGTGTAACTTCAGGTCACTCCCGTTACTAGCCTCTGGGCAGACCTTCATATAAGTATAAGAATCCTTCCAATATGAAGATGGAGGTGGGAAGGGATGCAAAAGTCTGGGCGTTTTGCCAGTGACAAATCAGCGTCTCGCAGTTTTCGTCCGTAATCGAGACGCCAATCTCGGCCGAGTGCGTCCGTCAGGTTATCTAAGGGGGCCAGAAGGGGGCCAGACTGCCTTTCGAGAGCACTTGCAGGTCTGAATCTAGTTGATCAGGGTGATCAAGCGAGGGTCGTTGGTAAGGTTCGGGTCCCAGCTTGCGAACGATCCCCGTTCTTATGCGTATGGCCATCCATACTTATATGGGTTTTCCTCCATACCTGTCCGTCACCACCGTTGTTGGCGGGTATAACCCCACAAGATTCGACAATCAGATTGTCCTAGACTAGTTAGTAGGCACACTACTATGCCAAGCTAGCAGGGAAGCGATGCCTTGCGGAGAAGTAGCCCGATATGATCTGCGGCAGCGAGACGCGTGTTACCGTCTTACAACTTGCTGCGATGACGATTATGGTAGCGCAGCAGTACAGCGTTGGATACGTAGAGAGTGGTGAGTTGTGACACCTCTTCGCCAAAGTTTGAAGCCACGCTACTCCTTTTTATATCGATACCATCCCATCATTTTATTCATCTCATGGCTAGGAGACCGAGAAATGATGGGGTCCTTGGTCCGTATCCGTAGCATTGGGACCAGCAGTCCCTAGTTGGTTTGTGGTGATCACCTTCCATTTCCAGTCTAGGTCTTGTTGAACTGTCGAACCACAAAGCGTTGATGACGCCTTGGCTTGCCTGGGAGCGTGGCAAGTGGAGCTGGTGAGACATCAAGTGAGAATTCCCAGAAATGATCCCCCGGTTCCCCCCACTTAGCGATCTCGCCGCTTGCCAATTGTAACATTAGACCTGATAGATGATAATATTTCAAGGTTGTAGCACTGTATGAAGTAGAAAGCTCCGATTGCTACGGAAGATAGATAGGAATTTCTGAGTAGGAAATCTCCGAGTTAAAAACGAGCAAACAACACCTAACTGTTGGGTTGATAGAATTGATAGGATCAGTGAGGAAATAATAGGAGAGAAGACGGACCAAGACTGGAAGACGAAGCTAACGCTAGAATATCAGTCCTTAGTGTAGCGCTCTAGGTCTCTAGAAGTACCCAGGCACTAAGTAGTTCGTGACGAATCCCCTTAATTGAAATGGAAAAACTGCCGTTTTTGGAATCGGATCGGAAGCCCGACTGGTTGTCACGTCGGAAAACTAGGAGACTTAGTAACCTTCGGTTCAAGATTCAGCACGACTAAGCACGATTAAGTATGAAGAGTAGTAAGAGATGAGATTTGGCCAGTTGTCTAGTAGATATTTGGCAAATGTGGTTGGATTATTTTCAAACTGTTTTTTTAGTATGACAGTGAAGCAAAGTTAATAAATTTAAAGTTTGTTCCTACATATAGTTTGGCCAATCTTCACATCCGACGAACTTAACCTATGGCCTAAAGTAATGGAAGAAACCGCAACTCAATTGGAATATTGCAGATTGATGACTTATAAGTTACGACAATATTGACATTATATAATATCCATAGATGTAGATGCCATGTACTGTATATATTGGCCTAGATAGTGATATATCTAGGACAACCTGTAGGACCCGAGTTGCCGAGCTGCGCACGACGAGATTAATAAAACTTGAATGAAGAACCGCTGTCCGCTTTGTTCACTGCCCACTGCCCCCCTCGGTCAGTGGAGATACAAAAGGGTGTTAGTCCGAGAAGACACTAGGGCTAAGCACTATTACCCCATCTTTTCGAAATCTCCAGGCTTTTAAAGTGCTAAAATGGAGGTGTTTGGTTAGCAGCAGGGTCAGCGAGGGTCAGCGGATGTACTTAAAAGTCTTACTGGCAGGCGCAGGTTGATTCATAGGTTACTCAGTGGCACGGCCAGCGGCAATAGCCACCCGGTCAGTACATTCACTTTCCCCGGTTCCTTCCAATATGTACATGTTTACCTACTAGTAGGTACATTCGTACAATACAATCCATTCGTACTTCAACTAACGTCGTCCACTGGCCAGGTACCTCCAAATACATCCAATCCCCGACCCGATCGAATAATTGATCCAAATCCTCCTCCCTCTCGAAATCCAGCACCCGTCACTCGCTTCTTCCTTCGATTCTTCGCTGGCGATTCTTTTACAAATTTACAACTCTCGCACGAGCCTTACTCACTTGACACATCATTTGTCATCTTATTACTTTACGCTTTACGCTGTTTAAAAAGTCGGCCCTATACCTGCACTGAATACAAAGAAAGTTGCCGACCCTTAGACGAACACCACACTATTCGTTACCGAAGCTACCTATCTGATTGACGATCCGGTGGATATTGAAAGCCGAAGCGACGAATAGATACAACGAATTACCCACCTCGAGAATACGCTTTCTAGAGCGCCAAATCACTTCTTTTATGTAGCGAATTAACTATTCACCCTTGATAATCGTGAAAAAGGATCCCTTCGAATGACTGTCGCTGTCGATTTTATCACATCCTGCTGACCTTCCGCCGCGCTCCGACGCTGGCTCGTCCCGACCGAACTTGCGCTACTCCTTTATTTCGGTCGCTTGTGTATTTACAATGGCGAGTTTCCTAAACATATGGAAATCTGGCACCGCCGTAAGTTGCCAAAAACCATGGGCTTGATACTGGATTGGCGCTCCTTCACAACGAAGAGTGTCCGAATCCTCAAGTTACCAGTATAATATTAGATATGCTGACGCGACACTAGGCGGCGTCTGGTTCGGCAGGTAAAGATGCGCAAAAGAAGAAAGAAGAGCCTACCCCGGAGTTAACTCCCTTGGAAAAGATGCTCCAGAATACCGGCGCACTTCGGCAAGATGGAAGCGACAAGTTCTTTGGAATGGAAAACGTAAGTCTTGCTTATAAATAAACCATCCCACTTCACTAGCTATATCATGATACTGACCTAGATTGCACAGTTTGGTAACACTTGGTGAGACTACATACTTTATAATTTACGAAAAACTTACTCTGACCAAAACGTAGCTATTGCAATTCGATCGTACAAGCTTTGTATTATACCGTCCCCTTCCGAGAACAGGTCTTGAAATTTCCACCTTTGTCGCCGTCGAGTACTCCGAATGGCAACCGTCCTAGTGTCAATGTTCAAATAAGAGCGCCGGTGGTGAACGGAAGCGCCCATGGAGGCGCAAATGGGCATAAGAAAGGCCTTACCGCGGCGGAGGCTATGGAGAGAAGGAAACAGATTAATTCTGGCCAGCCTCAGCCAATTCGACCCGAGGATAAGCCAGACACCCCAGAATACAAGAAGAAGCAAGCTATGCTCAAGGGTCCTATATTAGAGCTGGCACAAGAAAGCAACGAAACTTTCGGCATGGATGAATGCACGTTCACAGGTCTAAGGGATATCTTTATGACACTGGTCGATAGTACAGTTCGCACGGGGGTTCTTAGTCCGCAGCGATTTCTCGAGATTTTCAAGCGTGACAATGAAATGTTCCGGAATTCGATGCACCAAGACGCCCATGAATTCTACGGACTTGTATTGAACGACATCATATCCAATGTTGAGAATACAGCTAAGCGCCTCTTGAACGAACAAGCGCTCCTGGGCAAGGACGGTGTTGAAGAATCTCTGAAGGCTGCCTTAGGGGCAGTCGCCAAGACCACTTCAAATGGTATAAATTCCCCAGGAACGGGGTGGGTGCACGATATTTTTGAAGGAGTGTTGACATCAGAAACGAAATGCCTCACTTGCGAGACCGCTTCGCAGCGCGACGAGACGTTCCTTGATTTATCGATTGATTTGGAGGAGCACACTTCGGTGACTTCCTGCTTGCAGAAATTCTCGGCCGAAGAGATGCTCTGTGAGAGAAATAAGTTCCACTGCGATCATTGTGGAGGCTTGCAAGAAGCTGAGAAGCGTATGAAGATTAAACGATTACCCAAGGTATTGGCATTACATCTGAAAAGGTTTAAGTATACCGAAGACTATAGCCGATTACAAAAACTGTTCCATCGCGTGGTTTACCCATATCAACTACGAATGTTTAATACGACCGAGGATGCCGAGGATCCAGATCGGCTATATGAACTATACGCTGTCGTTATTCACATTGGCGGTAACGCGTATCATGGACATTATGTTTCGGTTATCAAAACGGAAGACCGAGGTTGGCTCCTATTCGACGACGAGATGGTCGAACCGGTTGATAAGCATTATGTTAGGAACTTTTTTGGCGACAAACCGGGTATGGCCTGTGCATACGTGCTTTTCTATCAAGAAACAACTTTTGAAAAGGTGCGCGCCGAACAGGAAGCCGAAGGTCTTGAGGAAGTTAGGATAGCTAGCGAGAAAGCTGGGGTTGCACAGGAGGATGGACCTAACGGGCATGTCCCCGGATTATCGAGGCAATTAACACAACCGAACCGACCACATGAGGAACCTGAGGGATTGACCCTAGACCATGCCGCCACTGCACCTAACATGATCATCGATTCAACAATTCCTTCGCCGGCATTACCGCCTCAGGTTGATGGCGCAGCACCCCCCGTTCCAACGCTTCCGGCACGAATGAATACAGTCAAGAAAGAATCAAAGTCAAAAGAGGAGAAAAGCCGAGAAAAGAAGGAAGCCAAGGCGCAAGAAAAAGCAAGGAAAGTGGCGGAGAAGGAAGAGCTTAAAGCTAAAGAGAAGCAGCGCAAAGAGTCATCTCTACGCTTGCGTGAAGCTCGTAAGACCGAAGACGAGGACTTAAGGAAAGCTCTCGAAGAAAGTAAGAAGATAGCCGAGGAAGAAGAAGCTAAACGTAATGAGCAAGACGACAGCGTCCCGTCCCTACCTAAGCCGAATAGGGGTAGCAAATCCATGTCTAGAAAAAGCTTTGGCTTCCTCAGCAAAGATAGGACGAAACGGGACAGCTTAGACGTTTCCGAAAATGGGCATAGCGCAGAGGGTGCGGTACACACCCACGACAAGCCGGAGCCACATATCAGGCTCAAGAAGAGCTTCAGTTTTAGCCTTGGTCGGAAGAAGAGCCATAGCAACCTCTCATGAGGCCACCCATTGTCTGGAGTTGCGGGATTCACAATTCAACGGTATATTTGCCCACGTGTCTAAGTAAACCGGCACGGGAGGGTACGGCATATATGGAGTTCTGGGAGTATCAAAAAAAAGAAATTCACCAATTCTTGAGCATTTACGGAGGACAAGCGCCAAAGCTGATGTTCGTTCTGAATACTCTGGAGCAAGGCTGCTTTCACGACAGCCGTACCCAGCTCTTTCTACCGCAAGAGTTGGGTGTGCTCATAGCACTATGGATATTGTATAATAGGGCCAAGCATAGAAGCCGAGGCATCAGAGAAAAGACTCGATAGCCATCAAAGCCACCAATTTGGCCTCAAATCTAATACGATACCAATGATACCGTGTTTGATGTCATTTTGATTTGACCCCTATGCATACGAGAACTTCTCGTCTTCCTGATCTTTTATTGACCACGCCCTGCCAGACCGAAATGTACATGCACCTAAACGCCTATGTCAAATCGAATGTGCTCGTGTGTGGATATTCTCGTAGTTTTTCGTCACATTTGTTTCCTCCTCTTAGCCTTAGCCTAAGACCAGCTCGTAGATTATTATTAACGTATTAATCGCTATTAGCGGGACTAGATTTTCGATTAGTCTTGTGTATTCGTGGCCGATGCGGTAAGACAACACATGTAAAGGGATTCGGCACATACTCCTCATTAGTGTTCGTACGCTGGCAATCAAGTTGATGACCTTCGCCTTTGCGCTTTGGGAATCTGGACCGGCGCCAAATGCAGGATCGTAGGAGGCAGACGAAAGATTTACTATTCAACAGGATTAGTATGGGTCTATATGTCGAGCGTGGCACAAAAGGCGAGCTGGCGCATACTTCGTGCTAGGAAGCGGTCTTCGGATAAGATCGCGATTGCGTTGACGAGAAGAATCGAGACTGTGCTGTCGCGTTAGCTGTTAAGCTCTAGTTAAGTGCCAAATAAACGGTCTCTTACCATAAAGGAGGTTCCCTAGGAGCAGCATTTTGGCAGTGTTTGGTCGGGAAAGGTGCAGGAATTCAGGTTGTGAGGTAAGGAGGCGTGCGACTTGCTAGTTGAACAATGACCTTGGAAATGTTGTCCTAAAGAGGTACGTAACTGGGACAGGTGTCAACGGCGCGGTGACGGGTTGCACAAACTGACCACCAAATGGGATTAAAGTTTACCTGACCTTGTTGGACCCACCCAGCCACATGCTTATGTACCTTTGTATCTACATACATGCGCCAGCCACAGCAAGTTCGCATTTATGCAGGTACAATGGTACATAGGTAATCTGTACTCATCAACTCGGATACACGAAGATCAATATCTTGAAATAAAAGACAATTGAAATTGTATTGCGGCAGGTCTGTCAATAATAAAACTCTGACGATATGTTTTCAATAGTCGCCACTCATTTATGAATTCATTTCAACGATATTCGAATTAAATGCGCCTGTTCTCAAGATGGCAGCCTTCGGTACGCAACTAGTCTATGAGAATGAGCTGGAACAGGCACCCTGACGATGATTACAGATATACTATTATCATTGGCAATACCAGCTTTGATTCTTCTACACCTCTTGATTGCGCCTTACACCAAGGTCGAAGAATCTTTCAATATCCAAGCAACACATGATATCCTTGTATATGGGACACCTACTACAAATGTTTACCAGCGACTCTCATCTTCATATGATCACTTCGATTTCCCAGGCGCCGTTCCTCGGACATTCATTGGTCCAGTTCTACTAACAGGAATCGGCCAGCCAATTATTGCGCTAGTCGGATTCCAGTATGCGCAACTCATCGTGAGAGGTCTCCTAGGCCTTTTCAATGCCGGCGCATTGTTTATATTCAAGGCGAATGTAGAACGGGCCTTCGGCAAACCTACTGCAAGATGGTATGCGCTGTTGCAACTGAGCCAGTTCCATGTTATATTCTACGCTTCCAGAACACTGCCCAATATGTTTGCCTTCGGCTTGAGTGAGTACCTCCTTTTCATACCATGATACACTCCACTTCGTTTGAGAGACACCGCATATTAATTACCAGCAGCAACCTTGGCATTCTCGCAACTAATGGGAGAACCCGACGAAAAGACGAGAACTTGGCGCTATAGGCTTGCAATCGGGAACCTCACCATGGCTACCGCCGTGTTTCGATCGGAGTTAGCTATTCTCCTCGTAACTGTTACGCTCTATGGTTTAGTCCGTTCTCATGTATCCTTGAGAACAATCATCCCTACCTTCATTGTCTTCTTCGCCATGTCACTCCTTTTGTCAATACCGGTTGATTCTTATTTTTGGCAGAAGCCGCTGTGGCCAGAACTATGGGGGTTCTATTATAATGCTATTTTGGGCTCTTCATCCGAATGGGGAGTATCTCCTTGGCACTACTACTTCACATCTGCCATACCTAAGATACTTACGAACCCATTGAGTACGATTGTTCTCATACCATACGCGCTCTGGAACGCTGGAACACGAGATAAGGCCCTGCCATTGACAATTCCTAGTCTCCTTTTTGTGGCTATATACTCCCTGCAACCGCACAAGGAAGCCCGGTTCATCTTCTATATTGCGCCACCTTTGACGGCAACGGCGGCCCTAGCCGCGAACTACATATTCGCAAGGCGCAGCAAATCCACTATTTTCTTACTTGCTTCCGTTGCGATCGTCGGCTCGGTACTTGTTTCGTTTAGCATCAGTGCCGCGATGCTTGTCATATCATCTCTCAATTACCCGGGTGGCGAGGCGCTCTCGGAGCTCCGGAAGCTCGTCAATTCATCTTCCTCCTCGGACCTCCAGACAATCACAGTTCATACGGACGTATTGTCCTGTATGACGGGAGTGACATTATTTGGACAACATCCTTACTATCCCGATGAAGTCCGTTCCGCTAATGAGATCACATTCAATTATGACAAGACTGAGGACGAAAGTTCGCTACGAAGCTCGGCATTCTGGGAAAAATTCGACTACGTGCTCGCTGAAGACCCGAGCAAAGTTCTCGGTTCTTGGGAGACGGTAGGAGTAGTGGAAGGGTTTGCCGGGGTTGAGTTGACAAGGCCAAATGGACCGTCAGGAGGCGACGTTGGAAGTAGCCAAGACGAAGTATTCGGCAGAGGTGCTTTGGTAAGGAGGGTCAAGGACACTTTAACAACGTTGACTGGTGGTTGGTGGATTGGCCCGAGGATGGAGCCGAAGATATACATGCTGAAGAAAGTGCGGGAGGGTAAGGTTAGGCGAGCTGTAACGGAATGAATGATGGCATTCTTCTAGAAACACTAGATAGGCTGAAAGACTTTGTCGATTACCGATGATGGGAATTCAAAATCCGATATGGCTTCGCGGCCCGCAGACCTTGCCGGATGTGAGCACAGGTGTGAAATGACACCGGCGAGACCGAGAACGGCACCGCTGGTGTGATAATAGACGGGGCTTACGGATCGCTACGATAATATGTATGCTGCTTTAATCGGAATACCTAGATTGGTCATATCATTTACAACACTAAGCTGTACGTCTCTGGCGTCCAATCTGACCAGTCAGCCCAACACCATCAGATCTACCATCTTGCAGCCCCCAATCTACGATGTCACCCAATGTCGCCTTTTTGCATGTCAAATTTGAGGCGTTTGACCAGCCTTACCAACTCGCTAAACATGTCCCGTCGGAGGGTTTGGCAAGGTTTGACAAGCTGGCGTTCCATCGCCGCCGTAAGTTTTCGGCTAGAACTGCACAAACCCCATATCGGTATATGGGTAAGTGGTCGAGTCCTATATTCCGCATAGCCTTGTTTTAGTAAACCGTTACGAAGCAAACACGAGATTGCGCCCTGTTGACACCCAAGCAAGCGGTGAATATAGCATCGATATTGCGAGCAAGTTATAGACTGAGGAAGGCCGAATAGAAAGCTGAACAATTAGCTAGCTGGGTAGAGTGCAGTGGACAAATTTATGTATATAAATGGATCTCGGGCGAAGCAATAGGCTATCAGATTGCCCAATACCTACCGATACCCGGGGTACCCAGGGATATGATGTGTAGCATGCGCCGTTGCATTGATACTATGTAATATAGATGTCAAAAGGGGCCGAGAAAACAGATCAATCGAGACCTGCGGCTATGCATTTGTACATCAGATATCTGCTGATCACTCTATCGCCTTACTCGCCTTAGTTCAGGGCGGGAATCTGCTTTGGGAATCTAGGTGTGAGATTATTTTTGGTTGGTGTATGTAATGTTCGCTATCACATCGCCTGTTCGTTTTGAGAAGGACGGTAAATTTTTACCTGGGTACAGCTTCGATGTTAGGTCAGCACAAGAACATCAGCTCCGATAAGGCTCTACCCCTGTCTTGTTAGTACGATTAGTATAGTTGCTTTTAGTGCTTCGTAAAGGTACCGCGCCAAGAATAGAGTGGTCCCTGTACCTTGACGATACCCTGATTGGTGGAAGCCACGAAACGGGGACCGAGGGGTCCAATGCCAGGGCTTAATTCAATTCGTCCTTACACAAGACATGGGTGCAGGGGAGTCCAGGTACAAGGAACTTACATACCTTCAAATTGATCTAAGACTTACACGTAAGAAATCGATTGATACTGTATCTCAAAGGAACTTGGTACTTAGCGATTGGGTTCGCAGGGAGATCCCCATTAAAACCAACGTTTATTATACACATGCGCATTGTACATATGATGCACATAGTCAACATAGCATACTAGGTACTTTTAGTTACATAATAGGTAGGCAGTGGTAGCTAAATTGATATTTACAATTCTCGTGATATTGAGGCTTCGACTCTCAACTCTCGTGAAAGGACGTTATAGCGTTATAGCGCATTAGCATTTGATGTGTCGAACGAAACTGGGAATCTCGGGACGGGACTGAACTTCGATTAAAAAGTGCGGGCTCCGCCTGGATAAGGTTCCAGTTTCTGTACCTGAAACTGGCCGATCTGCACCTGCTGCACGACCAATTCATAGCAAAATCATTTGCTAGTCGACTCGCACCTGTCCCCAACCTTGAACCTCCAAGGCCAGAAATAAAACAAGAAAGTTAAACCAGCAGGTCTGACGTGACACACGACACACCTTCAATTCCAATTCCTAACAAAGCACACGTGCGACGTGCGACAGGGTCGATATTGCCATACTTTCACACATTCTAGGGTTTCTAGGTTCTAGGTTTCTTTCCGGCTCTTTTTTTAACCATTACCGTCTTCATTCAACTTCCTTGCTTCCACATCGACAAATTGTGGGATAATCTTTAGACATCCATGATTTATGGATAGATTGTAGATGGTTTACCACATTCCACCGCCACCTAATACTGTACAAGCCGTACAAATCGACCACACCTATTAACTTCGTCCAATTCATTGTGTCGGTAGTTTATAGTGGGTAACACAGCAAAAATTAACAACTTTGTCTGGTTGCTTTCCCTACCAGCAGCCAGCCAGCCAGCCGACGCCCGTGGTGGTGTATCCTTATTTCGCTTTTCAACGACCCCCCTTGATGAACGACGATCCCAGCCGAACTAATTAACATTAACAAATCTCGCTATCTCGAATCGAATGGTGGATCTGGGGACACTTGGGCACACAGGAGTAAACAACACACACATATTCACACGACACATACTACTTTCGTCGCAACTATTCCTGACAACTTCCTGTCCAAACTTTTGGTGCTTCTTTCCGATTAACACGCGACACTAGCAGCAACGTTGTCTTTTTACATCCGACATTAGTCCTACTAATCAACCTTTACCATCCCGTTGAAACCTAATCTAATTATTTGAACCATTGATAGCTGCCAGCCTAGCTCTATCTAGACGCAAACGCTGGAAGCATTGCAGATTGATGGTTCCCCGGACACATCCTATCGTACCCCGCCAAATCACAGACGACAATGGAGAACGATGCACCCACAGAAGGCGCCCGACGAAGGGATCGTTTCATGGGGAAGCTATTTGGTGGTAGCGGAACTAGAGACAGAAAAATGACTAACGAAGAGAGTGCAAACGAAATCTCCGACTTCCTTGGTCACTCAGACCGTCTGATGGTTAATCATCCTCTTCCTCCACCCCCAGCTACCGCCCCGAGGGGCCCACCAGCTCTCGCACTCGATACGTCTAAGGCTAGCCGATTTCCCCAGACTCTCGAAGTAGAAAGCAAGTCACAAAGCCTCGCCCAACGAGCACGATCACATAGCCCACGACCAAAGAAGAAGAAAAACCTCTTCGTTCGCTTTGCCGATACATATCCTGAGATCATTGGAGAAGGTGGTGACGAGTGCGAGACACTGGTAGCGGAGATCGGCAGGAAAAAGAGATCCAAATCTATACCATATTCGGCGCCCATTCCCCCTACCAGAGAAGGTCATCAGTATGCTAGAGATGTAGGAGCATTTCAAGAAGTACAAAAGAAAGATGATGGGGGATTCGTGCCTGGTCCAATACGCAGGACGCAGACAGGCTTCAGCACAATCTCAGATTCTCGAACAGACGAGCCTCCTCCTTATTCGTCTCCCGAGCCTCCAAAGCCTCGTGCTATTCCTACGGGCGATTCCCCTCGGCCCTCCAACTTTCTAGATACACCTACCAGCCGAAAAGATGAGAATCGACGTTCTTTCATCGAGATCCACCAGCAGGAGCAGCGGCAGGCCGAGGGAATGGCAATGAGAAGTGCTAGCGCTAACTCTCACCATGATTGGGATGACCCAGGATCATCTCCCGAACCAATCCGAGAGAAAAGCATACGCCACAAACAGCCAACGATACCAACTATGCAAGAGCCGACACCCCCTCCGGAAAGATCCATGTCTACCAGGTCGGCGGCGCCGTCGCTGCAGGAATCCGTCTCCTCGGTATTGCGAACTCAGTCGACTAGAGCTCCACTGAAGCCTTCGCCAATGCAGCAAGGGCCGACGAAAAGTCCTTCTCTTAGATCACCAAACCCTCCCTCTTATCAAGATGCACAGCAGAACCAGTCATATGGATCATCTAGTAGATCGCCTTTACCACCTATATCGGCTCAGGATGCGCTGCCAGATTTTGATATGGTGCCCGTCATGCCACAGCGACCTGTGTCACCCGATGAGACACCTATTAGCTCATACAATACTGGCGAGAGTCCCTCGTCTCAATATTCGGCTTCTATTAATTCGGGTTCCCCCGTCTCTCACAAGGCTACGCCAGTTACACAAACTCCCAATTCACGCGGATTCCCCCCTTCGCCTGAGAAGACCAACCGGACTGTAGTATCAGCCTCGACTAGTGATGAGGCACTAGAGCTTTTTGTCGCTCGTACGAAGCACCTGTATGAATTATTTCGTCTTCATGCGGAGCAATTCAGACCCTTAGGAACTGCTCGGCCTGAAGATATGTGCCGAGCTGCGTTATGGTGGTTTTTGAAAGGGAGAACATCACTGGAGACAATTATTAGAGGTCGTCCACAGAACCCAGATGAGACTCGACTACTTATAGCTCGATACCAAGCCTATACTGACTTAGCTAAGGGGTACTGGCTAATGGAGCATGCACTTCCCGAGATAGCGGAAGGCAAATACAGTCCCGTAGATGGTGAGATGGGTGACGTTAGGCAAGCACTGATAAATAACTTGAGAAAGTTATCTGGGTCTATGAAGCGTAACGGTTTCCTACCACCCGAAGAGCCCTTCCTCCCTCAGACGATGGACAAGTTCATATTCTTAGAGTATCCATCAGTCAGCCAAGATATTATCGCTCTTCTAAATGGAATATGGGGCTCTGCTATGGTTGCCGCCAAGCAGCCTACCCGATCTATGGACGCACTAGAGGCTTTGCCTCTTGGCGATACAACTAAGCACTTCAACTACGGCCGAGTCATAGCCGACGTATTCTTCATGGAGCAGGGTGTAGAATCGAGACAAACTCGATTCCCTTGTATGTTATCTATTGTTCGAGCACAAACTGACTCAAACCTGAATTTTATCATCGCAAGTCAGAATGGCTCCGTCTCGTTGCGGATACAGGCAGACAAGAATGCAGGTCCAACGTGGCAAGATGTCAGATGGAGATCAGAAGCTTGTCGACTCGAGCTCAAGCTACCCCGAGGATTCATGCTTGCTATCGAATGCTCGCAGCAAGATTTCAAGATGCTATGGAGCATGTACGATTTCAGCTCCAAGATGCAATCCTACCTGTATCCGCGCAGGGATGAAACCGTCAAGCATACCACGTCACTTCGTGCTTTCCATTACTTCGATTCGAACCCACAAGGAAGAACATTTCCCAAGGAGCCAGTAGGGCAATGCGAGATAGCATTGTTCGAAAAGCTACTCAAGGAGAGTAGCCCGACAGGACCGAGGACATTCCACCGAGGGTTCCGTGTTGCTATCGTTACTGGCCCGAGGACACGGACACTCAGCGGAGTGACTCACTCCTTCCTGCCGCAGCTTCCTGTCCAATTCGCTCTGCTCCGTGGTGACCAGCGCGCTCCTGTTCTCCAATTGGATTTCCACGACGGGAATTATAAGGGCAGAATGGTAATGACATTCAACGACGACAAGGAGCGCGAAATGTTACTGAAGATGATTACTGGAACGTATATTCATAAAGATGAAGAAATCGTCGCTGAAGTTCCGTTAGAAGGCATGAATATGTCAGAAGCAACCGGTGATACGAAAGGAGGTATTTCGGCTATTCAACGACTCCCATGGCAGCGTGCGCGTGTCATCAACGACAGATATGCGGAGGTCCCCAATACAGTATTGGCAGAGAAGCTCAGAGTTGAGATTGAGTCTCTGGATAAGGGCGGAGTTGGCGTGGTTAGTACAATTACGGACCGAGTCAATGTTGGACCTGGCGAATTGAAATTCAGGCTTGGCACGAAGGATATCTTGACCTTGCACGTCCTAAGACATCCGCAGGTCGACATGACAGTCTCCATACTAGAAACACACGTGCCTCGAGAATCGCATCGCGAGTTTGCAAGTTTGCAGAGCACCGTCCAACGCGGCCAGACAATCCGAACCTACAGATTCCCAAGCTTCAGGGACCTTCATTCGTTCCAAGCTGGGCTTACCGGATATACCGTACTATTTGATGGCATCGCTATTAACCTGAACATCTCGAGACGAATGATGGTAGTGCCCATCCACAAGAAGTGGGAAGCTGGTACGACCCGTGTACAAGTGGTGCAGCAAGACAAGACAGTCCAATTATTAGCATTCTTCGAGGACTGGCACCACGGAAAGTGCATGGGTTTTGTGCTGAAGGGCACCGACTCATTCGAATCATTCAGCCGAAACGGGAAAGCGGGCTTGAAGCTGGCTGACGCCAAGTTTCCACTACCTAAGGTGCCCCGCGAAGGCGGTGCGGAAACGGATGACACGGCATTCCTCTGTCTGGACATGCCAGACTTTGCCGGCGAACATGACGATATAACGATCTTGTTCGATGATAATCTCGGTAAGTTTAGCACCCAATTTTTAAGTTACCCATGTTACTAGATTTGGAACTAATAATCTTGCAGAGAGAGATAGACTCTGTTCGGTTCTTCCCGCGCCAGTCAAAGGGTCGCGATTAAGTAAGGGGAAATGAGCAGGGGGCCACGACGAAATGAGGATATGATTCGTGCAGACGGACTGCATATTGTTTTTTCAACCTAACAAGCATTGCGACGCAATAGTAATGCTACATGTATGACACGATACCCCAAGTGGTTATTAAAGTAAAGCAACAGGAGGGGGTGACGAGTCAAAGTTCTAAGACGTCGCAGCTGGGAGCTTCTTGGGAAGCGCAAGCCAAATAGGAACCAGCCGACAGACAATTTTGTACGAGAACTTTTGTTCCGCTGCTGTTTCAGCAATTGAAACTACGAACCTGGCTTATTGAAGCTAGGTTGAATGTTGGAAGCTCGATACAGATGTGGTGTAGTGTAGTAGCTGAAATTTAACAACGGAGTCAACCAATTAATTTTTCGAGTGTTAACCAAAAGTGGACTAAGGAGTGTATGCGGGCATCCACTTCGTCCACATTTACATATGTATCTTGACGTACGTCATCGGACCCGACACCCTTGGCCCTCGTGGTCTCAACTTGCGCCGCCCCCCCTGTTTTCAGTGAAGTGTTTTACGGCGCCCACTACGTAACTCCACTGGTCATTCGGGTACGGGATTTAATATGGTACATAGTATAATGCACATAACTCGGAAGTTGATTTTTATCCCTTACTCAGATGAAGGCTACCATAGAACCTAAGACCTAGGTCCTAGGCATCAGTGGTTGTATACATTCAAATTAGGCTACTAGATTGTACACTTACTCATATTCCTTAAAAGATGTATAGTCGGTTTAGAAGTGGAAGTGAATTGCCTGACCGCATCCATTGTACACCTATGTACCGTATTTTAATTATCTCGTTCGAGATTGGGTTAGAGTTATCGCGTCGCATATTTTATACCCTTTTCTATTCAGCTCTGCGGAATACCACATAAAGTAAATCTTTGTTGGGGGTTAGTGAGGTCATCGGTCAGCCCCTCTAATTAGGGGTGACCGGTATTAACTAGTAGGTACCGTTTAGGTACCTATTGACCCTGGAAAGGACCAGGAGTCAGGAATGAGGTCAAGGCAATAGAGTGTAATCGATAACAGCCCGAGAATCCGCTACGCAACGTGGGGAGGGGTACATCATAATACTTTTTTATACTTGCACAGCCCGGACATTGACATCGATCAGTGACAGCAGGAGCAAAGGCGTCAGGCTTAACAAGCTACCAGCTACGGGTTGCTTCCAGACTCCAGTTGCGACCCTCTTGCATCTCTTTCGTCTTTATCAATAAACCCTTTGTTTTACAATTAACAATCTACAATCTACGATTCGGGTTACCTCTCTTTTTTTAAGCTTATTTATTAATTAAGACTTTAATCCCATCCCACCCGTTCCGAAGAAGACGATGCACGCAGTCAAGATCACCTCGGGCCTAGGCCGTCGTCGCCGTACAATGTCGAATGCTAGTATGTGAAGTTGTCGTTTTTTTTTATTTCGGGATTTGGACTTTTCGAAGTTTAATATATCAAAACTCATTTCCTTTTTTTCGCGAATCTGGAGGAAGAAGACGTATTAATCATCTAAAGCTACCCCTGTTGACCGTACGAAAATTGCATTTGTTTTGTAAGGCTACCTGCTCGCTGACAATGCCGCCTCATATAGGCAGTAGATCGTCCGGAGACGGTGCCGATGACGATGATACCTCCATAATCGAGCCCGAACAGGGCAACGGTGAGTCTCCTAGTAAATATCCATAGGAAGCATATATCCTAACATTAGGAAGTCCTCACACATATCATTTCCCAACTGCGACCAGGTGCCGATCTAAGCCGAGTTGTTCTACCTACCTTCATCCTGGAGCCTCGAAGTATGCTAGAACGGATCACCAAGTACGTTGTCCCGAATCGTAAACCCACGACTTCCGGTGCGAGGACTTAAAAACTTACATATACCGAATATAGCTTCATGTGTCACCCGGAAATGCTCCTCCCTATCCCCGATATCGATGATCCGATCCAGCGCTTCGTATCCGTCGTGAAATTCTACCTCAGTGGCTGGCATATTAGGCCACCGTATGATCCCTCTGCTCTTCCCGTAGCTTATCTAGGCTGATATAAGACAATAGGGGTGTCAAGAAACCTCTTAACCCTATCCTCGGTGAGGTGTTCTCCTGCTATTGGGACCTACCTGATGGTACCCGCGCCTACTACATCTCCGAACAAACATCCCATCACCCGCCCAAGTCGAGTTATTTCTATATGGCGCCCGATCACCACATTCGTATTGACGGTACTCTCAAACCTAGGAGCAAGTTCTTGGGTAACTCGGCCGCGAGTTTGATGGAAGGAATCGCCGTGCTCACGTTGACAAATAGGGGGAAGGATCGTAAACATGGTGAACGATAGTGCGTGGAACTCCTAGGGAACTTATAAGGCCGATGACTGACGGAATTTCTAGCTGGCTGACACAACCGAATATGTACGCGAGAGGGATCCTGTTCGGTAACATGAAGTATGAACTAGGCGACCACAGCGTAGTACGATGTCCCGAGTTAGGTCTCACGGCCGATGTCGATTTCAAGACGAAGGGATGGGTTAGCGGGACGTATAATGCCATCGGAGGAACGATAAAAGACGATCGGACCGGACAAGTGCTTTTCGAGCTATCCGGCTTATGGAGCGAAGAGATGTTCATCAAGGATCTCAGGGTAGGTAACTAACAGCTATTGATGCCCCGTTGGTAGCTAATGTGTCTCTAGAATGGGCACAAAGACATGTTTTTCGACGCTCGAAAGGTGAAGGCATCCAAACCGCGCGTTCGACCGCTAGATGAACAAGGAGAACGTGAGTCGCAAAGGCTGTGGCAGAAGACGGCGCAAGCGGTCAAGGACAGAAACCACGAGCTAGCAACAGACGAAAAGACCAAAGTCGAGGATCAGCAGCGAGATGAGGCGGCGAGTAGAGGCGCGGCAGGTGTCGATTGGCAACCTCGACTATTCAGAAGAGTAGACAAAGATTACGGTGGCACGGGGGAAGACATGGAGCATCTGGAGTGGATTATCAATGCGCATATGTGGGTGAAAGACCCTGGTGTTACTAGCACGCTGAAACATCCTTGCTAATTCAAGACACAGCGATGGCACGACACCGGAAGAACAGGCCGAGCAAATCATGGCAATTTACCCCATAATACCGGGCCAGAAGCACAGCGAATGGGACCTTCCCTCTCCGACCGCACATTCTCATTCGCAGCCGGATGCGACTAAGGAGGCTTCTCAAAACGCGACAGCGGACTTGATCGACTTCGGCCAGAGCGATGGTCCAGCGCCGGCGGTCAGGCAAGACAGCAAGGATATTGCAGCTATGCTACAATCGACGGGCCAAAAGCCAGACGGACCTTTGATCGACTTTGCGGGGGATTTGAAGAAGAACCTCCCGGCTACCCCCAAAACCCCTGGACCGAACAGGGTGAGAGGGGATACGGGAGAAAGTAACGATGCCTTCTTCGACGCTCAGACATGAGAAGGCATACTGTAGGTAACAGGGAATGATCAGTTAGCCTGATGTCCTACCTATAAACTAGTTTTTACAGGCGAACAAGTTCCTGATAAGTTAACCAATAGGCAAGATTTGGTTCTCAACGGGCAAAGGGCTAATCACGTACTCTGGCCTTGGTTTTTACCTACATCTACAAGACCTGTGGTTCTGGCTACTTCCTACTACACCGTGAATTGGGCATATAGTAACGTTTGGCAGCATGGGGGCATCTTCGTCATCTTCGTTTCTAACAGCGGCAATATGGCAGGGGCCCAAACCTAGGGTTCAGGGCTTGGGGTCAGGGAGGCAGAAAGAAAGAAAGAGAAAGTGTGTTAAGCGGGAATAGATGTGCATCAAGGGGCCTCCTGGGGCAGTCAGTAACCAGCCGCGTCGTGTTGCTCCGCATTGGGATAAAATATATTTGTCTTTATAATCATAATCACCTATTCGTAGAAGACTGTGCTAGAGTTGAGATGAGATGCTGGTAGTATTAGGTAGTAGATTAGGTAATAAGGATTATCCAGGTAGGCATACATATATCTTGTCTAGATTTGGACTGTCACCTTGCACGAATTTGTAACGATTTTACGTGAATTGCATAGTACACAATTAAGGCTTGGAACCGGTCTGAAATGATGATGGAATTCCTATTAACGCCGTACCTAGGCCTCTCCTTTTCATGAAAAAATTGGTCATTCCCTAGGATCATGTGCTTTCCTTCTAGCATACAATAGACTGGCGAAAACTTGGGGGGTATCCTCTCGATGTTCTGCTGGACCCTAGCCCAGCTGATTTCTCCCAAATGCCCTTCTTGCTTATCCGATCTGAATTCGTCTCATTCCAACTTGCGTATTCGTGACTCTGTACGTAGATATGTGTCCTGTTTCCGCCCAAGTGATCGGGATACCACTCTCCTAAAGCGATGATCCGAAGCATAGGCGTGAATTAGAAGGGTCATTACTCTCTTCCTCAGACACAAATATCTCGAGTCTCATCATACAACCAATGTCCCGTCATCGACTAACCCATCCATCCAGCTTGCCGGATCCGAATCTAGTACCGCTTCCGAGTAGGTTCCGGGCTGGGACTCCGACTAACACTCTTCTCATCCCTCCCCCTCATCTTCAGCCACTTCTTCGTACTGAGCGTCAACTCGCGCTCCAACTCGGGCGTCGGGTTCTTCCTATGTATGAAATTGCAAAACCCACCCCTAACACACCCCTCCCCGCTATTCAACCGACAACACGCCTCCCTAAAGTCCGTCACCGGCGATAACTCGCAGTAAACCGGGCGTCCGGCATACCAGCGCGAGTTCAGCGCGTCGCAGGCCGCCTGCGCCGCGTCCTCGTACTTGAAGCGCGCGTACACGTTCCCCACCAGGTGGTCGTTCGTGTTGTCGCAGACGACGAGTTCTTCGAGTTCGCCGTACTTGCATAGCTCGCACCACAAGTCCTCGTAGAAGGCGTCGAAGTGGTTCGCGCATTGCTCGGGCGTGAGACGCGCGCGCGCGTCGTGGGCGGGGTTTTGGTACATGGAGGGGAGGAGGATGGTTTGAGAGTAGGAGGGTTTGACGTGTTTTCGCGAGCAGCGGTCCCCGTGTCGGCACGCGCCGATCTTGTAGTAGAAGGAGCAGTTTACTTTGTCCTGCTCGGTGCCGAAGATGGAGGCGAGGAAGTTGGCCATTTTGATGGAATTTTGGAGGACGAGGAGTTTGTTGGGTGGGTTTTTGGTGGCGTAGGGGAGTAGAGGTGGTGGATGGAGGTTGGGAGACCGGTGTGCGTTTGCTCGGTCGAGAATTGATCGTTTCTCGTCGCGTATTCGTCGGGATCAGACGTCGCGATGTTCTTAATTGATTGAACGGCTGTTGTTATTGTAAACAATTACAAATATGTGCGGTCGATTGAGATGAAATTGCGATTGTGGATCTGCGCAACTGTTGACCGAATTTGCTATTGTTGAGTGTTTGTAATTGAGAGGCGAAAGTTGCAAAAGTCGAGAGCGACGATTAGAAAATTAAGCTTGAGAGGCTGAACTTGATGTGGAGAAAAGTACGATGTACAACAAGTACCGGGAGTTTGGCACTCAAGGCTGACCAATCGCACTTTACCAAAGCTATAGCTGTCGCCACACGCTAGATCCTTCCACCGCCACAGTTCACACGTTAGAGATTGGTAAGCCACAGTCCGTCACCGGTATCATGATTAACGAGGTTATTCATCTAAGTAGCTCATCCTTCTCAAGACATGTGAACCTGCCAAAGGATAACCCCATGATAAAGCTAATCGTTCTCGAATCATATTGAAATACAATAGCTATACTATCCATTCAACGTTAGCTTACTTTGTTAGTACCGTAAATCTTGTTCTAGTAAACATCAGGGTGATATCAGTCACATTAACGACGTTTTCTAGCTCAATATTTATATATATTCAACTCTAAGAGTCTAAAGAACGAACCGATGTCGGTCTCGCTGTATGTACCAGGTTATGTATTATGTATAAGAAGGATATATATTTGATCCGATCCCAAAGGTATTTAAGAAGCGCCCAGCTTAAGCCGCTGATCTCACAACGCCGATTCTCGCCTTCCCATACCCAATGAAGTACGCTTCACAGCCTGTGTTCTATAACAATAAAATGATGGTGCTTCCATGTATAGGTCATATCATTGGGGTTTGTACCCCGTTTGAAACGGCCAAGAAATGAGAACCTTGATGGACCGGTGACATACATATAGGGTATCATTGGACAAGTATCCAACCCTTACATATATGAAGTATGTTTCCCCGCCTGGGTAATGTGAGATACCTCGCTCTGTAACATACCCAACCGTGGATCGTGTGCGATGTTGACATGACACCGAAGGTTCGTCTAGACGATGTTGTATACTCTCTTGGCGATGATAAAGCAGGCCAGCCCAAACATGAGCAGTCCTGCGGTGATTGCGAAAAACCACTTCAGATCTCCCTCGTACTCTTGACCTGGCACCCACACATTCATTCCCCAGAGACCGGTGATGATGTTCATTGGGAGCACAATCGTACCGAGGACTGTTAGCTTGCCTAGAACGTCAGCTGTCTGCTCCTGTCGCTCGTTCATGTGAATATTGATCTGCGCGATATAGTTGGCATGGCACCGAGCGAGGATCCTGTTCAAGTTAGCTACGTCTTCATGAGCTGGATTCATTCGGGGTTGAGACGAACATTTCGTAGTGACTAAGGTTGGCAGTCATAGTCACGATATGATCTTGAATATCGCCGAGGTACAACCCAATTTCGGATCGAGGTGCAACCTCCCAGTGTTCATTACAGCGTTTTGCGAAACCCTTGATGACGTCGGCCTTATTACCAAGCAGCCGGTATAAACTCATCACCTTTTTCCTGCAATCACCGACCCGACGCAACATATCGCCACCAGTCTCTACATTCGTGTCCGGACCCCCTTTCTCATTATCGAGACTTTTCTTCTTATCGGAGCTCGACAGTGAAGGATCCGAATGGAGTTGTAAAATTCTGTCATCAATAGCGTCTACTTCATCTTCGATAGTCTGAATAAGAGGTAGGTAGACGTCTGTGATATCGTCAATGATTGCATAGCTAACCCAATCGGCGCTAAGAATCATGAAATCCTTGAGCTGGCGAACTCTGCGTCGTACGTTGGCCGGGTGCGGAGTCTGGCTGAAGTGGAAAGAGATGACACCCTCGCGGAACACCACGACGTACATGTTGACCGGCTCTAGGTGGTTCTCTGATTCGGCATCCTGATCGAACGATCTATAATTGACAAAATAATAGTGCCGGAAAAGTTCAACTTTCTCACGTTGCTCTTGGAGCATGATATCCTCTGATGTCAAAGGATGGATTCCAAAGGTTTTCGCGAGTACTTTCATCTCTGCTTCCGTGGGACTCAAAACATCCAACCACCAAACAGGACGCTCTCCATATCGTGGCTGTTTTTGTCCATTTGAGGGAGGCGACTTGATACCAGCAAGAGGTGATTTGACCCGCATCGGACTTGCGTCACCTGAGTGGTCTCTTGAAGATCCCGCGGAGGGTGTGGTGTTTGGCTTTGGGGTCGTGTCTACGTTGACTTCATTCGTTGCGATATTTGGCGTTAAAGACGTCTGTCGGCTCCCGCCAACAGTTGAAGCACCATTCCTGAACGAACTCGCTGCTTGAAGGATAGGCTCGTCCTCGTCTTCGTCAGATGAATCGGATAAAATCGGTGGGTCCGGGAGGAAAAGCTCCTTGAAACCAACATCTGGTTGGACAAGCTCCGATATCGTCTGACTATGAATGGTACTCTGAAATTCTTCGTTGAAATAGGTAAATCGATACGGAGCGTCTTCCTCTATCCGGTACCATCCCTTATGAACTGGTCGCAATCTCCCATTCACCAACTGCGGTTCCGTGATCTTCTTCATTCGTCGTTCCTCGCTCCGGTCCTCTTTTTCAAGTCTAGACCACTCTTCCAGGATAGACAAATCTGGCCACTTGTTTCGTCTTCGACGTCGGGTTCGTGCGCTCCGGTTATCGCGAAGCTGTTGAGCGTCTTCCTCAGCCAACTCTGACATTCCCTCTTGAGGAAAGCAGACATCTTCTTGAGCTTGTAGCGCAATCGTATGGCGCCTCTCAAAGGGAGACTGGTCGTGGATCGGATCTATATCTGTTTCGGGTGCGCTGTTAGGGTGAGACACATCTTCAACCAACTCATCCCTTATCAAAATATCACCGAAGCTCATTTCCAACCGATCGGCGGGTCCTAATGGAGGTGTACCGGGCATAGATGGCGGATAGTTGATATTATACCTGTCGGATGGTGTCATTGGAACCAGCTGGGACTTCCTGCCAGACCCACCGGAGTTGGGACGGCTAGGGGACCTATCGTGCTTTCGTCGTCCTTCGCTTGAACCATATCCTCGAGAAGATGCGACATCCTGCCGAGATGAGCTGGATAGTAAAGGTGCAGATTCGGTATTGTCCTCCTCTTCCTCATATTCTTGACTCTGACCTCCAAGTCCGAGGCGTGACCGGCTCGATTGTGGCAATTGAAGAGATGCTGTAAGGGTCGATGGTCGTCGCGGGCGTGGATATTGGTGCTCTCTATTGAAATCATCAATTAGCCATGTGGACGTTGTGAATTGATAACCATAACGTACCGATGATCAAGAAGCGCTTCACTTTCGAGGCTCGTATTACTCAGATTCCTCTCATTCATAAAGAGACTAGTCCGATGGGTATGGCTAGATGAGGGCAAACCTTCGTTGTCCATGTCTGTTGAAGGTGCGGCAAACGACTTTCGTCTCGCCTTCTTGTGTTTCTTTCCTGCGCGATGCTTTTTCTTGGACGGTTGGGTGGTAGAGCCGGTCGCATTGGATGATGTCGAAGGGCCACCTGGCGCGCGCGAGGAGGCGAGAACCGAAAATTGATTGCTAGCCATAACGACGGATAATCATTCTTATGAGTAAGAAATCGGTTAACAAGTAAATCACGCAACCCCTGAGACCTTTTTAAGATATTGATAAATGCAGACGAAGTTGAGATGTTTTGTTGTAAGACATCTAAGATGTTGGAAGCATGGAATTGAACAAAAGGTGATGATAGAGTTTGACCTAGCTATTCTAAGTTCACTAGCAATCTCTCATAGGTGCCAAGGTGGTGATGTCAACGGAGATAGGTGGGTACCTACGTGTTGATGTGGGGGCATATGCACTAGCATAATGGGGATTCGGGTCGAGATACCTAGCTCGACAGTTGCTTCCGGGACTTAGAATGAGTACTTTGAAGAAAGAATGTAGTAGTATTTTCAAGTCATACACCCTAAAAACACACTGATATTTGATCATCTGAGGAATAACGCATAAATCGCAACTTCAATCCATTTAAAGTTTGTGAAACACAGTAAATTAGCTGTTTAATGTAGCTACAAAATCAAGTCAACCAGCTAGCAATATGAACATGTGATACCAAATCAGAAGGTACCTATTGGCGAATGAGCCGGACCTACACTACGAACTTCCACTTCCGGTCGACGAATTATGTGGGTAAGGTAAGTAGGGATTCCTACATAGAAAAAAAGCCATAGATGCATCCTGGCCGTTGTCCGACGTAAGTTTGTGTAATGATTACTCATTTAAGAGGTGGAAAACGATTAATTAGTTTGCGTGAAAATAGCTGTTTATATGGATCAAGGCGCAAAGGGTGAATGATAGGGAAACACAAATGTCACATCACAAGTCTACTCGCAAAAGCAAATATTCATCGGGTAAACTACCGGCTTCATTCTGATACGGATATATGTACAACATACTTTTAGTAGTCATAAGAACGGTGAGGCTCTCTTGCTGATTGTCGTGGGGAAGAGTGGCAGATTAAGCACCGAACGTCAACCCATAAAACCACTGTTGTTTCTACCTCCCCAAACTACCAATTACCACACAACCAGCAGTGACGTATAAGAATACCGAGTTCCGATGTGTTCGAGCTGGAGCATAGACGCCGTAGGTGCCCCAAACGATTTTGTCCCTGAGCCGTAACCTGAACGCCAGCCTCCAACCAGTTGCGATGGGTATGAAGAAACAAAAATCGACGTAAATAATCCATCTAGTCATACACTAGCGTCGCTGAGCTGCGAATGAAGCTCGGAGAGCCAGGATCTGCTGGCGTTCTGCCTCAGGTAACTGGTCGATAGTCTCGGCCGGCAAACTCATGACAGCCTGCATCAGCTGGTCGGGGTCTTGCTGTAATGCGGCGGCGGGCGCGCTAGCTGCAGGCGCTGTGTAGGCGGTCTGCGGAGCTGATGCGGCAGGTGGCGGGTATGGTGCAGCGACGGGAGGTGTCACAGTGGTGGCTCCGCCGTACGCCGCAGGATATCCGGTTGTAGGTTGCGCAGCCGGAGCAGCGGCCGAGGTTTCAACCACAGAGTGAATTGCCTCCGGAGAGACAAGACCCATCAGCAGCAGAGCTTGGAAGATCGCATAGGATAGTTGAGGAGCAGCTTGTAGAAGCTCGGTGGCGCGGGAGGGGTCGGTGGTTGAAAGTGACTTCATCTGCGAAAGGATATCGAGTAGCTGACTCGGAGGAAGCGTGTTAAGCGTTCGCGAGATAGCATCGGTAGCAGTCACTCCGGGGGGCAAGTCTTTTCCGGGAGGAAGGGGAGGAAGCGATCCGGCGGGCGCGGTCTGGGTGGTAGTATGGGAAGCACCGTTGGGCTGGCCAATCGCCATGGATGAGGTGTTAGCTTCATCGCCATCTACCCGGCCCTCTGTGCTATAGTCGACGCGTAGTTTGCGACCCATGATCTCAAAGTCGTTGAGATTTCGGACGGCGGAAGCAGCTGAATCTAGATAGAATTTTAGTTAGCTCAATAACGGCTGATGATTAACTCAAGGGATTTTAATTTGAGTCTTACCTGCATCGGGGTATTCTGCAAAACCAAAGCCCTTAGGGCGTCCTGTGTCCCTATCATAGACAAGACGGAAGTTCAGAACTTTGCCAGCTGAACCAAAGATGTCAGTGATCTGTTCTTCCGAGAGTCCATAGGGAATGTTGCCGACAAAGACGACGCGAGAGGGAGGCTTAGTCGACATTGTCGCAGATGAAAGAGTCGGTGCGAATTGCGCAGGTAGAAGCGACCGTGATAGTAGGTTGAATTAATGAACAAGAGAAGCTCAAATGGCACGCCAGAACGTTACGCCTAATGGCTGGTGGTCAATTGCTGATGAGCTTCTCAGAACACCAATTGGTCAAAAATGCAATTGCAAGGCACCATGAAGCTTGATAGAAGTGAATTTGGAAAAAAAGAGTAAAGAAAATCAAAATCGAGATCGGTGGAAGCAGGGTTTGCCAGCTGCACTCAGCAGGCTCAGCTACCAATTTGAAGGTGCAGAGGTTCAAGTTCGTCGAGTCTATAAAGTCCTTGTATTTTTTATGACAGTCTTCTAAAGTTGGTTTTCTTTAGTATCGATAATGGGTGAGAATTCAAGCTCCCCAAGAAGTTTTGGCAGTCGCGTCTGGAGCATGCATTGCACGGACCATACAATAAAGTGGGTCAATGATGCACCCGTTCACCAATTAGAAAGCGAGCCTCAATTTTATACTTTGTAAGCCTGGAGAAGAAAAACGGGCCACTATTCGCTAGAATTAAGAAAGCTTCTTTTTTTCAATGTTCTGATACTACATCCCGCACTCGTCAACGGGACATCGCCAACAGTACTACCAGCGTCCCCCCTCAACGCTGCCCAAGATGTCGCGCAATCCGATGGAAGATTATATGGCGCAGCTACGACAGATGGTTCGCCAGAACCGAGGTGGGTTCGGTGGTGGAGGTGGGCCTATACGCCCCCCTCCGGGATCTAGCATGGCCATAGCAGCTGTTGCTTTGCTTGGTGGTGGACTCTTCATTCTGCAAAACTCCCTATTCAACGTCGATGGTGGCCACAGGGCCATTAAGTATCGAAGACTAAGTGGTGTCAGCAAGGAGATCTATACCGAAGGTTGGTCCGACCCCTCCGGTCACCCCACAACTCTTTTCGCATTTCGATGTGGATCTTATCATGAATATTAACATGACTATACAGGAACTCATATTATGATCCCCTGGTTCGAAACACCCATCACCTACGATGTGCGCGCCAAGCCGAGAAATGTCTCTTCCCTGACCGGCACCAAGGATCTGCAGATGGTCAACATCACCTGCCGTGTGCTCTCCCGACCTAACATTGCCGCCCTTCCGCAAATCTACAGAACACTAGGACAAGACTACGATGAGCGAGTTTTACCTTCCATCGTTAACGAAGTTCTCAAGAGTGTGGTTGCGCAATTCAATGCCAGTCAGTTGATCACTCAACGAGAGAACGTTGCCAGACTCGTCCGAGACAACTTATCGAGACGAGCTGAGAGGTTCAACATCTTGTTAGATGATGTTTCTCTTACCGTAAGTTGAACGTATACTATAACATAAACTCTATACTTTACTAACAATTTGATCGCAGCATCTTGCTTTCTCGCCAGAGTTCACAGCCGCTGTTGAAGCGAAGCAAGTAGCGCAACAGGAGGCTCAGCGAGCAGCCTTCGTGGTCGACAAGGCAAGACAGGAGAAGCAGGCCATGGTTGTCAAGGCGCAGGGTGAGGCCCGATCAGCCGAGCTCATCGGAGAGGCGATCAAGAAGAACAAGGCGTACGTAGAGTTGAAGAAGATCGAGAACGCCAGGGCGATCGCAACTCAACTGCAAGAATCTGGTGGACGAAACAGGCTGCTACTCGACACAGAAGGCTTGGGATTAAATGTGTTCAGTGACGACAACAAAAAGCAATGAGGATCAGGCGCATGGGGGAATCACAAAATCTCCGCTGTATGTAAATAATGAAACACTGTAAAATACGAATCCACGGATGCCTATGACTACTCATCATAGATGTATGTTTGATATATGTACATATGTAGGGTACTGTGATCTATAGTACTAATTGGCCAGTATGCGCTCTGGTTACTCACGATAATGTGAATATTACGGCCGTACCTCAATAGGCACCTAATTAGAAGGGGGAAGCCCATACTAAGGTCTGCACTTGCTTCCTTTATTCTGGTTTTCTAAACTGGTTATGCCTGAGGTCTAATACCTAGTGAGGACCCACCTTAGGTAGGTACTTACCCGCCCATCAAGCCACCCCGCGTTGCTAGGTACCTCCTAGTATTACTCTGTCGTCACTTTAGAAATTGTGCACTTCTACTTTTCACATTGATTACAAACAACCTACAGTCAGTCAACGGACTACCGCCGGAGTCACTTGCTTCGATTTAGTCCATTATTTCTCGCCTTCAGACAAAATACCGCCAAGATGATGATAAAGTACGTACCGTGTCTTTTTCCCCGTGCTTCACCGTACCCCGCCATAGCTGTCCACCAACGCGCGTTTGTGAGATCAGATGGTCAGATATCGCGAGCTAACGAACTAAACAGAGTGAGAACCCTAACGGGCAAGTTAATCTCGCTGGATGTCGAGCCCACGTCAAAGGTGTGTTTGAGTCTCATTTCAACCCTCACCGACAACTCTCGAGCCGTAGCGAATCACGACACCGCATTTGCGCCACCTCGCTTATCAGACGATCGCACGAAGTCCACCAACGAACACACAAATCGGATCAAATGCTAACAGGCCTATTTTCCCCAGATCGAGGACGTAAAGAAGAAGGTTGAGGAGAAAGAGGGTATCACACCTGATCAACAGCGACTTATCTACGGTGGAAAGCAATTGTTCGTTCACCCTCCGCTACTCCCTTCACCACTTGCAAGAATAACATCAGTCAACTAACATAACCTACAGACACGACCAATTATCGATGCAAGATGCCGGTATCGTACCCGACGCAACCCTCCACCTGGTTTTAACCCTGCGAGGTGGATGTTGTTAGCCTCCTGCCTCCTAGTCGTCATCCCGAATTTCCTCAGCAACCAACCTACCTGGCCTCTCAGATACCAGTAAATAGTTCGCGGATAATAGATCACGAAAGAGGAGCCAATGAACAGATGTGGGCGAGGCATGAGTATCGAAATGAATCGCTCCATACATGGCACACTGTGAGGAATATCGATGTAATCAAGCCCTATCCATTTTTGCCGGGAACGTCCTAGTCCTGGCGATGTCGAAGGCAGAAGGTGTTTGTTCCTGTATCAGGCTTAATACACGTTCTAGTGATTTTGTTCATTGCATTGCGGACAAAGCATCCATAGATAGTTAAATGCGCAAGAAGGGTCATTGGTGTGTTGCTCTGGAGAGAGCCTGGATTGGTATGAGCTGAACTAAACGTTTGTCAATCATTGCTCTGGTTTTTGGTTATATGTGAACTCCCCAACTCTTCTTAGAGAAAATATAAAATATTCCCGGAATTTTCTACTGGGGCAGATACTGGTTCATGAATCACTATTTCGTATGTCATGTTTCATCCGTAAGATTAAAAACGCCGTGTGTCGAGAATGAGTTATAATTTCAACCTTGTATATGAATTAGAATATAGGAAACCTAATGTCCAGCCACTATAACCTACGATGTTTGGTTTAGAACTACGTTGACACATGAAACCTTCAGAGTGATAGATAGGAAGTAGGGCGCAGAGCGTCAGATTCATTGATCTCCTTATATACGCCTATAACAAGCAAACCCGCGTCCCATTGACAAGACGCCGGTGTAAATGCAAACGTAGTGTGCCTCATCAACTTTCCCACAACATGTCTACGTATATGGGTAATCTCTGACCAATTAGTATAACCAGATAGCTCTGTCGCGATGCCATGAAAACTAGGTGATAGGTCGATTTCCCTTCCAAATCCACCTTAAGAATAGCCCCTATAACTCCAGGTTATTATTCCCCTATGCTGTGCTCCTTGTGCGCCATGCTAATGTACATATTCCATTTGAATAAAAGTTGTGAGAGAAGAATCCGATACCGTATATCTAATAGACTACTACCAAGAGCTTGAGACGATTCTCAGAAACCTTGGGAGGGAAGGGATATGGATGAAGTCTTCGATACTAATTGAAGTCGGTGAAGACGCCAATTTTAGCGAAGACTACGACGCATCTCTGACCTTCATGTATGTTGCCGCAATTATAGATCACTTGTCCCTTAGGACATTCGTCGAGCTTTTTGCTTCGGTGGCATGAAGACACTAGGAGGTGCTTTGCGCTTCATCCCCATCGGTAGCTTAGGCTTAGGCTTATCGGCGCCTGAGGAACTGACACCAGGAGGGGGAGAAAGCTGTGCCGACGGCATAGAATGTCGTGGGGGTGGAGAAGTGGCAGTGAAAGACTTCGACGCCGACGATCCGGTTGCCTTCGTGTTCTCGACAACACGCTCGACTCTGGTAGGTCTGTCTTTCCATGAATGACCTAGCTTCATCTTCGCAAGGCCGGATAGTGTAGAGCCGGGCTTGGTCGCAGAAGTCGTCTGCGTGGGTTTGGTGGGTGTAGTTGGGGCAGGCTTTTCTCCAAAGTACCTTATGTCCTCCAGGTCCTCAACACTTAGGCCGCCTCCTTCGCGCTCTGAATCCGAATAATCGTCCATATCGTCCGCGAGAAGGTCCTCGTCCGAAATCACGGTAACTCCCTTAGTGGTAGGTCCGCTCTTGGCCTTGAGCAGTCGCGCCTCACGTTCCTTCTGTTGGCGCTCCCAGCGTTCTCCATTGCTACGTGTGGGCGCTTGAATTTGGCCTCTACGGACGGCGATAGCGGGAAGAGACTTAGTTTTGTGCTCCTCAATCATACCCAAAGGAGCTTTAGTAATCTGTCCTTTGCGCACCAGAAGCTGACCGGTGGGTGTCGATAGCTGCTTTCTGCGAGAAATCTCGGCGGCCTCTCGTCGAGCCTTCTGCAGAATTCCCTGAGAAGTGCTCGTCTTAGTTCGCGACCCACCGCCCCAAGTCAGTGCTCCCGAACCAGTGACATGTCGGCCAATAGGGGGGCCGGTTGTGCGCTGACCCGGGATACGACCGTGGACTTTCTTGTCGAAGTTCACGGCTTTGACAGCCTTGGCCTGCTTCTCCTTCGTAATATTCTTAAAGCCGTTGTTTAATTTCGCTAAAGCCGCCTGCTTCTCTTCCGCGTCCAGCTTCTTGTACCTCTGATAAATCTTACACCACAGAGTAGGATCGTTCGGCACCAGTGTTCGCTTTTTCAATTGTTGAGGAAAGTCGCGCTGGATCAGACGTTGCCAACACTCGCCATCGTCACCTTGGATCTGAGGAGATAGCTGTTCTAATTGTAGTAGTTGCTCGGCGTCATTGACCTTCAAGAGGATTGGGCGGACGACTGAATAAGGCGCGCCTCCAATGTCGTATATTTCTTTCGGAACCATAGCGTTAGCGGCAAATTTCCAAGCAGAGATGTTGTAGATTTTTGAGGATGAGGTGTAGGAAGGAAATCGGTATTGATTAGGGAGCAGCTATTCTGCAGGAGATAACCTGCTTATGAGGCGGATGGCTGATGAAGGAATGAAAAGGCAATGTGTAAAAGTAGTGAATAAGAGTAAACTTACCTTTGACATTCCGAATGCACACTTTGGTGCAGAGCTCTACGAGTGACTTGACCATTGCTGCGGATGATTTCGAGGAGGCGTGACTCAGTCGGTATTAGGTAATCTTGGACTATCTTGAAGCTTTGAGTAAACAATGGTTGTATACTACCACTCGAAAAGTGCAGTATAATCAAGACCAGTGTTAGACGCCGATGTCCGATAAGTCTTGGGCGATTGAGTAGTAGGTAGGGTAAATAAACACTTGGACGATTATCAACAAATGTTTCGGAAATACCTCCAGCTAGGAGAACTGATGAAAGAAGGAAGAGGTAAGAGCAAATTTCCTTTAAGAAACTACTCCTCTTATCTTATCAGATATCAGATATCAGATAATCAACTTGCGATAATTGAAGTTATTATCATAAGTGTAGTTGTCGTTGTATTAACTGTCGTCGTTGGTGTTATGGATATTCTTGGATACTGTGTTGACATTCATCAATCATCCGGGTGAATCAAGGTCGAAGGAGGATAACAGCGACAATCGAGAAATATTGGAATAACTTGACGATGTGAATGGACGAGTAGTATACGAATTAAAATTTTTGTAATCTGATGCTAAGAAATCATTTGTCTTGTATGACAGGAGCATTGTTCTTATACACATGCGAAGATTCGCAAAAGTGATGTTGTAGTTAGGAAGTTGGACTTGAGGCTGACACGTGGGTCACCATTCCGTGTGATACTAGTAGTAGGTAGCTTTTATCTACTGTATCTTTATCGGCTAGTCCTTGCAGATCCAGGGTTGTAGTAATTTACGGTTTCTGTTACTGCATCCATCCTCTCCACTCCTGATACGAGCGCAAGTAAGCAATACGTATAATGATGCCGTAAAATAGCATTTTACAGTTCACTAGAACAGTTATTTTAAGTATCGCTAGACTGATGTACACACTGTGATTGCCAGGCGTAGTTGCCTATTGATTAGTAGCCTAATATAGGTGCTAACTCCTAGCTGCAAAGCTCATGGAGGTAGTAGCTAGAGAGTACATAGTACCTATCTATACTATGAGTACTATGACGCATGATTTCCATTGGATATTGAGGATTCGAAATGCCGGACTCTAGATAAACACCATATGCGTACATAGTAGCGCCGACATTCACTGATGAATTGGACCAATCAAGTCGTGTTATGAATTGTACTATATTGTACTTTATGAATTCATTCGAGAACAGGCTCGCACGATGTATTATCACGTCGCAATGCCACTCCGATGCTAGCCTCTGCTCCCTAACTACCTAGTAATCATCCTGACCTGGATGATCGTGACACACGAATGCAATTACCTTGTCTCAACCTAATGGAAATGAAAATAGAAATGAACACCCCATCGTGATTTTTGACGACCGATATACCCGCGGCTGATGGTATCTCCCTGCCTTCCGTGCCCCTATACGCCGTGACGCCATTAGACCATGTGATCAGAACCCTCGGGAATACCCCAACAAGTGCAGAGAAGTTTATACATGAACCATTACTTCGTCTTACTATTGCAATCATCCAATTACCCAGCAGTAAACCCAGCAATTGATATTTATGCCGCTGCGGCTACAACTCGAGGAGGCGTTGCAATGGCGGGTTCGGGCTGATCGTGTTGTGGTGCTTCTTCTTCTTCTTGGTTGGCAATCTCTCCACCGGCTTCCCTCTCCGCCCAAGCGCCCCAGAGACCACGTTTTCCCCGGACTCTGATAGGTCCCCCAAGAGCACCTTCCTTCTGCTCGACCTTGATAGCATCTTTGGTCGCCAGAACCAAGCATTCGAAGAACATCTTGGTGGCGTCGGCTTTGGTGGTTCTTGCTTCGGGAAGGAGGTCCTGGAATACCACTGACTTCTTCCTCTTCTCATCACTAGTAGCCGCTTCGTCGCCAAATAAATCACGGAGAACATGAACCGCATGTTTGGTGCCCATGGAAACTGGGCCGCTGTCGGCAGGGTGCACTATAGGGGCCGTGGTCTCGTCAAACGCCGGCATCGGGCTTCCTTCGCGGGGTTGGTGAATATCGTCATCGTCATGTTGTATGACGGTCTCATCCGCAGGGATTTCAAGGATGGTACCATCAGCTACAACACTTCGCTCGCCTAAACCAGCATCAGGCATAACCAATCCGTCGTCATCTTCGCCTAATTCTAAACGGGGTGATTTAGATGCACCTTGTTCCTCTTCCTCGCCAACATCAGCAACTCCGCTATCACGCTTGCGCTTAAGATCATTGATTGGTCTAATAGAATCGAGAGACAGTAGCCCTCTCAGCTCCGGAGCCCAGGCTTTGCTACGGCTGTCACCCATAATGACAGAGACGAAGCTGCCACTGTTCTTCTGCTCGACTAAAGCTAGGAAGTATGGATCTCGCGAGATGAAGGAAGGCGTCTTCAGGATGTTTTCGTGGTTCTGTTGTTGCTCTTTAATATGCGCGCTGGTAAGTTGGGTAGCCGGATCTAACCCAAAGACCTTGCGCTTCTTCGATTTCTTCTGAGGAAGCGGCTCGGGCTCCTCAGGCTCTTGGCCTGGTTCATAGATACTGGTGTTGTTGAGGCGTGTCCACTCTTCCACATCTCGAGCTATGTTCTCATCGATATCAGAAAGAGGCGATTCTGAAATACGGGCCCTTTCCAGGCCAGGGGCACCGCCCATTTCGGGAGCTGCCGACTGATCACCGATATTGAATTGGAAATCATCATCCATCTGAATGTCGCCATCCCCGTCCGCAATTCTAACATTGTCGTCTCCGAAGTCGAGATTCAATGACGGTTCGCGGTCGAGACCCTTGCCAAGCGGCGCCATATCATCCATCTGACTAAATATATCATCCTCAATTCCTCTAGCAGCAGGCGCGTCTCGACCCATTTCGATGCTCTTGTCTCCTCGGGGTCGCTCATCAATATCCATTCCGAAGTCCAAATCTAATTCTAGGTCATCATTGGGGGCAAGCGCAACGTTGTCCTCGTCCATCTTGTCATCGTACAAGAACTGGCTGTTGTTGAAATCCTCTTGCAAGTTGATGTCGCGGTTGCTTGGTCGACCCCGGCCCCGGGTGCCTGAGCTAACAGGGGTAGCGCTAACATCCTCCATTTGGCCAAGTAACCAGTTAGCGTCTGGTGGTGGTAAAATGTTTAAGTTGTCGGCAGGTGTGATACGATCGGGAAGCATCAACGCTTCTCGATTTGGCATGTTCAGATTCTCGGGGATATCATTGTTTCCAGTGGAACGGAAGGCCTATCGTAACATTTAGCAAAGGATAGGCAGCAGTGAGCAAGGGTGACAAACCATCTTTATCTTAAGCAGAGCTTCATTGCAATCATCTAATAGATACCGAGCCTTTCGACTATAAATTCTGACGACACCAAGCAAGAGTTGACCGCTAAGTCGGAGCGCCATGGGCGCTTGATTTGGAGTGATGATGGCATCGACGCTGTCGGGCAGATTGGACTGGAGAATATGTGTTTTGGAGAGCTTGCGCTCTAAGTTTGCTGACAGCCAGACTCGAGCCAAAGGCCCGGTCTTCTGCAGCAATGTCTCGGAATAAAACATCGCGAAAGCGACGGCGAGACAGGTTGGGAAAGCAAATTGAAGCGATGAGACAGCGAAAGAATGGGGGAGCAAGGAGCAATGAAAGGTGAGCGCTCAATGATTATGGCATCAAAGCAGGTAAAATCTGTTATACTCGATGCGACAACGCGTTGTAGTCAAGTCCTTTGTGGAAAGGTTGATGACGAAAGGCGGGAGGCGTCGGATGGTGTAAACAAGAGAATAGGAGCGCGTTGTTTTGGGCGCAGATCGCGTACATCCAGCGTTCGCACCGTCTCTTGCCAGTCTATGGGGCCGCGAATCAATTAGCGCAAGGGGTGCGCGACGTTATTGTGGTGATTTTTATGGTGTTTAAAGGTATTATGCTAATAGCGACAGCAAGTATATATTTCGAGGGGTGAAGATTGAGAGTTATCTTTGCCCTTTGCACTGGTCGGGAAAAGAGGACAAATGAGTTGAATGAAAGATTGAAATTAGAGGTGGAGGGGATCCTTTCGGGGGACGTACTCAGGGAAAAGTCTTGCGGGATTGGACCTTCCACACGCCGCAAGCGAATGATGGGTGCTGAAGAGGGCGACTAAAAAAATCAGTCCGCTTTTCCTGCTAAAAATCCAAGTGGCTGGAGGTGTGCCAGGGTTTTTTAGCGGGTCTTACATATTATCTAAAGCTTCTCATTGGTTAGTGTGTGACTCAAACTGTGGCTTATCATTGGGCGATGGTATCACTTACAGTGTTTGGTGGTGGAAAAAAAACCTGGAAAAAGTTACGAACGCGAAATACAATTTTATCTAAACTCTTTCGGGTCAAATTTATGTGGCTGGTTCACCACAGTACATCTATGTACCTGAACTAGTTACACTGTCCACGTCTGGTTCTCTTAAACTTCTAAACCTACTCTTTTTTTTTTTTTTAATAATAGAACATGGCATTCACTTTTGTTCAGTTTGGTCAACAAATTCCAGTAATCAATATTCAAATATCAATTTAATACGCAAAATATATCTCATACTCATAAGCAACGAGTCTCGAAATTGAGGCTCATTAAGCGTGGTGATGGTCTCAAAATGGAGAATTAGAAACATAGACCTCGCATTAGGAATGCACAAATTCCAATGTTATCGAAAACAGTTGCAAGTTGAGACGTACATGAGTAAAACTAACCGCAACTGTAAGTTGTAACTTGCATAGCTATCAAGATACATAATTCGTCCAAACAGTACCGAATCCGAAAGCAGTCATTCATCTGGTCATATTCCTTACACGAAGCATGAATAAAGTTATCTCTCGTGGACAAATGGAACACCAAGACGCAATACCCCTTGCGTACCTTGGAGGCTGAAGTTGGTCCACAGGAACGCCGCCAACAAGAGCACCTAAGCATGGTACTTCCGCATAGTATTAGAGGTAGCCCTACACTAGAGGCTCCCGCTTTAGCGTGCTAGAATACGCCAAATGCTACCTTGAGCGCGCCTATCTTCGATAGAGATCGTGGCGTACAACTATAGCAAATCAAACGTCACCGATAAATTACCTACGAGCGGCAAGCTCCTTCTGTCGTTCCCTCCCAATTGACGTGTCCGCTCCGTGAACCGGTGCGTCATCGCATAGCTTCTCCATAAAGACATCGACCGAAGAGAAACCCAAGCGGCATGTATTTGATCCTTTTACCGATGATGAAGTATCCTAGGAGCACATCCACTAAATGGCGTTTTGGAGTTCGAGGTCGTGTAGCGACAGTGCTGGTAGGATGATGCATCAGATGCTTTCTGAGAGCCTCCCACCCCATGAGCTGCTCTTTTCGAATTCTGCGAGTTTGAATCTGGTACATTCGAGGGTATGGGTAAGTTTTCGTTAACTTTCTTAAGTGCTGCTTGAACCTGGACCCGAAACCAGGCTGGGGGCGATGATTTTAGGTCATAACCAGAGTAGGCGATGATGCCATAGTTTCCCCTTAGAATTTTTTTTTCTTCGGGGCCCTTTTTCCGCGTATCAGCGAAGTACGGCCTCCCTAGTTTGTCTGGTGAAAATTAGGTAGAGAAAAGATGTCGATAATAAGCAACCGAAGGTAAGGAAATCGGCATACCACGCTCAAGTGGCCATGTCCGTATTTGAAACATACCGCCTTCCGAAATCACGTGTCTGAAGTGAGCATTTATGAAGCAATTACGCAAAGAAAACGGTTGCTACAGAGAGGAAACGGAGGCCTGTACTACCTATGGTATGCAGCCCCGGAAGTTTCCGCTCTGTCCTACCACGTCTACCTAGGACCTACACAATCTCAAACCTGCAAATTTCCCCGAACAAAGAATATCTTTGTTACTCCACGCTCCCTTGCACGCCCAGTCTATCCAATCCCGAACCCTTCCTAGGCTCGAACACGAGCCACGGGCCCTCGTTTGTCGATACAAAGACATCGTGGATGCGGAACTCGCCCTTATCGGAAAGCCCCACATTGCCCCGGGGTCTCGGCGTAGGTCGAAAGTCGAAGTACCACAGCAACTTGGCCAGGAGCAGGCTCATCTCGAGGTAAGCCATGGATTTGCCGCCGCAGGCTCGCGCTCCGATCGAGAAGGGCGCGAATGCGTCGAGCATCGCCCTCCGCGACCCGGGCGCCCCTTCTTCGATCTTGTCCGTGGCCTCGAGCCACCTCTCCGGCTTGTAGGTAAAGGGGTCCGGGAAGTAATTCTGTGTTAATGAGGCAATTAGTTATTAATCGGCAGACCTCCTACAAATTCTAGAAAGAGAGAGAGAGAGAAAAAAAAATAGGTAGAACGGTGAGTTGCTCACTTCATTATGGTGTAGAGCGTAAACGCTGACGGCGACATCCGTTCCTGGCGGTACAATGTGCCCATCAATTACGAGTGGCGGCTTGCCCTCTCCTTGCTCTTCTACGGCTAATTGGCGCCACAGCAAACCCGGTAGCGGCGGCGACATGCGCATGGCCTCGTCGATACAGGCCCGGAGGTAGGAGCAAGCCGCGAGCTTAGGTCCGCTGATATCAGACCCACTTCCGAATGCGGAGCAGATCTCGGCAGCCAACCTATCGTAACAATCCCGGTGCCGCGAGATGTAAAATAGCGCCGCAGCCATTCCCGTAGCTGTTGTGTCGCCTCCTACATCACAAAGAATATTAGCATACATACATATTGCACCTAGGTGGGAAAGGGAAGAATTGAAAAAAGGGGGCAAACGCATACCTGCGACGATGAAGAAAATAGCCTCCATCCAAAGATCGCGCGCTTGAAGATCCTTTTTTTCGTCGGCTTTCATGCTCTCGGCGATGAAGGACCACAGATCGTGATGCGCGTCTGCGGGTTTCGCCGTGCGTTCCTTGATCATAAGTTGGAGGAGGCCGAACACAAGCTTGCGTGATCTCGCCCAGATCATGTTGATAGGGACCTGGAGGCGGTGCCGCGCAATCGTGGGCACCTGCATGATGGTATTCAGGCGGCGGTTATTGGGAGCCATCTGATCCGAGAGGAAACGGTATTCCTCGTTTGTCTGGGACTTAAGGTCGAACCCGAAAGACAACAAGCCAACAACATCCATTCCTAAGTAATTACACTTCCCGCTCATATCTATCAAGAAGCCCTAGCTTTCTGCTACTAGTTTCACAAGTATGTCTACCTGCCCTGTCAAGGTAGGCTCAAAAGCCCTCATAGAGCGGTCGTTGACGGCTGGGCCTATGAGCTTCCGCTTTTGCCGGTGGAGATCTCTGTCTAATGCGTTCCATGTGTTGTAAACGCCAGGGGTCACTTGGTTGGACAGATACGACACAGACTTAGTGATTCTGTTATTATTATAGATTTCTTCTTCCGTTAGAGATAACTATGATCAAGGCAAGGGGCTATCAAACGTACGTGATAACGCCGTGGACGAATTAAAAATTAGCTTGTTTGGGCCTTGTCGTATTACCGCGCCTAAGACGGATTAGATTCTTGTGTTGGCGATATAAGTATATTGAGGCAACTAGTTCTTTACCGTATTTGAGATGATTATCTCGAGTTTTCAAGTGAAGCGTTCGCTTCACGGCATAGAATGCCCCGTACCCATTTGTGAAGCGGGCAATGAAAGGACCAGGAAAATGCCGTAAGGGGCTGAAAAAGAATTCTTGGCTTAACACCACTATCACCTAGAATACTTATGTTAGTGCGGACAGTTATTAAGGAAGAGCTTTGCTTGAGTTTCCTACATAACCAACGAGAAGATAAATGGAATATTTCGCTAGTATATCTCGGACGAGGCTAACGTTCGAACCGATGTTCGACTCCATGTTGATATGCTACTGGCTCGAGAAGAGGCACGTTATCTAAAATGGACTTTACTGAGAAGAGAGATTTGGGTGGTAAAGTAAATAAAGAAAAGAGCTACAGGATATTGGGTTGCTAAGTACTAGGTGGGTATGAACTAGCTAGCCCCCATGGGGAGACAATGGTGAGCCGCCAAACGTGACGGGTGTTCCGGAAAATGATATCAGAACTAATGCCAACGCGCTGCTCATTTCCAAGAACGCATACGGAGTGTGGCTGTAATGATCCTAAACTTCACATATAGCAAAGATATTTATGCCACAAGTTGAATCTTTCCGCTGCAGTTAATATGACAGCGGAATATCATTCGGTAAGTGCTGTGATAAACGCCGTGAGGCTCTGAAACTACCACCATAGTTTATATCGGCGTTAAGTTCCCAAATGCTTGCCACCCCCTTTCGTACCACCGTATTTTCAAATCCTGCGATCATCATTGGGTCATGTTACTTTGTTTCGGAGATAACCAAACAGTTACCTTTTCAAACCGAACGAGCAGTTGTTATCCACGCGACCCACTGCTTAAGTAAGGGATAGGAATGTTGGAATATGCTGGCGACGGAGGTACCTATGCAGAATACGAGTCAAATCTGGGTTGCTTGGTATACAACGTGCGAGCACTACCCTACATAGAAGTAGAGCCTCTGGAGCCCGTTTGATGTTCTCGTAGTTCCGAGTGTGAGTATTTTCCACTTATATACCTCTCCTCGCATCGAAAACTCATAAATTGCGTAGCACGCAGCTTCCGAACGCATTTGGCAATATGATTTGTCAACGATCCCCCCATGGACAGCGCTCGAGGAGTTGTCATCTGTCACAGAATAGAAAAGGACTTGTAATACTTGGATAAGGTCAGCTTCACAGTAGTGGACGGCAATCGCCACATCCTGGCCGCAGTGTCAATATCTAGAAGTTGACGCAATTGTCAGAAAGAGATATCCTTATCATCGTATGTCAAAGCCGAGTCTTCTCTTGTATGACGACCTATAGCGACACTGATGGTGAACAGTTCTGAGGCCATCTCATGTGTTGGGGAATTCGCGTGTTCCCTCGAATTGGCTCTGCGACCGTTTCTCGATCTTGGTCAAGTTAGAAGGGTTCCTTTGTCCCAGATTCATACCACAGAGATGAGTGAAAACCCCATCTGCAATCTCTCCTCGAGGTTGAGACCGAGTTGCTGGCTACAATAAGTCAAGAAGACATTGGTCTTCTTGAATCTCGTGACAAATACCGCGATGAACTTGATGTATATCATCGGTGCTAATGGCTTGAATGTATCTGGACAAGCAAATCCCAATATAACAATTGCATCTGGGCTACCTAGGGCTCTGGTGACAGAGCAGCCGTTTCTGCGTTTCGCTGTGGTAAATCTGGCCACATTTGGCCTAGATAGTATGCTTGCAGCCGAATTTCGATTGTGACTGGGCTGCGTTCAAGGTCAGCGTTCCGTCTCTCGATCTCCCCAAGTCCGCAAAAGTCGTTAGCACCTTTCTCTCAGATGCAATGTCCATTCTGATTGGGTTAAAATGTAGGGTTGAGATGTTGTATTGGTATATCTACCTATGTAAGGTATAAACGACACAAGAAAGAGAATAGCGATGCCCTCCAGAAGGGAACCCCGGTGTTCAGCCACGGCTCTGGTTTATGAAGGCGATTGTGTAACTAGAAGTTATACATGGCATGGGATAAATAATTATACAGGTACCTGAGTACTTCTACTGAATTCCGGCTAAATGCATCGATGTCGTTCGAGGGCATAATAGAATAAGTCGAAGAAACCCTATTGCCGGGGTTCCACGGTTCCACGTCTTCCAGATGCGCATTTGGTTTGGCCAAAACTTTTAGAGCAACTTTAGAACAACTTTTGGAACTTTTAGACAACTTTTAAAACGTTGCCAACACGTCACTATATTCAAGATTCAAGCCTAGCTCGTTCAGCTTCTTTTTAATATGCATTTTTTCACTATTTCATAATTCATCAAGCATTTCGTCAGGTACATTAGGTACATTTTGTTGTATAATCCACGGTCCTCAATTCTTACGCGCCGACCTTGTCGTTGATGTAACTTGATTCTCCCCCATGCGGCCTTGCGTTCATGTGCTTCGGTTCGTCCATTCCTTTCCAAGATGCCATGGCCATGGCGCGATCGCGAGAACAACGGCGATTCATTGCTTCCATTAGCGGTACCTAGAATTAATGGTGCAGATCGGGATTATAACGAAGATGGAGAGGAGGCTTTGGAGAGAGCGCGGTCTACCTCTAGACAGTCAGGCCATGTCCGAACAACATCTGCTCAGTCACGGGTAAGATACTTATTCTCATCTCTCAGTTAACAAGAACCAATTGTATTATGTATTCTACCAAATAAGAGTATACAGCTAATGTAATCCAATGTTAAATAGTCTGTGGCAGACGGCTATTCCTCCCTCACTCCAGCAGAGACGGCAGCTCAGCTTCAAACCTCCTTAACCCACGGCCTCACACCCACCGAAGCTCTTTCTCGATTACGAGACTTTGGCCCAAATGAGATCCCTCACGAACCCCCAGATCCATTGTGGCTGCGATTTATAATGCAATTCCGAGAACCCTTGATTATATTACTTCTTGTTTCCGCCTTCCTCTCGATCTTCGTAGGTAATATGGACGATGCTGTCAGTATCACAATTGCAGTGACAATTGTCGTCACTGTTGGTTTCGTACAAGAATATCGATCCGAAAAGTCTATTGAAGCTCTTAACCACCTAGTCCCAAACCACGCACACTTAGTAAGGGCGCAATCTACCCGACCTCCTGCTGGCCCTAAGAGTGCAGCGTGGCCCCCAGCGATTAGTGATACAGATGAAAAGACACCTTCGACCGGCTCTGAGACTCCAGATGAGGAATTGATGGAAGCCACATCGTCAAAAGTTATGGCAGCTCAGCTGGTACCTGGGGATTTAGTCTTATTTACGACGGGTGATCGTATCCCGGCCGATATTCGAATCACGAAAGCTGCCGATCTGACCATTGACGCATCAAATCTCACCGGAGAGAATGAACCATTACGAATGACTGCCGATGCACGAATTCGCAGCACGTCCTCCGCCTTCGACCAGTCCGCATTACGCCTCCCTAGCCCCTCTGTTTTATCTCCACCTTCATATAACGGTCAGCCTAAAGAAGATGCGCGTAATCGCGGGATCAATAACATTGCATACATGGGAACTCTAGTTAAATCTGGGCACGGACAAGGGATCGTCTTCGCTACTGGTGGTAATACCCATTTCGGTACAATTGCCACGAGCGTTTCGGGGACCGAAAGTCCCCGTTCGCCCCTGCAAGTAAATATGGACCATTTGGGACAGCAGCTCAGCCAAATATCATTTGGTATAATCGCCCTCATATCGCTAGTTGGCTTGCTTCAAGGCAAGAAGCTTCTCGAGATATTTACCATATCTATCTCGCTTGCTGTTGCGGCAATCCCTGAAGGATTACCTATTATTGTGACGGTTACCTTGGCCCTCGGTGTTCATCGTATGGCCAAGCATAATTCCATCGTTCGAAAAATGCCCAGTGTTGAGACATTAGGTTCTGTAAATGTCGTCTGCTCCGACAAGACGGGAACACTCACTATGAATCATATGACAACGGCGAAGATGTGGTACTTTGGATCAAAGGAACCAATTGACGTTGATTCGGACGATGAGGCAACGGAGAGGACGCCCGACACTGCGGCACTCAGAATACTGCGCATTGGTAATATCGCAAATAATGGACGGCTTGTTCATTCCGCTAAAGGGGCATTGCCAGATTCTCAAGGAAGAGATTTTGCGCCGTACACGCGATGGGTCGGACAGCCGACTGATGTTGCAATGCTTGATTTGCTCGATCGGTTTAAGGAGCACGACGTGAGGGATTCTATTGGACCTCGAACGGCCGAGACCCCTTTTAGCTCCGAGAGGAAATGGATGGGCGTAGTGATCGGTGCACAACCCGGGAATAGCGACAAGGAATATGCCTATATGAAGGGCGCTATAGACAGAGTGCTTGATGCTTGCGACACTTATCTCACGGCTGATGGTCGCGAGGTCATCATTGACTCTGTTCGACGCCAAGAAGCATTGCAAGCAGCTGAGAGAATGGCCGAAAAGGGGCTTAGGGTCTTGGCTTTTGCCAGCGGACCCGTTGCCAAATCTAGACGACATACATCCACTAGGAGCAACACGCCCTTAAGCGCAGATGGAAGTCAAAGTCCACTACCTCAACATGAGGAATTGTATAAGGGGTTGACTTTTGCAGGGCTAGTAGGGATGAGTGATCCTCCACGCCCTGGAGTTTCTCGCTCCATTCGAAAGTTGATGCGAGGCGGGGTTAGGGTCATAATGATTACTGGAGATTCTCCAACCACAGCTTTGGCCATTGGAAAAGAGCTTGGTATGCAAATTGCTACGCCCCGTGAACACTCATCAAACCAGAGCGCAGTCAAGCCTGTCCTCACTGGTGATGAGCTTGACGCAATGAGCGAGAGCGACCTTGCAACCGCAATGCACACCACGACAATTTTCGCACGAACGAACCCGGATCACAAAATGAAGATTATTCGAGCGCTTCAGTCCCGCGGCGATATAGTTGCTATGACCGGGGATGGAGTCAATGATGCACCGGCGTTGAAAAAAGCTGATATCGGCATTTCTATGGGTTTACATGGAACAGACGTTGCCAAAGAAGCTTCGGATATGATTCTAACAGACGACGACTTTTCTACGATCCTTCACGCCATCGAAGAAGGCAAGGGTATATTTAACAACATCCAAAATTTTATCACTTTCCAGCTCAGTACCAGCGTGGCTAGTTTAGCCCTGGTCTTCCTCTGCACATGCCTGGGTTTCAGAACCCCCTTAAACGCCATGCAGATTCTCTGGATTAGTAAGCATATTCCCATATTATATAATACATATATGACTAACCTTGATTTCGCAGATATTATCATGGATGGTCCTCCTGCACAATCCTTAGGCGTAGAGAAGGTTGATCCGGATGTGATGTCACGGCCACCACGTTCACGAAGCGAGCCAGTTCTTACCAGAGCCCTACTACAGCGCGTTTTAACCTCGGCTGCGATCATCATGGCAGGTACAATGGTCGTATACACTCACGAAATGCTTGACGGTGAAGTCTCTCGACGCGACACGACGATGACTTTCACTTGTTTCGTACTATTCGACATGTTCAACGCGTTAACGTGTCGCTCAGAGAGCAAGTCCGTATTCAGGGGCGAGGTGGGCTTGTTCTCCAACAAACTCTTCAATTGGGCGGTGGCGCTAAGCTTGGCCGGTCAATTACTCGTCATTTACTTCCCGTGGCTCCAAGAGGTGTTTCAGACAGAAGCTCTGGGGCTGTTCGATCTTATCAGATTAGTCGCGTTGACGAGCTCGGTGTTCTGGGCTGACGAGGTCAGGAAATGGTACAAATACGGGCGCAGGCGGTTGGGCGGATACAGTCAGGCCGTTTAGAGATCCTAGGCGATTAGATACTAGGTAGGGATGGGACTATTCGTCAGGTGAGGTGTGTCTGACTAGGTACACTGTATATGGAACACCTACGTTGGGTTACACCATTAAAATATAACATTTGATAACATATGAACCAATTCATTCACGAACATATTTTGGCAAGAGTGAATCACGACTGTGGGGTTTACAGGTAGGTAAGTTCTCCGGTACAGGGATAGGGGCTTCATTTTCGTGGCCTAAAATACTGTCTATCTGGCTTTTTATCCATTTCCTTCATGTCGGCTTGGCTACACAATCCCCGGATGAAAAGCTTTCGAACTCGCGCAACGGACGAGAAGTTTACCTTAAGCATCCCGTCGTTCATAGTGCCGCCGGTATCCTTATAGGTCCCGCAATCGGGGACTTGGTACCGCTTGTTCACTTCGGCCCCGAGCAAGTCAAAGGGGCTGGGAGTTATGCTGTCATCTGATTCTTGCTCTTTGTGTGACTCAGGAGAGCTAGGGGTGGTTGTTGATGTATCTGATGGTGAAGTTTTCATTGTTACAGAAAGAGTGTGGTGAGCTATCAGTTTGATACCTACAGGTCACTTTCTCAGTCAATGAGATTTGAGGGGAAGTTGATATGAGCTAGAGGTTTACTAGGTCTAGGTAAATATGATGTATAGTAAGAGGAGCTTTGCGTCAGAACGAGTTTATCTTGGTCTAAATCTTCTCAGGTTATTACAGTTATTATGTAAAGGGGGAGAGGGGGGGTACAAGTCATTTGTTATATATCTCGAGTTAAGAATATCGCTTTCTAAAGACATATATCATCGAAGAAACAGCACCTTTATCTTCTCTTACAAGAAATCTTTCCAATTCTCGAAGAGAATCAATTTGAAGAGTAGATTGTTGTAGGCTAGAAAAGCTATTACTAGAACGAGATCTTCGTCAAGAAACACATAGATGTAAATCGATATGAATAGTCTCCATCGCTATAATATATCTCATCTCTATTAAAATATCGTTTTGCCTAGTTTCATATGGGCAAGTTATCAGTTATCGTCTTCTTTATTCCTTTGTGTTGAGTTTAACAGCAATACGTCATCATCGTATGACATCATTAGTCAATATTTCCTTTGCTCACCTGTCATTTCTTAACCTCCTGTGTAGCTCCCATTCTCCCCTTATTTTATGCCTTGTTCAGCGTCAATGAATATGCATCGTTTTGGTTAGGTAGGCATCTTTTGGAAGAAAATAAGGTAGGGCCTGAGCCGCACTTGGGGCATGGTTCCCTTATTGAATAGCCGTGGAGGTATAACGTAAGCTAAGCTGAGTGAGATAGGCTTGCGATAGGCGCGTATATTTCATACCCAATACCCGGCAGCGTAGTCATTATCGTCTCGATCAGTATAGAACTTTGAGCACGTAACAACAAGACCCGGACCTTCGATAGTCTGAAAACATACTCGCATATACGAAAGAGAGTTTCTCACGTTTCTGGGATTTTTGATACACACTTTGAGTTTGAATAATCTCTTCTATGCCTAAATACGTTTGGCTGGTAGGCTCGCAGACGGCCCCACTCGGCGCGGTGAGTGCTTACCTAGATCCTAGGTACATAGTACTAGGTAAGTACCGGTATTGCATAGGTAGATAGTCGGCGTCGTTACCCGACCAATTATATGTTATAGCGGTTGAGATTGTGTGGCATATGCCTTTTAATATATGCGTCGCGTTGTCGACTTGGTAGAACTGGTAATATCCTCTTAGTAAAGGTAAACCAAGGTAGGCTAAGGCAGCGCAACCATCTCCAATCACTGTGTCTACCTCCTTTTATAAGTACCTAGGTAGACCCATTCTAGCCATCTAATACCACCCAAGCTATATGATTCCTCATGCCTAGGCTGTCATAATAATTACCTATCACAAGCGCTAAGTGATAAATCGACAGCCATCTCGTATGGCTTCTACACGTATATAGATATTCGTGAGTTGCGCAAGCTATTTTTCTGACCGCATTTCATCGATTGCCTGGGTAGAGACCGAGGTATGCAAAAGTACGTAAGCTATAGCGTGTAAAGAAAGAATATGCGAAGTTTGAAATAAATTCGTCCTAGATGTGTATGAGATCGTTGTAGGGATAATCGACGTTTCTCGCTGACAGGTAGGTGTAGGTATCACACCTGTAAAGAGAAGTTGAGGAAACTGTCGAGATCGAGAATGTAATCCTCAATTAGGTATGTAACGATTCTCAGCCACGGGAGAATTTCCTATAGGCTACACGAGAGCCGTCTCCGTTGGTCGGCCAGATCACCGCGATCATAATGCCGCGAAGCATAGCGATAAGGAGAGTGGGTCATTGAAACTGGCATTGAGTATACTATGTAGTGTTAAAAGGGTAGGATGGAGGAGAGTATGCAAGATGTCGGATTCCGTAGATACGTGGTATATACACCTAATACCTATACTCTCAATAGTTGAATGTGAGACATCCATGGATAGCTTGGATGGAGATGAATTCGATAGTCTGACTTGTCCAAAATTGTTTCCTGTAACATGGATGGTTGCTTCAAGTGAGTCACTACCCAACTACGTGTTCATCAGACAAATCGACAAACAGAAATGTTGGATGGGCTGCTGCTTGCTACCAAGTACGAAGGTTCACATCTAGGAAATAGGAATCAGAACATTGAGAGAACTGCATTAAGCAGCATGAGTGATGCAGCCGCTCCGGTTTTATTTAGAAGTACATATGTATCAAGTATTTTGTACACGCTGATTCAGGCTTGTGCTACAGTGCAGGTCTATTGATCGTGGCTGCCCTGCTAAAGTAGGAAGGTAGAGTGGTACCAAACGTGGCTAGTGCTGTCTATTGCTTTCCGACTGTTCTAAATGTTACTATCGATGACAGCTCGGATTGGTTCTGAACTTTCGACTTCAAGGTTGGAGTGTACCCAGATCCCTGCCAGTTTTTCTTAAAAAAAAGTTGCAGTACTACGGTACATACCTACCTACTTTCCACACTAAAGTGTGCAACTCATGTAGCGTACTAGGTATGATTAGGTACATTTAGCGCAATTTGCACGGGGGCAGCTTGGAAACTTTAGCAGGTCCAGCAGGTCCAAAGCAGGTGCAGGTCGTCCAGGTCACGCCAAGACTTCTATTCAGGCAAGAAGAAGGAGCCGGTCGCTTGTTGTTCTGTCCGTCATCCGTACCCGCCTTACCTTTGCCTGCCTCGCCTCGATGATTTTCTACACTTGAACTCATTCCACCTCTCGCCATTCTTTGTACCTGTGACTTTTTTTTTCTCAGCATCGTCGCGTCTCGTCCTTCTCTTTATGCTGCATACTACACCCCCCATTACTTTGCGCATACTTCTTTGATTTGTATTATCAAATGCCATTCATTGACAACTAAAAAGAAGAGGCATTATTCTATCCAGATTCCTCCCATCCGCATCCCTCGACCTTCTTCAGCCAACTTAAAAAAATCCGAGCACCGTGCGAACCAAACCAAATCACGACTACAGCCAACCCGCATCGGAAGAATCCCGACATAACCCTCGCCGAATAGCTTTCAGCTTTTAATGCACATGCCTCAGAGCATCGTCGCACCTGCGTCTACCTCGTTTCCATCGACCGATATTCCAGACGCCTTGGTGAGCCTAACTCAAGTCTCGCGCCGCGCCGGCGGAAGGGGGTTCGAGGCATATGATGCCTGGTGTCGTCATGATGGAGAACGGCGTTCGGGCACCGCTAGCCACAAATCATGACAGAGATCACGGCCACTTCGTCAACGGCAATGGTAACCCAGCACCTCAATCGAACGGAAATTTCGCTGGAGCTGGAAGTAGTAATGGAGTGAACAATATGGTAAATGGCGGCAAGGATGCCGAGGGCGCGGTAGTAGCGCAGTCACAGAATGCATCGCGTATGAACGATCTCCCCGACGAGATCAGACACATTACAGATGGATATATTCCTTTAGGAACCATTCTCGCGCGCGTCGCGCAGAAAACTCACAACCGACTACTAGAAGAGATTAACGCCTTAGCTAAGATGCCAGTGTCAACGCTTGCCATGAATGGCACTTCGGGACACGTTGGCGGTTCTGCGGATGATAACTCACCTGATAATATAAACAAGAAGGTTAGGTTATTGAATTTCGCCCAGGACATGCACGCCGAATGGGTGAAGGCAGCGGTGATTGCGAGATGGAGCAGGAACTCATTCAACGTCAGCAAGCTCGTCGATCTGGCCAATCTTTTGCTCCGCCAGAGGCTCCATTATATGAATACCATCAGTGCTCTAGCATTTACCAAAGTTTCTCTAGCGAAAGCACGCCTCCCAAATCCCGATCTTCGTACCGCCCTTCATGCACTTTCGACTGGTGCTGCTCCCTGGATGCCGGATCTTAACTACCTCGAAGTTCCCCCCTTATCTTCTCAAGACAAGCTACAATGGATCGAAAATCTGAATACGCTGCTTTCGATCCGACTCAATTTGGAAGATTACGATAACCTCCCGTACCACTTCCAGAATTACGTTATTGACTCTGGTCGCGTTACCTTCAAGGTTCCCGGCGAGTTCGAGGTCGACCTTACGATAGCTGACGAGGATTCTGACAAGCAGTTCTGGTTCATTGACTTCCGATTCGACTTTACCCCCGCGCCAGCCGAATTATCAGACGTGTTGAGAATGCACCTGGAAGGCAAGGTCAACGAAATTTTAGAGAAGGATGGACTTCCCGGATGTTATAAATTCCTCCACGAATACGTATTGACCCAGAAGGTCACCGAATATCACCGTCAAGCAATCGAAATGGGCAGGGGCCGTTGGGTTGACATGCTCAAGATAGAGAGGCTCCATCGATCCATGTCCATACAATATTGGATCGGCCGCTATCAGCCGGATGGTCCAAAGAGCTGGATTATTCTAGGCGTTCATAGCGGCAAGAAAACGAACGACCTCCAGGGCCCAGAATCGTCAAGCCACCTCACCTTACGTTGGTTTAGAGACAATCGAGAAGTCAAGGAGTTCGACATCCCATTCGACGATGCCAACATTTCTGCAGAAGACCTCTTACTTAGCGTCATTACTAAACATAACGAATTTATCCTCACATCAATCCACTCTAAACTGAAAACACACGGACGGTTCACTAAGAGGGAGGCCGGCCTCGTCTTAGACATCCCGACCAGCCGATCGATGCAACCAACGCTCAAGATGCAATTGAGCCACAGCCATTATCTGACCGTTGGTATCAACCCCACCTCTGGAATGTTCTCGATGAAGCCGCAGAGCCCCGTGACTTGGAAGGGAGAGCAGAGGCTGAACTATGGATCAAAAAATCCTATCGAGGATGGTCCTCCTTGCCTGGAGAATCTGAGGTGTCATCACGTGGTCGAAGAAATCCTGCGACGCGGAAGAAGCACGGGCTGGAGCGCCTGCAAAGGACCTGTCAAACCAGAAATAGTGAAAGATGTTTTGACTGGACGTGAATCGGGTCAATCTCTATGGCTGAAGCGACGTGGTTGGCCAGACCAGTGGCATTTGATGGTCAACCTGAGCTTGGGCGGTGACACATGGTATTTGATGGAAATGTAAGTTTTGAACCCGGTCCCTTCTGAACCATGGTTAACACAGCGATAATAGCACTACTCATCCGAACGGAGAGAGCCGTATCGCATCACATACCAAACTGCCCCTCAGCTCTTCTGCGCCAAATCTTGAAGATAAATTCTTCACTAACTTAACCATATTCACTGCCGCTATGATCTCACACCAAACAGATCTGAAAGCTCTACATAAGAGGCGGATAAAGCAAGCCTCACGCTCTGGAATTAACTATTCTCTCCCTGCGAATATGAAGGTACCTTCCATCTTTGTCAGACTTTCCGATATCTTGAGACAACCTCAACCTAGCGAGCCGGGCAAACGAATGGCACGCTGGGCACATGATTTCGTAGAAATTACTTTCAGGGGTGTACATACTTTGCCGAGGCGTTCCCGAATATCAAATGGCGAGAAAACCGACACCAATGAGAGCGGAGGAAGCACAGACCAACAGAAGGAATTGTTGGAAGTATCCCTAGATGCCCGAATCAAGGTATCCAACCCGGATAGGTTCGGGCTTCTGAAGGGTCACGTCGAACGTGATGTAGCATTCAATAAAGCCATCGGGGTATTCGCACTTCGGTTAGAAACGAACGTCGGCAGCACGATATTAGACACACTTACAAATCGCCTGGAAGCTATCGACAAACTGGCAGATTGTATAGACGCAATACGGCGAAGCGATAGGGATATTCAGTGCGAAGAAATCACGCTCAACAAGGTTGTGATTACATATGCCGATCGACAGAAGTCGGGTGGCGTTGGTGCAATTGAACCACGCGGAGATCGTTGCAAGGCGACATTGGAATTAGGTCGAGAGAAAATCGAGCTTAGGCTCAACCGAGGCAATCCACAGTTACGCTCTCTCGACCATTTCCGGCTTCTCGTCAACTCAAACCTTCGCTGCGGAAAACTCCCATTTTACTTGTCGAGCACGCTACCCATCCACCGTGCTCTAGACTCGGTCGAGCTTGCTTGGGACGACCTCACAATGAATAACCGAGGCAGTGTCGAGATATTCGCGGCACACCTAGACTGGTTTGATATTCGATACTATCTTCCCGGTCCAAACAGAACCCCCCAGATTTGGCGACGTCTTACGCTACAAGTCCGACTTCAAAATCGCCGCGAGGGTCTCGAGTGGGAAATATCTCGCGTGGAACCGGGCAAGATAGCGAAGCCGGACGACGAGTTCAAGCAAGTGCTTGAGAAGGTTTACAGTAGTGATGGCAGGACGTGGAGGTCCCTAGGCGACTCGGCCGCCAGTAAGACAGACCATCGGATAGGGGAATTGATTAAGGCCGTCGACGAAGCTATTCGGCGGCTTGCTATGCACTCGCCAACGGTTGTGAAACAGAATCAGCCTAAGCCACAAACGCAACCAAGGAGTCAAGCCCAAGCTTTGTATCATAAGTCGATGGCAACTAGCAGGGCTCGGCCACAGGCAGGGCAAGTGGTGGTTCTGGATGATTAGGAATAAGTCGTTGGCGCAGGGGTGCGGCAGGTATACGACAAAAAGAGGCCCAAGAGAGAATGTGATGTGAGTTGGGGATGTCGGTTATACTTGAGATACCCTTAGGAAATAGGAGCATGGGCCAATGGGGAGATAAAAAAACTACCTCGATTTGCCTACAATGATGAAGGCCGCGATGAGCTTATTAGTAATGATTGTCTTTGTCAAGGCTGCTTGTGTTTTTTCGTCCAGCAGCTCTGCGGCGCTGGGCGTGTGCTGTCATTGTGGATACGCTGAATTTACCTGCCTACATATTACATAGTAGGTAGGCAGTAGCTATTGAATACGGGAAAAGAGATAGCTAATACATAAATATTAAAATCCCAAGTATAGCAGTCACTTATCAAGATGGGGGATGGGCAATCTTGCTACCTCTTTGGGTGAAACAGCATGGAGTTTTGAGTAGCTGACCACCTGCGCCAGCGTCGCCTAGACCAGTTTCGCGGCATCGGACCGTGCTGTAGGAGCTCTGTAGCTGACGCGGGTTATACCTAATACAGGCGCTATCAATGCAACCTCGGGGAGCGGCAGGTGCGTTGGGCGATGCCCCTTTTAGTCTGATTTTAAGGTAAATGGACTTTAGCCCCTGTTTGTTGGTTAGGTTGTTATCGTGGATTAAGCAATTGCCGATATCCATTGGGCGATTAGAAGATGCCTAAGGTCCCGATCATACCTCCAGCTATACTCTACTAGGTACCTAGATTTCGTGTTTTCTGAAGTTACGTATTTTCGAGTCGCGGGAACGACTTTTGGTTTTATGTTGTTTTTCTTTGACTTCTTCTAGAGCGGAATAGAGCGGAGTTACATGTTGTAGTAGAGCCGTAGAGCTGTAGACTTAAGGCAAGATGTCGTGTAAGTTCTAGGACCCCTCCTATTTCTTGTTCCCCGCAACGCCGTGGCTTGCTGGATAGCTGGCCTGAAGACACATGGGCGCGCATTCACGATCCAATCTGTATCATCATCACCGATAGCGAAATAGGAGTCATATTCGCGAACTTGCCTATCTAATATAGCGATATACGTAGTTAGAAGATAAAGCACTAACATTAGACTGGATAAATAGTCTTTACAGGCACAACGAAGCTCTCCAACACCTCAGCCATCCCAGCCGGCGAGGACGGCCACAAAGTCACCAAAAAGGCCGCCGTAGCGCTCCTGCAGAACCACGACTTCTTCCTCAAAGCCGAGCCGCATTTCGTTTCCTATCGTGCCCTGCCCCCGAATAAGCCGGCGAATAACGACGGCGATACGGCCGCTGTTAGGGAAGCATATAGCCTGCCGGTAGATCTGGAGCCGCTCGGACACCCGAAGGTCAAGCTGTACGAGGTCATAGACCACGTGCCGAACCCGGTGTGGAGCTCGAGCGTGGTCAGCACGGAGGAGTTTGTCGATTTGAAGGATGGCCTGTGGGTCAGGATACATAGCCCTCTTGCCGTGGTCATGGAGACGAAGTGGACGGTGAGGGAGAGGGAGGCAGGGGCGGAAGGGGAAGGCGATGGGGGGTTGGAGTTAGTGGAGGATGTGGAAATCAGCTGCTCTAAGTTGCTGCTGTCGATCGTGAAGGGCCAGGTCGAGAATAATTGGAGGGGCATACATGATAATATTATTAAGAAGCTATTGGAGGATGCTAAGAATGGGGGGAAATAGAGTTAGGTTTGCCGTTGGTGAGCTTGAGCATAGATCAACCATGTCTATTTGTGAACTTTAAGTGCCTCTATGCTAATTTACCTACACAAAGTACAATTTTATAGGTAGCTTAGGGTCTGTGGTTAATATTGAATGGTTGATGGTCCACGCACGGTTCATGGAAAACTCTTCTATATGATATATGATATGAAGTCATCTTTTTCCTTCTTCATGTCTTCTTTCCAACTACAAATCCAACCCTTCATATTTCCTCCATTTATATTTCCGCGGACGAGAAAAAATGGTATTAGTGCGAAAAAGTCAAACCGTTGGTGACGCTTCCCAAAGCGCACCCCCTGCGTACAGTAATGTACACACTAAAGAAGCCGACAAGAAGGAAGTTGACATGGGCATTGTTACTGCCCATCTTCAGAAACTCCAGATAGATCCAGGCCTTGCCGGAAACGGGAAATTTTATTCAGATATCCCCATGACAGCTCCTGTCTGGTTCTGGGTTGTCCCTGAACCTAAGAGAGATCTCGAACTCCAGCAGTGGTGTGGGCGGATATATGTCAAATGCGACGACGTACCCCGTCTCATGCGTGAGGGATTTCACTGGACGACAGCGAACTTAATCAGAGAAGAAAGTCACTTCGATACCACCCCTTTCGGTGCGGCTTTTCCATTTACGCTCCGCCACAAGTATCCCGTCTGGAGGAAATGCTACCTGAGAGATTTGCAACAACCACCGCAGTGGGTGGCCTGCGTGCATGTGCACGCCCCAACTATAGATGTGGCGGCCAAAGTTCGACTTGCAGATTGGACTGTGGACATGATTTGGGGAGCCTATGCCATTGGTACCTTAGGCAAACGCATCTATAATTTTGAGAGAGCCAGGCCAGGACACTCCTACAACGCCATTTACGAAGACATGCCGTTGGAAGGTTGGTGGCCCTGGCCAAAAAAAGAAGCGGACCAAGAAAAAGAAGGGGATTCAGATGATTCCGCACAACGGTGAATTAACCTATAATGATTCCTTCAGAAACAAGTTCATTTGTCCCTAACGAGAAATATAGCACCGTATTCGCCAACGAAAACACGCTCATCGACCGACAGTTGCCTAGTAATCACCTTATTATTCACAGGTTCATAGAGCACATTTTTCGTGAGCTGGAGGAAATGGCGAACTAATTACACGAAGGAGGACACAATAACGATCAGGGTTGAATCAACTGGTGAGGGGCAAACCAAGGCAAAACGCCGGCTACCTTATTGAGAAGGTACACATTCTACCCATGAGAAATAGATGGGATATCAACGGCGAGGGTGCAAGAATACACTTGTACGAAGAATTAAGACTCAGCAGAACAGGGGAAGGCTCGGGGGTTAAGTTACGTGTGACAAATAAAAAGAAATATTGAGACATGCATATCACCTAGTCTGATGTCCGTAACTACCGACACTGCTTTACGTATCTCTCAACTATGATGTGAATTTCAAAATACCGAAGGTATAAAAATATTATATTCGTCTTCATTATCACCCATCATATACATCTCATCACATATCCTATCCAGAACCAGCCTTTGAATAACACCCTGAATGACATCACCCCAAAAGCCACATCACACTACGTCTCCATCGCGACGCCAACAAAAGCCACACTGGCACCCACCCCCAAAAGTCCGAGCCCAACCATCGGACCCACGGCAGGTATGAAAGCCGTGACGCCAGCAGCGGCCTCGATTCCTCCACCAATAGCCATGATGTTCTTCCCGTCGCTGAAGAAATCCCCCACGTCGTCGAAAAAACCTTCTTCCTTGAGCTCGGATACCGGCCGCCCCATCTGCGCTGTTAGGAAGCGGTCCGCGAGGACTTGGTGCAGGATCAACGCTTGCGCGAGCTTGCTGATTTCTTGGGCTAGGTCGTCGAAGAGGCTTTCGGGTTTACCGCTGTTCTTGTTCTTGTTGTCGAGTTCGTGGTCGAATGCACTTTCTACACGCACGTCTTTGGCCGCTTGGCCTAGGGCTTGTAACATCCAGTATGCGGGGTCGGCTTTAATGACGCTGCCGAATACGTCGCCCACGACGGGAACGGATGTCACGATGTTAACGCCGTCGTTTACCGTGTCGACGGTGAAATTAATGGTATCGACGGTGGCTTTGCCGACGAGTTTGGCGCCGTCAGACACTACGTCCCCGACGGTGCGGGCTGCGTCTTCGAAGAACCCGCCCACGTCGTCGAAAAACCCTTCTTCTTTTGAGCTATTGCTACGTCTTTTAGCAGGTATGGTCTGGGCTAGTTGTTGTATGAAGGCAGCTTCATTCTCGCTTGCCGCGGTGGCGGGTTTGGTAGGCCCGTTGCCGTTACCATTAATAGGCGCGGAATCGACGTCCACGGCATTCTCTGGCTTGATGGTGCTGATCTGGCCTAGAATAGGGATCTGCGCGCGCGTGAGAAGGCCCCGGGTTATCTCGCCGGCGACGTCGTCGACAAGCTTTTCGGCAGCGGAACCGACTACACCAATCGTAGCCATGATTTCTTCGAACGGTAGTCTGATAACGGGGCTGCCGACCGGGGTAAGGGGGTTAAGCTTCAGTGGGGTAGTGACTAGGTTCGCCAGGTCATCGAAAAAACCTTCCTCGTTGGCGCCGCGCTGTTGGGCGACGAGGAAGGTGCTGTTGGCTAACAGGGCCCGGCGGAGGGAGGCGTCCACTAGGGCTCGGGGTTAGTGGTTGCCTCTCGTTTGTAGGAAGATTGAGAAGGGGCACATACAATCAAAATGACCTTCGGGCTGCGCGAGTTTGATTCCTTGCACAATAGTAGGCAGGATCACGGCGCCAACCGGGCCGGCGATGACGGGGCCAAGAGTCTCTGCGATGTCCTTGGTCAAGCGGAAGATCTCGTCGACGCCCTCGAAGATCCAGAATTCGGCCTTGTTTGACTTCTCGCCGGTAGGAGCTACAACATTATCGCCGAGCTTGGCGATCTCACCGGCTTGGTGGCCGGTGGCAGCGTCGGCTTGAGAGATAACATCGTTGTTCACCGGCACGAGGTTAATTTGTCCCGAGTTGGCGAGGGCAAGGTCAAATGCGGCGATGTAGTCTTGCACGGGGTTTCCGTAACGGCCGAGAACCGAGGCGGTATTGGCGTCGCCGCCGTAGACGTGCGTCGCGATGGCGCAGAGATCGGATCCCCTCAAGACCGGGCCTCCGGAGTTTCCTGCCGCTTGTTAGCGAGACGAGCTTCAAGTGACGGCATGCGTATTATCCCACTTACCTCCCTCAGAGTCGATAAAGTGCTGAAGCATGGTGTCCTTCTGCTCCATCAGATTGTATTTCGTCGTCTCGAACAACTCGTACATCCTACCACCCCTCTCACCGTTCCGTTCGTCGATCTTATCAGCCGGGTACCCGACGACGCCGAGCTCCAACTTGTCCTTGGCTGGGGTCTCGATATAGGGGAACGGCGTGACATCGGTAAAAGGCTGGTCGAACATGACTAAGGCGAAGTCGTGGGCCATGGAGCCACGATTAGATAACCACTGCGAGGTCGTGACCACGCGCTTCGCCTTGCGGACTTCAACGGAGGGATCGTTTATGCTGGAAGCGCCGTTATAGCCCGCGTAAGCGATAATCTCGCGCGCTCGCCCGCCGTTCGCTCTCCATGTGAATACGTTGTGGCCCGCGGTTATCATCACATCGGGGCGGATCAACCAGCCGGTGCCGTGGGCGAACTTGTTATCGCCTAGGTTTTCGTACTTTATGAAGAGCTTTAAGATCGCTGTGATTTATTATTAGTATGGGGGTAAGTAAGCCATATTTAAGGTACTGACATCGATATTTGCCACCAGGAGCAAAGTGAAGGGGGTCAACTAGTGTACGATCGTCGCCTTCGACAACTGACTCTGAGCCTGGGTTCTTGTGAGGGATGAAGACTGCCTTGCTGGTGTCTACTACATCCTTCTTATTCGTCTCCAGGTCCCAAACACCCGCAATGGTAGTCGTAATCTTGTTGAGAGCGGCGTTGATGGTTACTGCTTGGGCATCAATGTCCTGCGCCTTGATAGCGATTGCCTCAACGGGCTGAATGGTTGCAAGGACAGTCATTTCCGAAGTTTAGAGGTAAGATTTAAGATTGGAAGTTGTATAAAAATGAAATAAAAGGGAGGGCGCTTTAGCTGGGTATCTCGAAGGTTTGTATGTGTTTGAGGTTTGTTGTATCACATAATGGAAGGAATTAGGATCACTTTATATCCTTCGCCATGACATAGTCATACTCGCAAATTATCATGAGCTCTCGCCGCTCTTGATCTTCTTGCGTCTAAGTTACCTCGGTGGTCCCGACGAAGACGACCGCGGCATCTCATCACTCGAACCATTTCCTCAGCTCGCTATCCTCTTCGAGTATAGGTAAGAGAGAATGATTGTAATCAACATCACGAAGTCCCTTGGTTTGCGTATGGCGCTGCGGCTAGTTAGAGGACGCGTAGGCACAAAAGATTGCTTCACCTGCCGTAACGTTGGGTTAATGTCTATCATTGGATGAATAATCAACGAGTGTGATAGACTTTTTGTCGATAGCTTCAACTGGGTGCTCTAGCCAGCTGGAAAGAACGCTCTGGCTATATTCATGGTCTGATATCGAGCAGACTAGCGATGTAGGGCTGGGCAGATTAAGATCTTTCCCGCCGTATAGATCTTTAGGGGACATGAAAAGCTGAGCTGCGGCAGATCCCGTTCTAAGCTCTCCAGAAACCGTTAGAAATGCTGATCGAGCTAGACATTGCCTTAGGGCTACGCTCGAAACTCAATGAGCACCGTCACGAATTCCTCAGAATCGATCTGGGCCCTAGGAAGAAATCACCACGTGGAATCTAGGGAAAACGGGCCTACGCTGGACTAGGTTGGTCGCCCATCCAGACTGTCGGTTCTATGCAAGCCACACTCCGGATTCGGTATACATATCATTTGTCCAGGCCCTATTGGAGACGGAAAGGACGATGTTCTAGCAACTTTCTGCATACTTATAGAAGCTATCTAAGGAGTAAACATACGGAAGCAGATTAGTGTGGCGCGGGGCTGATCGGACGCCATCCTAGATGAGGTTATTCGCGCGAATAGTCGGCGCCAGAAGGCGTGAGCTAGGGCCCAGCCGCAGCCTAGTGTCAAAATTGATAATAGCGAGTTCGTGTGATGAGCGCTTACACAGAACTGTTGAGTATACCGTAATTTAATATAAAGGTTTCCAGGAGATATATGTCTTCAGAGCTGCGTCAAATAAAGATGTGTAATCATTTCTATAAAACTACTGGAGGGCTACCTAGGTACCTACTTTGAAAGGTGGTTATTATATCTGTCAACCTGGCCTCACCACATAGGAATTTATTTTCTACCCAATTGATGGGAAAATCCACACTTTATTTCTTTGTCGAGCAAATCGCCATAGACTCCCTTAAAACTAGAACGGCACTTACGCGATTATTTTTTTCCTTATAAAGAAAGTCACCTCTGAACCCAATAAAATCCAGAGCTTAGAGAAATGCTTACAAGGCTAATTGAGGACAGAACGAGCCATCCGAGTCTCTACATCGTTTTGGCAAGGGCATCTATCGACCGACAAGATGAGAAGCAACATCACGCACGATCGATAGCGGCCCGAACCCGAAGCCTCCGTGACGCATTGACGCTCAACTCCGGCATCAGGAGTAAGAAAGGAGTCTGATCTTGCGTCGTAGGAATCCACTCTTGGGTGAAATTTTCACCCGCTAAGTATGGCTAAGGGTAACGATTCGAGGAGATCCTTGACAAGATCATGCCTTGAGATAGAATCTGGCAGGGTGTGTTGCTGTACCTGGTCGTCGTATGTGAATGAGAGTAGGTGGTTCCGTCTTTCCGATACGCTCTTTGAGATCTCTTCAGCATCCTCGACATCCCCGGCTTGCCAAGGTCCATGGCCGGGAGGACTAAGGTCTCGCCATCCCTATCGCGGAGTTGTTGTACCCCTCCGGTCTGCGCAATGCCGGTATTAGCCCTGTTTAGCCCATGTCAAATGATATGGAAGAGGGGTAAAATGAAAGGGGCAAATTGAAGCTAGAGTGAAGTAGAATGCATTACATAATTGACACAAATGGAGCCAACAGTCCCTGTATATCAACTGGTGACCTCGGTGTGTAGCCAATTAAAGTTGCGCCTTCGGTGATAGCATAGTTAGTAGCCTTACGGACAGGCTATACTCTGACCTAGATCCCACTTATACCGGCATTTGATTGACCAAGGCAATTTAGTCAAATATGAACCCGGCAAGGCTGGCAAGGGTAACCAGTTGCCTCTGCCTGTCGATATACGGAGCTAGGTGTTGAGACTGCCCCATTGCGTCCTGTAAGTGCCGCGTTGCTCGCAGATCGATTTGCTAGGAACCAAGATGCACAGCATGAAATGCTATCACACCGCAGACGAGGCAATCCTAAACAAGGGTTGTATGCGAAAACTCTGCTAGCGTGGTGTTGACAGCGCCAATCCCCCAACCCGTCATATCGATGCCGAGGTCGTGATAGTGCATGAAATATCCGCTGGAGATCCTGTAGGCCCTGGTTTAGGAAGGTAGATTCGAGCTTGACGCACGGCAATGCAAACAAGTATGAGATGCTTGACTAGGTAGGTTATCGCCAATTACCCACCGAGATAGTTACTAGGTATAGTCCGTAAGGGCGATTATCTGATATCCGCAGCTCCACATAGGTAGAGAATAGAGAGGAGCAAATTACCTAGGAATGTTCGTCAGAGAAACTGATTCAGAAAACGGATGATTCTCGAGGGGAAGGTTATTGTGATGCAAGCTGAACCACGAGAAGAGGGCAATGATGAAGGGAAGGTAAAACAGGCCCTTAACTCATCTTGATCATGCTCCTATCTACTGGCCACTTTCAAAGTCGTGGCAATGTGCCATTTTCGCATCCAGATTTAAAGGAGGTTAATACTTGGGGAAGAGTTGTCTACCGGATCGTTCCTCGAGAATAGGGGGCTATAGATAGCTCTCTTAGCCACCGAAATCGTAGCAACGTTCGAAGGAAGAATGTGCTAACCTTAAACTCGAAAAGAATGGATTCTTACTTAGATTCTATAGTCTACTGGGGGCTCATGATAGCCTCGTAACTCTTCTTCGAAAGGCCCAAATACTATGAGGGATAAACTCCTCGTGTTAGTCGAGCCTTGCAGAAGCAGAGTGACAACATCGAAGGACTAGCTTCGAGAAAGCTCGGAAATAACAAGTCTAACACGTCAATGATAACGTCTAACAGTAAAGATACCAACGACCGACGGCCGAGGTCGAGGTATGTAATCCATGTACGTCTGTGTGTTGCCGAAGGAATCCGGTATCAAGGTTCCTGCATGTCCGGACATATTCTGACACGCAACGAAGAGCTAACCAAGTACGTGGTGATAGGTCAAGGTGCGAATTCGAGGCACAACCAAGATAATTAGGTTAATCTAAATCACCGATGTCAAAGATGTCAACGGCGGCCCGTTCGTAATAGTTCTAAATGGAGATAAAGTTGCGTAACGCAAGGCTAACATTGGGGATATGGCTCTAAAGTTACCTAGTTACGAATCCTATGAGGGAAAAAAGGAGGCGATGTTATTTATCTTGGTGACGTTATATAGGTAATAACTTGAATAGGCACATATTGCTGGGAAATAAGTGTTGGATAATAAGATCTACTGGTTATATAGTATGTGTATGACAATGATGTACAATAATGACGCGGCTCACGGAGGCTTCCAGTGTTGCGCGCGGCCTCGACAGCGACGACGACAACGACATGACGCCTTGGCAAAGCCGTAGAAACTACGGCAACGGTGGTACCGGCGTCGTCTTCTTACACGAGGCGGGTCTGTAGAAATCTATTCCTAATTCGGTTCGAATTGTGAAAACGATACCAATCTCCGGGATAGCGCAATGAGTAAATGTAATAGAAGTCAATTTCTCAACAACGTTTCGGAATCCTTCACGCTATGATTTACTAGCTTTTATGATGTCAAAGCGGTCTACTGTTAGAGGTATAATGTCCGTTGTCCGAGGAATCGACATACATAGTAGACACAAATATTGCATATAAATATTCCGACGCTCCACTTGCGGTGGTAGAACCATGGTGATTCTTTGCCTTAAGTGGACTTAGGTCGTAGGGGTGCCGCGAGGTAGAGATGACAAGCCACTAGAGCTGCGAACTCCTCATCGGACAGTAATCTTACATTAAGCAAGATCCAAAATTCTACGGGACGAGCTCATTCGCTCGTCACGCCGTAACATACGCGGGAAACAGAGCATTGCCTACATTAAACCGCTCCGCCGGGCTCGTTTTCGTAATGTGATATGTGTACTACGCAGCCACGAATTGCATTGTAGACTTTGAGTTGTAATAGTAACGGATGAAGAACCAACGTTGGTATTTGTTTGACGATCATCGCGTTGGGAGGTTTGCGATCATGATGGGTTCTTGGCTTTCGGCTTTCGGGGTCCTATAGCAGTCAATTGAACCTATATAGCGAGCAATATGAGATCAAGTGATTCTTAAGTCTATGATAATTGGAGTAGATAAACCCAGCAAGCATCCACTTAGATGTTTGGTGAAGTTGGGATAAAATCAAGAACCGGATAAACTGGATATTATGCATTCTGTGATAGACGGGGATGGGGTTCATGGGTTGTGTGACCTGGAGGTTGATGAAGCTATCGCGACGCTGCCAAGAAGAGGATTTCCAACCCCGCATGCAGTTCGAGCACGCCGGCACTGATAACCCCTCCTCGTCATTACGTATTGAAAATCCCACGAAGACTAGGTTGAGTATTATGTAGGTGATGGTTTTTGAGGAGACAAGAACGGAGTTAGACGATATTGCGGGCCATTAGGGGTCATCCCTTCGATCGGGGCGAACAGACTAGGCGAGTAATCTCCCGTCGTTCTCCGGGAGACCGTAGGCGAGAGCGAGACGTTGGAACTTCCGGCTGTAGATGCCTGGAATGTCTAATGTTGTCACTGTAAGCAACTGTACAAACAATGTATGTATGTACAATGTAATCATCTCGAGATGTTTGCTGCAGTGTTTCCTGCAACAGCGTATCATTGCAGTAGGAGCTTAGACATTTTAGCCAAGACTCAAAAGGGACTTTCTCCTATCAAGAAGGACATAACTGTGACTCGGACCACATAGAGGTCATGTACAGGCTATGCGAAGGGCGATGTTACTCTCTTTCGCTCACGTCCTCGTCCGTGCGCTGTTGTTTATTAAGGGTTTAATTGTTTACATAATTTCGAGATATCCGTGAACATTGTTGTGTATAGGTTATTTCAAGGATTAGATTATGGTTATGTAGAGTAGAGTGGATAATTGGTCATTAAACAGTGTATTTCGGAGTTATTTGAATAAATTTTGTGTGGCTGGTGAAAATGTCGTGATATCGTGATGAAAAAAAAATTGTGAAATTGAGAGAAGAGCAAAATAGGAGAGAAAAGAGTCGAATTGCGCACTTGCGGCCAATATTAAAATCCTATCCTACGGAAGCTTATTGTTCGGTACTCTGTGCTTCAAGGTAACATTTTACAGGGATAGAGCTGGGATTCTGGGTTCTTACCCTCGTCGCTACCCTCGTTTTTTAGGATTTTCTGCAAGGGGAGCGGTCACCGTGAACCGCATTGCCTTACATCTTGGTGCTTGGCCAACATGAAAAGCAGGGATGGAACGGACTCTAAAGTCTGTAAAGTGCTTAGCTTCACCCGCGGCAAGGCACCGCTGCTACCATCGCTGCTACCACCGCTTGTCACCACCGCTCGCCACACACTGCCACTGAGCGGTCCGCCACCTCTTGCCTCGACAGCTTGAGCTTGACTTGGCCTCACTTGCCCTGCCATCTCTACACTACTATGATGATCCATGGCTGTCATTACCGTCATTACCCTGCCTCTTCTAAGGACTAAGGTTTCTTTTTTCTATTGTCCGCCATTGCCCTGCCACTCCGCCTATTCTGGGTTCTGTCACTCTTCATTCTGCCACACTTCTCCAAAATCCATATGGGGCACACACCGTTTCACCAACTTCACTCGCCACGAATCTGGCGAACTGGTGAATTTCATCCCATCCCTTGCACCTGGCACCTTACAAGCTTGCCTTGTTCATCTTCTGCCCAGCGCTCAGATCTTTACCCAGTACAACCTCGAACTTGTAACACCAATTGGTCCGTCATGAAATCCAGTAATTCCAAACCCCCAAACTAGATGCAGACGCAGACGCAGGACGCAGATGCAAAAGCAGAAATGCACAAGTCCGGTCCTCAAAAGAGAATAGACCTGTTCCAACCGCGGGTATCTTACCTCTGACATTCCATGTCAAGCTGTATAACACACCGCAGACTGCATAAAGAGTGGATGATGGCGTGGGAGGGAAACAAAACAAAAATCGACCGAATTGGCAAAGCTTCAGAATTGTGCTCATACCTTCAAGAACTAAATGACCCTAATTGACCTAGGACTGCGAGGAGAAGATCTAGGAGGCTAGAACTTGCATGTCAAACTTGCTTTGCTAGGTCCGACTTGGTGTCTCTAAGGGCTCTAGAGTCTTTTAGGGTCTCCAGGGTCTCTTAGGTGCTTAGGTGCTGGGTCTTGTACTGGGTCTAGTGCTAATCCTGGTATCGCAGTGGTCTCGAGAAACCCCCCCGGGCTTTTCAAGGGATTGCTAATTCCCCATGCCGGCGTCGATCAATTTCCTCTCACATACCCAACCAATCCAAGGTTCGCTCGAACATCTATCGTCTCCCTGACGAAAACATGCCTGCAGCGATGCTTTGACCTCACTCGAAGCAAATTTACGCCCCGATACCCCAGACTCAAATGGGAGAAGCGATCAACTTCCAGCTCGTGGGTACCCGGAAATTGTAAGATTAATAGACTTGACGTCCGGACATTTTTTTCGGATGTCTTTACCTTTTGGTTTACTTGATGGGTTATCTGTCTTTCTATCTCTCTTGAAACTCTAGTTGGTATCTAGGTATCGTCGGCTATCTTTTGCTTCTGACACTATATGCGTCAACAAGGACCAGCCCCTTTGCCTCTTCCCGCAGTCCGCTATATTTTGCTTCTTTGCTTCTTGTCCGAGTCTATTGTTAGATATACCTCGTACAGTACGTAAATTTAGCCACCTAGGATTCCAATCTGTGTCGTCATCTTAAACTATCCCCTTTACTTTTATTCCACCAAATCGAGAACTAGAAAAGTGAGCTTCGGCTGTTTCAGACCCTCTCCCCAGCCTGCGCCTGTCGACCACTTCATTTTTCAGCCGCCTCACAAAGGAACGAAAGGGGTTCTATGACCAATAAGCAAATTTACCTTATTAATATATCTTCGTCGACTTTCACACGAGACCTTGGAATAATCCATATGTTTTGCTAAGCTAAGAGTACACGAAAAGAAAATACCCACTATTCGAACAATTTCCCGGTTATTTTTCCCCGTTCAGCAAGTAAACATTGCTTTGCGCCTTGGCTTTTTTTCGGGAACGCCATACGACAATTGGAGTCGACGCGAGGGCGTCCAACAAAGAACAAACGTGAAGCTACCCCCTGTCTTCTCAGGACAATAATTACTGTTCGATCCTGGGTTTTTCATCGTCTCGTCATACGCGAATTTCGATCTTATTTAGGCCTCATTCGCTATATCATTACACACATCTTAAACTGTGTAATCCTTCGAGAATCTTGGAGAAATCTTGGAATATTCTGATGTGCCACGAAAATCCTCCGCAGCCTGCATAATCGGCCGAAGTTACCACGGAACTGGATCAGCTGCTGTCTCATTCGGACGACGACGGGGTAAAATATCTATACAACGCAAATGGACGTTACCATTACAACTTGGCCCCATGCCAAACCTAGGACGACTGGTTCATCACCACAACGAAACCATACACACTCAAAGAAAGCAGCTATGACCGGATTAATACCATTGTTACTGCCGTCTACTACGAGCAGTAGCAGATCAAGCCCTAGCTCATCTCCCATAGACGCAGGTCGACGAGCCTCTGTATCAACATCCGCAGTACCGTCTACATCCTCATTGGTCCATCGGCGGCAACAATCTCTACCGTCGCTTAGGACACCCAAACGTTCTTCTCTAGCTCTGCCCGCTGTACTCCCGATTATTCCATTCACTTCCGGGGAGTGGAAGAATGCTATGGACGACGTGAAACGCAAATATCTCAACCGCAAATACCGGGCGTGCTCGGCAAGGTGTTGTGAGATCCTAGATAACGTCAAGGATACAGCATCAGTAGAGCCTCTCCATCTAATTTATTTGCACTTTTACGCCGCGTCTTCTTTTGAGCTTTGCGCGCGACCTCTATCAAATTCATCCAACTATCGCACAAGGCTGCTTCGCGATGCTCAAACGCATTATACCAAGGCCGAAGAATTGATTCAGAACACAGAGGATAACGTGACTGGGAGGACGAGGTCTGTATCGACCAGCTCAACTACGTCTGGTCTCAACTCTCCCGGTTTATCTAGTGTCCGATCATCCGTTTCAAGCACAACATTCTCATCGCCCAGGACGTCGGTATGCTCAGCCGAAGATGGATTTATACCAAAATCGACTTCAAGGCCAGTCAAGGCCAAAAAGAAGGTTTCCTTTTCCGGATTGAACGACCTTATTGAGTTCCAGCCTGAGCCGCATATTCGCCCGGATAGTCCTACGTTAGGATGGGAAGATGATTTCTTCCCCCGGCAATCCAATCCTTCTCCTTACTCACCTCAGATTTTAGCGGAGAAGGCCAAGCCGGCATCACCTACCAAATCCGAGCCAGCGACGGAACCCCAGCGGGAAGTAGTGGAGCACTCCACAGCTAGCGATGCCCAATCAACGGAAGAGTCGAATCCAACGGACGACAGATTTGACCTCAACGCCTTTCTGCAAACAAAATCTGCGAATAGGATTTGCGCGCAACTTTCTGCTCTCCGCCTGCAGGTTTCTTGGCACCGTAACGGCGTCGAAAATTTGCTTGCTGAAACGGATGATGAAACACCAGCGACTCCCACAATTCCAACAGAAGCATGGCCTATTCCTCCGTCGCCATACCACCAAGCGCGTTTCGCTCGTTCAAACTCACTTCCTGTATTAGATCTAGGAGGGTTGAACGACAAGCCGTCAGCATTGACAACACCTGGCTCTAGGGAGAGCTTCTGTGGCTCACCTAATCCTAGGGCGATCAACCGACCAGCTTCTGTGGCATCAACTATTCGTTGTGGCGATGAAGCTCTTAAACAGCGCATCGAGCGCCTACGTGCCGGTGGCTGGCAGAGAAAGCGCTTTGATAGCCGACGATACGAGGCCTTACGAGAACAAGTGCTATGTGAACTTGGAGCCTAAGAGATTACGTTCTGATGCGTGTCAGCTTACATGCATGAATATTTACGTTGCAATCTAGTCAGCTTCGCCGATCATCTACATATCACATTACATACCCTTCATCTTTCTTTATTTTGTATATTGCATTGTTGCATATGATTGTACTATTTTCCCTTCGAACGTCTGTATGACTTATTTAGGAGAGCTGGGGACACCAAGGGAGGCAGGGAGAAAGACTGGAGTTAGGTGGTGTCAACTAACTCGTGATATTAAAAACTGGAAAATCTAAACGCCGTCCTTCGCTGGATACGACGTCATTATCATCTACAGCTATTAGCTATTATCTATTATACCCCACCGGCTTACACGCCGCCCAAAGGACAAGAGAAAGGGATAGGACCGGAAAAGAGCCAAATCGGGAAAGACGGGGCGCACACCTAAGCACAACACACGTTACACGCAACCGCAACCGCCTCACAAGTCGTTAAAGGAAAAGAGACGAGAAAACGTCTACGAAAAGCGAAACGATGACGACGATGTATTATTACGTGTCCATGTACATATTGTTCATTATGAGATTATTCTCCCACGATCCCTCCCTCTGTCTGTTTAGCTCTAGTAGAGTAGGCGGGCAGGAGAGAGGGTCTTAATAACGAGTTACGGCTTCGCATGTATATATGTAGTTCGCTATAAATACAAATCTATAAAATATCAAATGACAATTCTTAGCTTATGCCTGGTGAACTTGAAAAAAAGCATGATACTACATAGGGGTAGGTAGGGACTACAGCACGAAATTAAGGCAGGCACGGCGTTTAACTTTACGTAGCTCAACGGACCCTTATTGAAGAAGTGGTGCGGAACGGATATCTGAAGGAAACAAGAGATCTACCCTAAGGGAAAGAACAGAACACACAAGCAGTTGCTAAACCTTCCCTCGAGGCAGGTATTCCCTAACCTCAAAAACCGGCCCGTTTCCATCGCGCCAGCCTTCCGTAGGTAAACAATATACTGGAGGCATTGCAATGACTCAAAGTTACGAAATGAACGCGCGTTTTATGTGCCGAAACCCTAGTAACATCCATAAAGAATTCCATTTTTCCCATTGCCCTTTCCAGGAATGAGGGGGTATCTAACCCAAACTAACAACCATCTACAACCTCCACCCCTCCTTCAATTGGCTTTTCCCCTAATTTTGGAAGCTCTTTCTCTTCGCTTCCTTTTCGACTTCCTCTTTTACCTTTAGCGTCTGCTCTTGCTCCTTCATCTCGCGCACCTTGGCCAATACCACTTCGCGGAAGATCGCACCTTTCATTGCGCGGGTAAGCTTACCCTTGCCCGTAGCCGGTTCGTCCTTCGAGGAAGGGGCGCCTGATTTGCTTTGGCCGGCCGCGGTCACCGAGCTGTCGTTGAAATCGGGATTCTCCGGGTCGTCTTCTTGAATCTTGAGCGCCTCGATACGGTTGGCCAATTTGACGAGCTCGATACCACGACGTAGGCGTGCCTTGGCAATGTATGCCTTGATTTCTGGTAGCAAGTTGTGGTCTGTAGCATTCTCACCGCTGAGCCAGGAGTGCTTTAAAGCTTGCTACGAGGTATATTAGCATTAGGAGTTTCGAAGGGTATTATGATATGTCACATACTTGGCTGGTCCACCTATCATCTGGATCTGGCTGTAGAAGGTGCATGATGAAGTCTTTCGCATCATCGCTGACATCTCTCCAGTAGCGCTCATGGAAGACTACCTTGCCGTTGCTGCACTCGTCGATCAAATCTTGCAAGTTCTCTGAGCGGAAAGGCGAGTAACCGCATAGGAGAGTGTAAGTGATGACACCCAAAGACCACATGTCCACCGGTTTGCCATGGCCTTTCTTCAGCATGACTTCTGGTGCCGCGTAACCGAAGGATCCTGCCATCGTAGTAAGTACCTCGTCTTTGGTATCAAGCATCTTCGCAATTCCAAAATCTGCTAGAACTAGGTCGGAGTCGGCGTTTCTGCTAAGATATAGGAGGTTCTCTGGTTTGAGATCTGGTTGACCGCCATTAGATGGTTACTTCATGGTTACTGGAGGAACTAGCTTAAGAACCTACCTCGGTGAACCACATTTCTATTGTGGAGGTAATCGACAGCCCCCAGAACTTGCTTGATGGTCTGAGAAGCATCCTTCTCTGTGAATTTGCCTTGTTCACAAATGCGATCGAAGAGTTCACCACCAGTTGCGAGCTCAGTAACGATATACCACTTGTCCTATACATAATGAAGTTAGCCTAAGTTAGCACGAGTGTATTCGCGTCTAGCCAGCTACGGGACATACCCTCGACTCAAACCAATCTACAAATCGAACGATATGTGGGTGTTTTAGACGCTGGAGCATCTCCAACTCATCCCATACCATCTTCTCGTTTCCCTTGACATTTTTCTTGAGGATAATCTTGATAGCAACCTTGCCGTTGGGACTGTCTGCTTCGCGCACGATACCGTATGTACCCGCACCTAGTGTTCGCCCAAACCTGTACTTCGCTTTCCTCTCGTAGCTTTCGGGCTGGCCTCGAAGGCTACTGAACATGGCGTTGACTGGTGAATGGTATCGCGTATTAGCAAATGGTAGTTTTCGATAGGGTAATGTACATTTGACGATTCGATTCAAGAGTTGAGACAAATTGCGAATTGGCTAAGAAATAGCTGAAACAACCTTGGTTGCTTTTCTTCCGAAACAAAGAGGGGATACATATCGAACTAAGCCAGGGGGGGCCTTGAAAGTGCAAGCAAGATAACTCACAACTCATCGCGACGTGGGGTAAGACCGACGATAGGAAGTAGTAAATGGTGAGGGGCTTCCTGGATTGATCTTGTGGAGGTTTCGCCAGATCTAATACCTAATTAAAGGTTTGGAGGATTGATATTGTCGAAAGGTTGACGGTAATGTAATAAAGACCAGATTCCAGAGGTTGAAAGAAGGCAAGGCTTCAGCTGGGTCGACAATGACCGTTATGTAGGACCGTAGGTACTATGGAAGTAGTACGTGAGGAGGGTGTATTGGGGCCTGAAGGAACAATTCCTGTTGTAGCCCTGGAAGTCGGCGCTAGATAACGAATTCGTATGGCTGTACGTATGTAATATGGGGTAGCCCCTAGGATGGACCCCTCCTCTTATTAGCTGAATTTCGATCGACTCGAAAGAGGAAAAGAAAGCCCTCCCGCTTTTTGGGTAGGACTTGGCTCTAACGTTGCTTATTTCTGACGATTGCTGAATTGATCTGTAAAAAACGATGATTGTTGGAAAGTTTGTAGGCTATAGTGACTTCGATGGTTGACTGTGGAAAGAAAGAAAAAACTCCCTTGGAAATACTCTGATCGATATATGGCGCTTGAAGCACCTAGTAGGTGAGTTTCAGTTGAAACCTGAGTACAACTCTAGCAGGTAGGCTGAGTTCTCAAAGTTGAGGTAACATTTTCTCAGTTAGTATGCCAGTATGCCAGTATGCCTACCTACTAGGTACCCTACCTGCATACCTCCAGGGCTGCTACCTTACTGCGCTAGGTATGCGATATAATAAGCCTTGCGCTTTATGCACCATTGATTTCATCAATATTACCGATGACCTCAAGTGCTTTGGTTGACTCGATATTAGGGTGGCAGCTCAGCCGCAATATTGGAGCAGAACCAACATTAAAACCAATAAGTCCCTGCCAACTAATCGAGTAGGTACATTGTTCTTTATGTATGTACCTAAGCCATTAGCCAACTTCCAGGGCTTGGTGCGAGCGGCATACGGAACCCGGAACGTCGGCTCATCCCATCATACCTGTTCCTGGGAGCTGGGTTGCCTCATCCAGAACCACCTGGTGGCTGAGCTATTCCCTCGAGGGGATTTAAGCTTTAACCCGGTTATATAGGTAGTAAATATCATCTGCCAAGATGCTACCACGATATGGATAGGAGGTCTAGGTAAAAGAAATGACCAGCTGGAACTCAAGAACATACACCGAAGCAGTAGGGAGTACGTAGGACCTAGGTAGGTAGGTAAGTAAGTAATAAAATTATGCCATTATTGACGACCCGGTCCGAGTCACATGCGAATGACCAATAGCCCTGAGTTTGAAAAACAATGGACAACAACATCAAGTGCAATAAGTATATTCGAGCATAGGTAGGTACATATTAACGTCAAGCGTTTCAATAATTTCGGAATATGAGTTGTAGGAGTTTACATGGTTGGTTCCAGGAAGATTTAAATTTATCATTTATTACAAAATACACAGACCCATACGTCATCTAGCGTACAGGAGATGGGGGAAGCGCTCTTTCTGCAAACCATCGGTCGTTGCGTCCATTTATCATCCATTCGCCTACAAACATCTCATGTAAGGCAGGTACCTACCTAGCGCAGCTGGAAAGCGCCTGTGACGCCTGTGAACACTACACTGATTGCACTTTCGCACTTTGCATTTTGAGTATTAACTTTTGAAACTTAACCTAGAAGACCTTTATCGATAACGACGATCTATTTTCCCTATAAGTACTAGGTACCAACGTCACCTCCAGGGTTAGCAGTCAGGCGGTACGACGCAACTGTAGTACTTGTACCTAGCAGCTCTTGTTGACTTTGCGGGGCAACTTTATTCTGCATCTGGGACCCTGGGGACTCTTCAAGTCCAATTCAATTCTTTGCGCTTCCTTGTGACCAACCTGTCAATCTGTCAACTCAATCACTTGGTCTTCTTTAACCTCATCACTTCATTTCACGCTGGTTCCGGAAGCAGGTTGACTAAAATTCCGGCAATGTTCAGCTCAATTTGATTAGGCGACCAACACCCTTACCTAAGGTATGTGAATTCATACCTGCTAATGCAGACTGCAGTGTGCAGTGCAGCTTTCTGCACTGATCTGTAGATCTATCCGTCAGATATACCTGATTTAGAATACAAACATGCACAGGTATCCTCGATGATTAGCAGTATCTGACTTTCTAATATCATTTCAGGCTATTTCGATGCTTCCCTGGGTTTGGCGCACTATCCAAACCACGATCACCATACCAGCATAACGAGTAGAAAAACGAATAGAAACGCGAAAGCCTCTGCGCCACATTACTTTTCGACCACTTCAAACATCAACCTACCTACGTCTCGTCCACCTAGTTTCTCATCGTGTTAAAATGGCCAACCTAGGTCCTAAGCGATTAGGCAAGGAACTTGCTAAGGTATATTCAATTTCTATTCGTACTCAAGGGAAGTGAGGGATGGGCATCTGCGGAACAGGATTGCTTATTATCTGCATCTACGATATAGATATCGAGTAGCTTGCCACCTGGTATCACCTTGGTATCTGCGGACAACCTTGAAGAATGGTTCCTCGATATCCAAGTCCTCGACCAGAACCCCATTTATGCTGGTCAAACCTATCGACTGAAGTTTAAGTTCGGAAATCAGTATCCTATCGGTATGCGCCCCGATCATACACCAAGCAAGAGGACGTTGGATTAACATGAACTCTATAGAACCTCCTGAAGTGACCTTCGTGAAGTTGGATACCCGACCAATACCCATGCATCCACACATCTATTCGAATGGGATTATATGCCTCGACCTGCTTGGGACTCAAGGATGGAGCCCAGTCCAGAACGTGGAGAGCGTGTGCATGAGTCTTCAAAGCATGTTGACCGGTAACACCAAGAACGAGCGACCACCCGGCGACGAGGAATTCGTGCGCGGAAATCGTCTACGCCCTCGAGACATCGACTTCTATTACCATGATAACACCGTATGAGAAGTCTTGTTGTGTCTGACGAGCTTGTACTTCCTAATAGGACTATGGCTAGTAGTCCTAAATATAGCATTGCGTTAATAGCTGATACATCTCGTTCCTATCTGCATAGCCATTACAGGGGCTACATGGGTAGATTTTCTAAGAAAGCTGGAGGCTGGAGTTGACCACTTAAAGACTGAGGTCATTCACCGAGGGAAGCAGAATCCTTTGCAATAGCAGCAACAATATCAGGCTGATGGGCATTAAACGAACAGGCTATGTGTGATCATTAGATAAGATGCCCAAATTATAATAAATGCTTCTGATGCTTTTCCCGTGCGGTTTTGTTGGTACCTATTTTAGAGAACATGGTGAATTCTACATCTTCACTAACACTGTCAACCCCACATCACTACAACATGCACTTCTACCCAGTAGCTTGCTAAGTGCCGTAGATTCAATAAGCTTAAATCTGACTAAACATTACTTTTTGGACATGAGATCTAGGATATAGTTAACCTGATAACTATTATAATACTTAGAAGTATAATGAAATTAAAGGTCAAGAAATTTCTACTTCTACGCCTTGTACCTCGTGGCTATTAGCTATAAGTCCAGTGAAGATTCTAGTCCAGAGTCCAGACTCCAAGGTCGGGACCTCGGGAGACATAAGATGTTCAAATCGATAAGCGTAGCGGAGCTGTGACGTCGCGCGTCCGCGAAATGCTGCTGTAAATAGGGCGCTAACCGGAAATAGGTAAAGCGATAAGCACACCTAGGTACCGAACCCGCCTAACCTTACCCAAGCTACTAGCCTACCTGGGTCCCCAGCTTCTCATTTGTAGTTCCAGAGAAAGCTTGAGCTCACATCTAGCGAACATTATTTTACAACTTTACGACTTTCGCCATTCACAATCCACGCCTTTCCCTTCGCCTAAACGCCCAAACATACCACCCCCAATGAAGAGCTCGTGATGGCTCCTCATGCGGGGTTCGACCCTGAACAGATCAGAGATAAAGCGCGCAAGGATCTTCTCTATCTCCTCGAAGGCGTAAGTAAGGCTGCCTAGGACATTCATGATCTTCATTCATACCGTCTAGACGGTTAGTAATAATAACACAACATAGGTTCGCGGAAAGAAAAATCTCGTGATCGAACGTAGTTTGGCCGGTCCGATTGGCGTCGTAGTCAAAGTATCAACCTTGCAAGATTACGGCGTAGATAAATTCTTCTTCCTAGAAAATGGGAATGCCGACACAAGCCAACGCAATGTCGTGTTTATGGCACGAGGAGAGTGTGCCCGGCATGCTCAGTCTATAGCTGGTCCGTCGCCCCCATCGCTTACTTTCTCGCTTCTCAAATTCCCCTTACAAATACCGAGGCGAAAGAATGAAAGCCTCCCAATAGACACACGTGAACTCATCTGCACCATTTTACGCTCGCAACCGATGTTGTCGGAAACGAAAATACTTTAAGCAAAACTTAAACATAGCGTCTCTCGTTGGAATATATTTGTGAGCCTGCGTTATGATTTGCTAACATCTAGTGTAGACCAGATCAAGCGGCTGCAGCGCGAAAGCCAGACCGGTCACGAATTCCATGTTTTCTGGGTACCCCGCCGCACTCTTGTTTCCGACAAAATTCTCGAGGAAGCTGGTGTACTTGGAGATGTGAACATAGCAGAGCTTCCGTTGTATTTCTTCCCACTAGAGCGAGATGTCTTATCCTTGGAATTGGAGAGCTCTTTCCAAGACCTCTTTCTCTTCGAAGACACCACACCGACATTCTTAATGGCGAAGGCCTTGATGGGTATTCAATCGAAACATGGACTTTTCCCACGTGTCATAGGAAAAGGCGACAATGCGAAACGCGTAGCAGAATTGCTTACTAGGATGCGACAGGAGATATTGGCTGGAGAAGACGTGAACGAGGGTACTAGGTCCGGGCTTACTCCAAGCAATACGATCGAAAGTGTCATCATACTTGATCGCGAAGTCGATTTTTTCACACCTTTACTCACTCAGCTGACATACGAAGGGCTAATTGATGAACTTTGGGGAATCCAAAATAACCAGGCCGATATCGACTCTACCATTGTGGGAGCTCCGCCGCAAGCCGCTTCTCAGAGCACAGCATCTGCTCCGACACCCAGTACTACCTCGAGAAAGCGCAAAATTCAATTAGACTCCTCAGACAAACTCTACGATGGACTCCGCGACGCGAACTTCGCAATCGTTGGTACTCTCCTCAACAAGGTCGCCAGGAGGTTACAGAGCGACTACGACAGCCGACATGCATCTAAGACAACTGCGGAACTCAAAGACTTCGTTAAGAAGTTACCTGGCTATCAAACAGAACACCAGAGCCTGAAGGTTCATACTGGACTTGCTGAAGACATTATGAAGCATACTCGGGCAGATCAGTTTAGTCGCATGTTAGAGGTCCAACAAAATCTTGCTGCGGGTGCCGATCCGAGTTCTCAATTCGATGCTATCGAGGAGTTAATTGCAAGAGATGTGCCGCTGCGGGAAATTCTTAGGCTTCTATGCATATACTCATGCATATCTGGTGGTATCAAGTCCAAGGATTTTGATCATTTCAGACGCTTGGTCTTAGAAGGCTACGGCTATCAACATCTCTTGACACTACACAATCTTGAGAAGCTACAGTTGTTCTTATCTCGCACTTCGCCTATGGCTAGCATGATTCCTATGCCGGGCTCGGGGACGGCAACGGGAACTAAAACGAATTATACCTATCTACGTAAACAGCTCCGATTGATTGTCGACGAAGTCAACGAACACGATCCAAACGATATTGCATATGTATATAGCGGCTACGCTCCACTTTCTATACGGCTTGTGCAGTGTATACTGCAAAAGCAATATCTCCTTTCCATCACGCGTGGAAATACGGGAGCTGGAGCGGGAACGGCTGCCGGTAGCGGTGCGCAAGGATGGCGAGGATTCGACGAGGCCGTAAAGCATGCAAGAGGCCAAACATTTGACGAACTTCAAAAGGGCGAGGATAAAGCGGTCAAGGCCCGAGCGTTATTGTCTGGAGGGAGCGACAAGAAGACAGTGTTCGTTGTGTTCGTAGGAGGTATTACCTTCACTGAGATCGCCGCTTTACGATTCATTGCAAAGAAGGAAGAAGGTTGGTCCTTCATGTACCCCTACATGATGATTCTCAAATCCACTAACACGGTGTTCTTCTAGCTCGGAGAAATATTGTTATCTGCACGACATCAATAATTAGTGGTAATAAGATGATGGATGCTGCAGTGGAGAAAGAGTCTTTTGCAAAAGAAGCGCCTAAGCCTGCTGCTTCATCTACAAGCTAGCTCCGCCCTATGGTATACCTGCTCTTCGAATGACTATTTCATGGGCGCGACGGCAGCAACCGTATTTAATTAGCATTTGTCCCTACGTAGCAATGACCCAGGCCCACGTTTGTTGCGGATATATGAATGTTGGCCCCCAACAGGTACAGCCGGCGATGTCTCGTTGTCAACGGTTACTATAGTTACTAGGTACTAGGTATTCAGGTCTAGACTAGAGATATTAGCTGATATGAAATGAGGACAGATCAACCGGTTTAAACTCACGTTAATAATTGTTTACATACTTGGAGACGGTTTTGGCCGATAGGATGTGAAATGAAAGTTTCAATCGTCAATTGTAAAGATCGTGGACAGATCACACAGATTACAGTTGCACAAATGATCTCAATAGACTTTCATTTATCACGTGCCTTAGCGGCGGGGAGGATTGAGAGCTCAGTGAGTTGAAGGTGGGTACTACCTAAGTACTGAAGAGGGACTTCGTAAGCCCTTCCTAAAATTGACGTTAAGTGGGTCTGATGAGGGTCAATGGCTTCAAAACGTTGGCTATGAATGGCTAGAAATGTTTAGTGCTTGCATATATGCATGTATAGGTACATATTATAGTACATATATGCAAGACTTGAAGGTGCACATACCTCTAGCTTACATACATTACATACATAGATCCGTCGATATACATATTCCCATCTCTATCCCAGTCTATCCAGTCTATCCCGTACCTATCCCACCTCTCATGTCTCGACGCTCCCCGTATCAATCTTACCCTTCCCCTCGAGACAGAATCGGGATATCAGAACCGAGAGACTGTCAATCTTTAACTTGAAGATATTCGAGTCTTAGGATACCCGTTCCTAACTCATACATCGACTTGCGTCGATATCCACGTAAAAAAAGCTCTTCGTAACTGGCCGTCACCAAGCAATCGATCAAATTGGAATTAGTCGGTTTCTCATTTACCACATTAATACCATATTACCGTAAAGGTACGGACAGTATTGATTCTGCTTATTCCCCACTGTGCATGATCATTCGATACCCATTTAAGACAGCCCTCCAAATCAGATGAGGCGATTCAGCATATATATGTCAAGTTATCAACTAACAAGATTTCCTAGAGTTTAGAGTCCAAACTACCGACGGGGTAGTTATTATGACCATCCCGTGACAATTGCGCATATTTTTGGACGAATTACCAAGATACTTCATATTCAATGGGAGTCTCAGCGAAATTTCCTACACATATCTACGATCCCCTCTCGCCGTATATCGATGCTTGCCCCTAGCCAGCACGGCACCTGAACGAGCTAATTATGAGTAGCCTTCAGGAGACCTTGCTGGAGGAGGGTGCTTGTATCGGTTTAGGACCCTTAATGGATTTGGAAGAATTGGACCTTCATCTCGGACCCGTACCCGCTTCTTCACTTGATATCACCAAATCCGTTCCCGCCGCTCTGCTCGATTCGCACACACCCTCCAACGCTGAGTCATCGACCTCTAGAGCAACGCCAAGAACGGAATCCGAAATCATTGTACAAATTGATGACATGGATATTGATACCGACAACATGGCATCCATTACAGTATCGCAGGATGAGTCTACGTAAGTTTCATATGATATATCCGCAACATCCACAACCACAGTTTCCTTCATTCACAATATATCTTATACTCCAAAGCTTATTATTCCCATTTCTTAATCTGAACAATAGGCCTCAACGGACTCAATCCCCACCCAAAGACTCCGTGCTTAGAGTCAACAGATCCCTCGAGTCTCTACCAACTACCATATCAGATCAGTCAGAGCTGACTTCTGCACCTTCATCATCGTTGCCCTCAAGCAAAGCGACAACGCCAGTTGATGTGGATACGCTGAAGGAGCTACCCCTAACCCATATCGGTAATATTACTAGCACCACCAAGACAGAAAGGCGATCGTTTGATGTACGACCACGAGTCTCCATCCCGACGGATATTGCACCGCACGACTATGCCAACCAGTGCATAGCCGCGGCCGAGTCCTCAAGATTAAATCCTTACGCTTTACATCAGGATGAGTACTTGATGTTGAGAAATCATCTTAGTCACGCTCAGGTGACGACTTACCTAAATATCCGAAATGGAATCTTACGGCTGTGGTTAAATAACCCTCGAATTGGCGTTTCCCGTGAAGAGGCCATTGGATGTGCCAAAGATCCCAGATGGTTTGACGCAGCGAACGTATGCTACGATTGGCTCAATCGATCCGGATATATCAATTTCGGCTGCTCAGCTATTCCCTCTCTCATGAAGCGATCAAAGAAGACGAACCTAGGAAAGAAGGGAAAGACTATAGTTGTCATAGGTGCTGGACTAGCTGGATTAGGATGTGCAAGGCATCTAGAAAGCTTATTTCAGCAATACACTGCAGAATTTCAGGGACTAGGTGAAGATACTCCCAGAGTAATCGTTCTAGAAGGTCGAAACCGTTTAGGCGGTCGCGTGTATTCACGTGCGCTTGATGGTAGCAAGAGCCAACACCTTATCGGATTCAAAGGTCGCCGACACAGCGTTGAGTGCGGAGGGATGATAATCACTGGATTTGAAAGGGGAAATCCTTTGAACGTCTTGTTAAGAGGTCAGATGGCCTTACCTTATTACTCTTTACGATCCGACACAACCATTTACGACGCGAATGGTAAAGCTGTCGATGATAAGCGTGATCGGCTCGTGGAAAGTCTTTACAATGACTGCCTTGAACGAGTTAGTGATTTCAAATTTAAGAACCCACCATCAAAACTCATAGAAGGCAACAAAGACTTGATGGATGAGGGGCGAGATAGTTCATCTGATGGGCAGAAAACAATAGCTCAGGTCGAAGAGGCAACGGCTGCCCTCCCACAGGCACCGCCAGTCTCGGAACAAAGCCTGGGACCCCAAGTTAACCTCGTTCCTGTTTCTACAGACCGATTGACGGGTAGAACGCACGTCGAACCAGGCACGCCGGCTGTTCTGAAAGCAGCATATAAGGCAAAATTAATGGGTTGGGCGCTCAAAGAGCATGTTACCGAGGACCATGATTTAGACCTTGATGCAGCAGCCAACGCTCCCGATGCTACGCTCGGTTCTGTTATGGACGAAGCAATCACCCAATACAAAGACATCGTCGATCTGACGCCGCAAGATTTCAGACTCATGAATTGGCATATAGCTAATCTTGAATATAGCAATGCGACAAATTACAATCAGCTAAGCATCGGTGGTTGGGACATTGACGCAGGCAATGAATGGGAAGGTAAGCACACCATGGTTGTCGGTGGTTATCAGAGCGTCCCGTTGGCTCTAGCGACCACGCCGTCACGATTAGACATTCGAAAGAATGCAGATGTCAAGCGAATATTTTACAGCTCTGAAGGCTCAGGTGCTACTCGAGTCGAATGCGAGGACGGAACCGTTGTGGAAGCTGACTATGTTGTGTCAACCATACCTCTCGGGGTTTTGAAACATGGTCATGTCGAGTTCAACCCGCCTCTACCGCCTTCTAAAACAGACGCTATTAGTCGATTAGGATATGGAATCCTAAACAAGATCATCTTGGTCTACGCGGAAGCCTTTTGGGATACCACTAGGGATATTTTTGGTTGTCTCCGTACACCAAATTCGCGTCACAGCGTTAAGCAGAGCGATTACACCTCACAACGCGGAAGGTGCTTTCAGTGGTTTAACGTCTCAAATACAAGTGGCATACCAGTGCTCATCGGTCTCATGGCTGGAGACGCAGGCTTTGATACCGAGCATTCGGGGAACGACGAGCTCGTTGCTGAAGCTACAGAAGTCCTTCGGAGTGTGTATGGTGCTAAAGTTCCTCAGCCTGTGCACTCTATAGTGACACGCTGGGGTTCGGACAAATTTGCTCGAGGATCCTATTCCTCCGCTGGCCCCTCGATGCGTCCGGACGATTACCAGACGATGGCTAAAGCCGTTGGAAATCTATTCTTCGCTGGCGAACATACGACCGATACGCATCCTGCTACGGTACATGGCGCCTACCTATCCGGTTTGCGTGCAGCTTCGGAGCTAATTAGTACTATGCTCGGACCGATTGAAGTCCCTACGCCACTCGTACTTCCGAAAGATTCCATGTACTCCTCTCGAGGATTGAAGCGAAAGGAGCCCAGTGATGCCTTGCCCCTTTCGCCTAGAGCAATCAAACAAGCTCGTATTGAAGAGTATGAATTCGCTACGTTGAAATACGTTGTAGAGCAGATTGGGGAGCGACCCTGGCGACCACAGAAGGTAGCAGCAAATGCATACCTTCTATACAGTAAAGCCACCTTTGAGGCAGCTCGCAAGCGCTGCGAAGAGGGTCGACGCCCCGGTAAGGGAAAGCCGAGCCCCAACGAGGTACGAGTCATGACAAGCAAGATGTGGAAGGAGGCGTCGCCAGAAGAGCGCAAACCCTTCGAAGAACAGGCTGCCCAAATCAAAGGAAAGTACAACGAATCAGTCAAGGCATGGGATTCTAAAGCCAAAGAGTGGGATAAGCGATATATGGAGATCAAGCAAGATTACGAGAAGACTCACAAACTCGTGCTTGAGGACGAAGGAACCCCCGCCGACGATAGCGGAAGGGAGAGAAGGCGCGCAAAGGTCAGCAACTACGCTGAGAGCGAGGCGAGTGATGCCGATGCCGATATGGAGGATTAAACTGTCCTCGAACACACTCCCCTATCACCCTGTATTCCTTCTAGTATATGATGGGATTTCTAAACGGGTATATATGTTTGGGGTTGTTGTACAAAAGCTTTCCGGCACGCCATACAAAATAATGGCTCCGGTACGTACATATGAAGAGCATTCGCATTGAGATTACATCGGTGTATAAGTAAGGTTCTGCATCGGAAGTTATCACAAAGGGGCGTTGAGGGGTGGTTGTGGTCGTGGTTCCCTACATGTACACAATTACCTACTACCTAGTTGCGAAGGCCACGTTTTCCGTATGGGCGGAAATGGGTCGGGTGCACGCATGCACTAATCAATCAAGAAATTTTCAGCGTAATGTGCTGTGTCGCTTGTTGTGTTGATTATCTATGATTTGTGATGAATATATGTACTACTTATGGTGAACAGGATATAGTTTAAGTCTTCCTTTGTGACTGCGGGACCGTAGTTCTTGTGTACGAAGAATTTGCTATGAGACATAGCTTGGCGCCTCATTAACGTATTCAGAGCAATGTACCGAAAGCTGTGATGTCGGGCAAAGCGCCCATCCCGCCTCCTCATGGCTTGCTCGATGTACGTGTGGTACGGGACCTCTCGTTCGCGAGGCTGGATGAAGCCAGCCTTGCCCCAGGGGAAGAGGGTAGGGCAAGCGAGAGATAGTAAAGCCTGACTCTGATAGTATAGGTATGGTAAATAGTTGAGTTCTTAGATTCTTCCTCCTGCTTATTACAATACCACGACAGCATTACAATTGATTCAACGGCATTACCTACACACACGTAGGCAGGTGCTGCAGACACCATAGACCACCGCAGTGGGATCGGACTGTAGAGGAATTCTCTAGCAGCATCCCTCACTGATCAGGTAGCTCAGAGATAGAAAATATACAACGTCAACCTGTTCGCTTGCCAGTCCCGAGAGGGCGTTCTATGTCTTCATATTGAACCCCTTTACTTCGGGTTAATGAGCGGCATGAGCTCATGGCTGGTGGCTGGTGAGCTCTCAACTTTCAGGATGTGTTGGTGCGCCGACGAAACGGAAGGTTCCATGATCGAAGGTATAGAAAAGTTGATCGGGCCCGAATACGAGAATGATCTCGGATGTTCGCGCCATGATCGAGAAAATGGAATGTTAATGGCCTCCAAGAAAGAAACCTGCGAACCGTTGTTCCTCGACAATCGGTCCGTTCTGTCGAGATTCGGTGTAGCGCTATTCGATGAAATTGCCAGCATGACGCGGATATGGACGCAGGGTCCCTGTTGCGGGTTGCGTATTGCTTATGAAGCGGGAATCTGTCTGCGAGCGTCTAGGAGTGTGTTCGACAAAAAGGAAAGATAATGCGGCTCCCCGAGCCGCTTTGGTTGGTTTGTGTAGATATATATAAAAACTTCAAAGGATCAGATACGAGCGTATACACTACTCGAAAAGACCCGAAATGCTTCGTACCTAGGTACGTAACAAGGTATTCAGCCGGAGAGCGGAAATCAAAACGGAATGAATGGCGCCAGTATGCGTAAGATCAGGGCTTAGAAGAAACGAACGAGGAATACTCTATACGCACTTCTGCGCCAGGGGACTGGGTCCTATGAGTAAACTCCTCCACCAGGTATAGCGAATCCATAAAGGATTGTCGATAAATTACAAAAAGGATGTCAATTTGAAGGAGGGAATGATAAGTGCTGTACAGCACCGCTGCGCAGAGCTCCTGGGAGACGGCTCGGTGTGCGGGCTAACGTTCAACGGTAAATGGAACTTCAAGAGACACCTGCGAAACCAACACCGACAGAGCCAGGTTCGGCCGGCATCCATCTTCGTCGTCTCGCACCCGAAAGTACTTTCGTCCGACACGGCAACCGTCAGCGACACTGGAGACGTACTCACGGATGTAAACTCTGTCTCCAATGTGAACCCGACAAACAAGCATATCGTGACAGGGACACCCTATTCTACCCGGGCCATCGCTGGTTCCGTCCCGTCCATCGCTGGTTCCGTCCTATCCATCGACAGCTCGGATACGATTATGCTGCGTTGCGCGTATTCTGCAAAGCGTCTTTATGCCTTCGCTGTGGTAATACTGCGACCAGCGTCTTCCCGCGGCTGGGAGAGTCCGGCGTCGACGGGCCAAATCCGGTGAACCACAGGCCGTCCAATGGCTGGAACGTTCTGGGTAGGGGTTTCCGTGTCTGACTTGGTAGATGTGACAAAAGAACGAGGTTTAGAAACAAATGAAAGATGACTTTTGATTTCTTTTTGGCATATATATAAACCAACGTAGATTACACTATAGTAAGAATATATGTGTGTTGGTGTGTATGGATTTCATAGGTTGTGGACGTGCTGATGATCAAGTATTAGTAGTCAATTTACACCCCTATTCTATGCTCGAATTTGCGAGCAAACTCCGTATTCGGAGGCCAAAGAGCAATCCATCTTTGTCTGCAGGTTTCTCCCAAACATTTGATGATATCCACCATTGGTACAAGCAGCATACGTATCAAGCCTATCTTGGCGATGACTTAGACATTCAAGCCCTTATACGGTCTTGATATACCTAGTATCTTGCGTATCTTGTATGCATGGTAGCTTGTAGTGTGGACTAGACTAATGTAGGTAGGTGTTTGGCAATGCGAGTTTCATATACGCTTGTAGATATCTGCGTCAGAGTCAAGTAATGAGCAAACCACTTATTCACCGCTAGATACCTGAGGTGATTACTTGGTTAGGCATCCAAGATCGAAGATAGCAGTGTGAGGAGATGTCCATGATTAGGCAGCAAAGGCAAGTAGCCATCCGATGTAGTGTACTCAAAGGAATAATACGCAAACAGAGACGTGGAGGATGTGTGGTATCAAACATACATCAATATTCTCAACCAACAGTCGTGACAGGCGCGTCACAAAGGCCAATTGGGTATTGTAGGGCTCAGGAACTATTTTATTGAGGAATTGGTACATCCAAGGCAGCAAGGCCGAGGTTTTGCTTGGGGTACTTTGATACAAAGGGAAGGGATGCGACTGGATTATTGACCATTCACTACCCCATCTATTCTTCTATCAGCCACTTTACATGTCCTCCGAAGCAGTGGCACCGGTAATAATTTCGACCAGTTCTCCGGTAATGACGGCTTGACGGGTACGGTTGAAGAGAATCTGGTATTTGCTGATCATCTCACCAGCGTTCTTGGAAGCGTTCTACAAAAAGACCGTTAGTGACACGACCGTTGAAACGGGATATGTTCAACCTGGAAGTAGAACTTACGTCCATAGCCTGTTGTCGGGCAGAGATCTCGCAGGCGTGACCTTCGGCGAGGGCCCAGAAGAGAGAGTTGGCCAAGGAGTATTCTCGTAGGTTAGAGAGCAACTCCTCGTCAACCTCGAAAGCGGAGAAGTTAGGAGAATTAGCGAAAGCCTCCTCGGAGTAGGCTTCGACGATCGTGGGCTCGTAGCTGGTGGCGTTGATGAACTTGTTGTAGACGATCTTGATGTCGGAGTATTCGGTGGGAAGCTGCGTAACCTGATCGGCGATGGCCTGGGCATCGGCGAAGGTGGGGATGTCCTTTCCGATACCAGCAAAGCTAAGGACGATGTCCTTAGCGTTGGTACGACTTAGTTGAGCTCTCGACTTCTCGCCAATGAGGACGAGGTCAGCAGGTTGCTGGTCAGGAAGCAAAACGCTTCGGCGCATGAAACGGGTAAGACCGGAGTGAACACCACCGCAAAGACCCTTGTCGGAGCTGCAGACGATGTACAGGACCTTCTTGCCCTCAGGCTCGAGGGGCTTGGTCTCGGCGGACTCGAAGACTTGGTTTGATGTCTGACCGTACTTTCGAGAGTCGTTCATGGCACGTGTGGCGCGGGTGAGCTTGGTAGAGGCCACAATCTTCATGGTGTTGGTGATCTTCTCGATGTTGCGGATAGATTTTAAACGGCCTTCGATTTCTCGCAGGGTAGCGTAGCCAGCAGCTGCTCCATTGTTGGCGGTCCTGAACCAATTTAGATTATTAGTACATATATTTGACCAAATTACTCCCTCGTGAACAATCTTGCAGCGCTTGAGAGCTAGTTTGGAGGATATTTTGCGAATTGCCTCATAAGAGGATATCGCAAGAAGTTCCGACGTACCGAGCAGGAATAGCCGCAGCTCCAGCTCTCAGAGCCGGTCTTGCTGCCCTCGAAAGCATGTTGGAAGAATTATGAGGTAAATTTGTACCCTGAACCCTCAAGACGGAGTTGATTGCGATGCGATGGGAATGCGCAATCAATTGGTTGACGGTTGACACCGGGATCAAATTATTTGATTGAGGTTCAATTATTCAATTATTCACTTCTCACTTCTTTCCACTTTCCACTTTCCCACTCTTGCACCAAAAGCTTCCTCCGGTCCAAACTTGCGCTTGCCCACATCGGAAAATCTTCGGTCTAATTCAATATCTGTACTTTGTATTTCGTACATTCCTCCGACCCTTTCAACAACCGAAATTCAAGTGGTCCGTGCTGGCTACAGCGCGACACCCATGTAATTATTCACGTAATTACCCTGTACTAAACCGAACCGTGCCAGCTGGATACGGATTCGTTAGTGACCACTGAAAGAAAAAGGCAAGGCAAGGTCGACTTGACCCACCTTATTCAACATTTCCTTCTACTTACATTACCTAATCACTCTTTCGGACTTCTTTGCCGCGCTACTATCCAATCCAATGCTAGCGTAAACCTTGACTGACCCATCGCTGATCCAAGTTCACTAACAATTTTTTTCCAATTCCTTTCCCTGCACATCTACCACCTGGCAACGGCTAGAACGGGCGAACAGGCGAACAGGCGTACCGCAGTACCAGTACCGCAACAAGGACAACGGCACGACGGGGCATTCTTGGACTTGAAGTCTTGGATTCTTCCTACCCATTCTACGTCCACGTCTTAGCAGACGTGCTACTTACATTTCCGTACCTTCTAACTCCACTCATTAGGACCACTAGGACAATAGCTGGCCAATAGGATCCACCACGGACACAAGCAGTGGCTAACGGCTAGACTTCCACAGTGAAGCCTTCTTCTATTCAAGTCCTCACTTGTCGACTCTGACTTTTCCCTTTCCAATCTCACCATTTTCTCTCTTTTCTTCATCCTCCCTGCCTGTCTGTACCTTCCATCTCATAGCTTGGGGTGGTGCACTACGGTGTAATCCACCCTTCTACCACTTTGAAAATCGCATTTTCACTTTTCTAGTTCAACTTTGCGCCATCAAAAGTCGCATCCAAATTCCACTTCTTAACATCAAATAATCGGTTTTTCCATCCCAACATTCAACTTACTCGAACACTTTCCGACCTCGCAACGCCTCACGCGCTCAACATGTCTTCCGACTTATCTGACGACGACATGCCTCTGGCTCGTACTAACGGTCAACGTAAGTTTTTCTTGTTTTTCTCCTTCTTTCCCTTCTTCTTTTCGCCTTGATACCTTCTTAATCCATTTTCTTTGTTCCTGCCTTTTTCGCGCTGTTTTGATGTGCCAAATTCACGCTCTTTCCCCCATTCATCCAGCGACCTCGAGCCTACAGAACCTTTTATTCTAAATATCTTTTCTTTTTCCTTTGCTTCTACTAACATACATTTACCTATTAGTCTCATCATCTACAATCTCGAAGTCCGAAGACAAAGCCATGGATCGCCATTCTTCCGCCAAGGCGAAGCCTGCCCCCGTGTCCATCCGCAATGGACCGGTCAAAGATGCGACTCCCCAAACGAATGGCAACGGGAAGCGCAAGTCGCGTGCTTCTATCAACAATGTGAGCTACAAGGATGAATCCGACTCAGAAGATGGGCGATTGGTACGTTTTCTTCCCTTTTAATCAAGTTAGTGACGCGAAGAGTCGGAACATCATGTATTGACTTTTGAGTTAGGCAAAGCGTCAAAAGAAAGTCAAGGTCGATGATTCCGATGATGAAGTCCTAAGCAAGCGAAAAGGGAAACTTCCACCTGCTGTTGATGAAACTGCTATGGCCGAAGATTCCGACGACGATCAGCCGTTGAATGCCAAACTTGCCTCTAAGAGAAAAGCGATCGAGAAGAACGCGGAGAAGGATGCCAAAGCTATCCGTGCGAGCGAGTCTAAATCGAAGAAGCCTGCTCCGAAGAAGGTCGTCAAGGACGATTCAGATGACGATATGCCTCTAGCCGGTGCAAAGGGCAAGAAGCGGCCGTCGAATAGCGTCAACGGAAAGGGTAAGACGAATGGTGTTAAGAAAGAGGAATCCGACTCCGATGAGCCTATTCGCAAGAAGGTCAAGACTGCTCCCGCCAAAACCAAGGCTAAAGCCGAAAAATCTACTCCTGTCAAGAAGGCTCCTGCTAAGAAAGCTAAGAAGGAAGTGAGCGAAGAGCCCGGAGATGCCGAGGCCGAAGATGAGGAAGCAGAGTACCGCTGGTGGGATGCTCCTAAAAAAGAAGACGATAGCATCAAGTGGACTACCCTTGAGCACAACGGTGTCCTTTTCCCTCCCGAGTACGAACCTCTGCCAAAGAATGTCAAGCTCATCTACGATGGTACTCCCGTCAATCTTCACATCGAAGCCGAGGAAGTAGCCGGCTTCTTCGGTGCAATGTTGAACTCTACTCACAACGTTGAGAATCCCACGTTTCAGAAAAATTTCTTCAACGACTTCACCGAGATCCTTGATCGAACAGGTGGTGCGACAGATCGAAGTGGAAAGAAGGTTAACATTAAAGACTTTACCAAATTAGACTTCAAGCCTATCTTTGAGTACTATCACGCCAAGAATGAGGCCAAGAAAGCGCGCCCATCTGCTGAAAAGAAGGCTGAAAAAGCTGAAAGAGACAAGGCTGAGGCACCCTACATGTTCTGCAAATGGGATGGCCGCAAGGAGAAGGTCGGCAACTTCAGAGTCGAACCTCCTGGTCTATTCCGTGGTCGTGGTGAGCACCCGAAGACCGGTAAGGTCAAGAAGCGTGTCATGCCTGAGCAGATTACCATCAACATCGGTAAGGACGCCGTGATCCCGACCCCTCCCGAAGGACACAAGTGGAAAGCTGTCCAGCATGACAACAAAGCTACCTGGTTAGCAATGTGGCAAGAAAATATCAACGGCTCATACAAATATGTCATGCTTGGAGCTACTAGTGCCGTCAAAGGACAAAGCGATTTCAAGAAGTTTGAAAAAGCTCGAGAGTTGAAGAAGCATATCACCAAGATTCGCAAGGACTACACCAAGGATCTTAAAGCCGAGTCTATGGCGGATCGTCAACGAGCTACTGCCGTTTACTTGATCGACAAGTTCGCCTTGAGAGCCGGTAACGAGAAAGACACTGAGAATGAAGCTGAGACTGTTGGTTGCTGTTCACTCAAGTACGAGCATGTCACACTCAGAGAACCTAATACCGTTATCTTTGACTTCTTGGGTAAAGACAGTATCCGATTCTATGACGAAGTCACAGTCGACCGTCAGGTATTCAAGAACTTGCGAGTCTTCAAGAAGCCCCCGAAGAAGGAGGGTGATGATATCTTTGACCGTCTTACTACCACACAGTTGAACAAGCACCTGTCGTCTTACATGCAAGGGTTGACTGCAAAGGTCTTCCGTACATACAATGCTTCTTATACTATGTCGAATCTGCTCAAGGACTTGAAGGTCTCCAATGCCACCATGGCGGAGAAGATCAAGTTGTACAACGACTGTAACCGCGAGGTGGCTATTCTCTGTAACCACAAGCGCACTGTTGGCGCAAGCCACGAAGCGCAGATGGAGAAGCTTGGTGACCGTATCAAGGGTCTTAAGTACCAAAAGTGGCGCAACAAGATGATGCTTCTAGATGTTGACCCAAAGCAAAAGAAAAAGAAGGGAGCCGACTTTTTCGCGCAAGATTCGGACCTAGACGAAGCTTGGATTCTAGAACACCAGAACTTCCTTGTGGAAGAGCAACGTACCAAGATTCAGAAGAAATTCGAGAAAGACAACCAGAAGCGTCAAGAAGATGGAGAGAAGATCATGCCCGACAAGGAGCTTAAGGAGCGTCTCCAGGTTGCAGATGATCTTGCAAAGAAGTTTAAGAAGGAGAACAAGACAAAGAAGGTTGAAGCGGAGGGACGAGGTCCTACAGTCGAGAAGATCGAAGGCAACATTCAGAAGATCGAGGAACGCATACGAACCCTGGAACTTCAGGCAGCCGATCGAGACGGAAACAAGGAGGTCGCTCTAGGCACCTCTAAGATCGTAAGTCATTTTAAGCTCGATTCTTTGTGCAATTCGAGACTAATATTCAATCTAGAACTACATCGATCCTCGACTTACCGTCGTCTTCGCAAAGAAGTTTGACGTTCCTATTGAAAAGTTTTTCTCGAAGACTCTACGTGAGAAGTTCAATTGGGCTATCAAATCCGTGGAGGATGACGACCATTGGGAATTTTAAGGACGATCTTGGATCATCCATATTCCTTGTATTAACACACACCCACCCTGGTAGTTGTTTGCGTTTGATTATTTAAGACCAGACAGAAAAATCGTTGGCAAGGTACTGGGGGACGGGGTCTTTTTAAGATTTTACTGAGGGGCGAGAAAAACGGCATGACCTGCCACGATCGACACGCATGATCGGATTTGGACCAGGTACTCAGCATGGCGCGGTGCGGTGCATTCTAGGGGTAGTGAGCAAACCGGATTGGTGACAGTTCGGATTGAGTTTTTGCTGCAGGTTTAACCAACTCATAGGCATACGGAATACAAAGCGATGCATTCAAAATCTTTTCATCCCAAGGTGCTTTACTAAAGTGACATGCGTAGTAAATTGGCTTTGACTTGTCACGAAGCTATTTTCTTACCTACCTAGGTAGGCGATGATGAAGTAATGTGGCTGGCTGTAGAAAATCGATCATGTTACACAACAGGCCACAAAAGCAAAGACAATACAAGGTAAATAATGGTAGCTTTGGATTTCGATTTTTTGTTCTAATGTGTTGTCAAATGGATATTGGACCCATGGGGAGCCTCTATTAGCTAATGTAAGGGATGAATGCTATAATAATATGCTGACTCCAACTCCCAGTGGACTTCCAGCTATGCCGCGTTCCAAAACCACGGATACAATAATCGATACAGCCGCCGGTCCAGTATTCGATTTTCCCCCGTTCCCGCTTTTGTCCGACAAACTTCCCATCCATATCTACCTATTCCGGTCTCCGTAAACCTACCCGCTACACTTGGGCTAGGCCCAGCCCGTTTGAAAACCCCCGGTCTAATTAGAAGCGATTCCGAAACTCTCACGCACGGCGAGACCGAAGCGCTCGATGGCGCGGGCCATGTCGTCCTCGGAGGCGGCGGCGAAGGTGGTGCGGAAGAAGAGGCCGCTGGGGGGTACATCTTGCTCAGCGCGGAACCAGGAGCCGCGGATGGCGAGGACGCCCTTCTCGATGCAGGAGTCGAAGATAGACTCTTCGATCTCGAGGATGGTCTTCGTGCTGGCTTCGGGGTGTTTCGTGTGGTCTACTTTGAGCCAGAGCTGTGGTTGGGGGTTAACATTGGTATAAAAAAAGAAAAGCAAAAGGTATAAGGGGTAAAAAGACTTACAAACATGCCCGCGGCGGGCGGCACCCAGCTCACGATATCGCGGGGCAGGTACTCCTCGCACGCGGCCAGGATCGTGTTTCGCCGGCGCGTGTACTCCATCCGCAAGTGCATGAGCCACTTCAAGTACCCCTCGTGGCCCCATGTCTCGTCCACGAGCTTGTACATGAGGATCTGCGATATCCCGCTCGGGCCCTGGCTGCAGCACTCCGCGTGCCGGATATACCGGTCTACGATCTGCTCCGTTGCCGTGATCCAGCCCACGCGGGACCCGGGCACGACGACCTTGCTGAAGGAGTCCATGCGCATGACGCGGCCGTCTACGTCTATGCTGAGCAAGCTAGGGACCAGGCCCTGGAGGAACTGGTCGATGCTCTCGGGATGAGGGATCGCTTTTATCTCCGCGCGGTCGCTGTGGTCATGCTCGGGGTGCTCGGGGTGGTGGGGAGCGGACTTGTACGGCGCCATCTGCAGGAAGTAGTACGGCTCGTCCTCAATGATGTACACGTCATGCTTGCGACACACATCGTAGACCTCGCGTCTCCGTTGAGCGCTCTGCGTCGCGCCAGTCGGGTTTTGTCCAGACGGTACCGTGTACAGCACCGTCGGCTTCCGCGCCCCCCTCGCCTTGTCATCCCACCCAGTCAGTATCTCATCCATGCTAGCCGGCAATAACCCCTGCCCGTCCATCTTCGCACCAAACACCTTAATCCCCAACGGTGCCGCCGTCTCCAGCGCAGACGAGAAGCTGTACTCCTCCGTCAACACCGCATCTCCCCTTCGCCGATCACACAGCATACGAAAAGCCTGCTCCAGGGCCCCCGTACTCCCAATCGTCAGCGCGCACCTCCAGTCACTATACGGCGGCGGGTGGATCAGCTCCGTGTGCTCAGTCACCCAGCGCAGCAGCTGCGCCGACCCGATGCTCTGCCCGTAGTTCATCGCAATTGCCAAATCGTACACGCCCCCGTTCTCGTTCTTCGCTACGTCGTACTTGCCGATCTCGGCCGTCGCCGCGTCCCCTCCTTCGAAGGAGGGGGGCGCGGGTACGTGCATGCTGAGGTGGTCGATGGGGAAGTTGGTGGCGGAGGGGAGACCGCCGCCGAGGGAGATTAGGCCGGGCTTTTTCAGGTGCTTGGCTGCTTGTTTTAGGGCGCAGGGTTTGCGCGAGATGGCTTCTTCGGTGAGGAGGTCTGTGGTGGGTGAGTATGAGATGATGAGGTAGGTGAGTGAGTGGGTGAGGTAAGGTGACTTACGGTCCCATCGTTTTGCTTTAGGTTTATTATAGGATTGCTATATCGATAATATGTGACGTTAGTAAGACAATTCATATTATATGAGATTATTTGAGTTTGGGATGAGAACAAAGAGGTAGGTCTCACAGGAGACTTGAACATATCACTGTCTGAGTATGAGGCAGTGGGTGCGATCAGCTTCCCAGCCTTGGCTCTCCGCACTTTGATGCCCTCGACGGTTAGCGGCTCATCGGCCTGCTTGCCGATGACGGTGTCCTGCTCCGCGAATCCCGCATTTCCGACATTGGTAGGCTGCTTATGCTGAGTGCCGGCGGAGAATGAGCGGGCTCCGTTGGCATGTCCGTTGGTGAGTATAGGAGAGGATAATGAGGAAATGGTGCTAGTTGCCATTGTGTTGTTACACAGGTAACCCCTTTTAAGCCTTTGAAACCTTTTAATCCCTATTGTCTTTTGTATATGTATTTTATTAGAAAATACGAGCCTCGGTATGTTAGACATTTTGAAAATATGATACGTCTAGTTCTTTAGCTCTTATATGAACTCTGAAAGAAGTAAGTGGCTACGTAGCTGTGACTGCAGTTTCCCTTTGTTCTCCGTATCATGCATATCACGGGTTCTCGGTGCGATAACGGGGGGTACGATGGTGGATATCCGGCCGATTATAGCCGGCCTCAGCCCACCAATCCCGTTACTCAATTGCGCACTATCTATTACTATTTAAGTCATGTGTTTGGCACACGCTATTTCTATCTCGTAACTCTCGACACATCTCACCGAATTGCCAATACATCTGTATATAAATTCGTCATATCCGTCTCTGGTCAATTAGTGTCCACGTCTGTTGGAAAGTGGGAATCATTAGATAACAGTTACGTTTGCGGTACAATTGAGACATAGCGAGCCAGAAGGCGCCATATGTCTTCGTCGTGTTTTCGTGATCGGCTTTACCGATAAAATCTACATACATAATGCTAATGTCAAAACCCGCGCCCTATCTATGATGCCTAGTCATGCTCTATCTATAGTGGTTCCTCGTACCTCGTTCAGATTCGTTCTCGACCAATATTTGCCTTGATGCCAATGCGCCGATTGTTCCATTGTTTGCCCTAAAACCAACCAAACAACTCCTTATCATGCTTGAGCTAATTTCTATTACATATTTTCTAGCTTCCGCCTCTTTATACAACCCCATAAAATGTCACACGAGGCGCGCCCTATATTAACATCCGACATCTTGTCAAATTTTGCACAAGATGCTGTGATCTCACGGCCCTCTCGGTCTAGAGGTTATGACGTGATAACGTTGCGCTAATGTGATATTCGTACAGATTCTCGGTAACCTGCAGAATAACCTCTCCAAATTCCTGCTTGCCGGAATCCCCGTGTTGCGTTAGGATGTTGAGCACCCATCCTAACATGAAAGCCAGCCAGTCAATTGAATGACTCAGCTTATCTCAATATCGTTCGGGTGATCACGGAACGATAATAAGAGTTGTTCGAGTAGTATTGGGGGTGATCGTTCATTTGGGAACAGTATATATGAAGACAGCAAGATCATGAATTCATCTTGCTACTCATACTAGTAAGCCTGTGAAGACAAGGCTTCAAGGCCAGAATCTCAGACCGGCAAGGGTGGCCCAAAGCGTGAAGACGACGGCGAAGGGAAGGACAGGGCCTAAATAGTTGCATGTTAGTCATGTGTCTGAACAGATCCGCGAAGATCTAGAATGGGGAAGTTGCTGCAACATACGTAAAGAAGTTGAACTAGATGGCACTATCTTACCCTCCGACGTCATCCTCCAACCGGAAGGAAGGTTGGAGTTAGCGCTGTCGGTACTGGTACCACCAATTCCCCCTGCGGGAACGCTAGCTGACCCGGTCGACGTTGAGCCGCTAGCAACCGCGGTGGTGGTCAGAGTACCGGCATTACCCAGGTTCCCGTTGATCGAACCCCCGTCAGACTTGATGGACGTCCAGTCGCCGGATGTATCACCGTAACTATAAGAGGAACCAGTGCTGTAGTCCGTAACCTTGAGACTCTTCACGCTCATGCTAAACGGCCCTTGGGAATAATCGGTAGGACCCCGCGCCCATTGGATCGTGCCTTCCGCATTGCTAGAGTCGCCGCCGGACCATGCGCCAAACTTGATTTTCATCGGTGTTTGGGGATATTGGTTTGATTCGGCATCCGAGGACGTTAGTGTCCGCACTACCGTTCCGTCAATGGTCCATACGATCCTGTCGCTTGTCCAATCTATTATATATGTCACGAAGCCGTCTTGGTTATTTCCCATCTCGTGAAATTGACCGCGGTTGTACGTGGTAGTTTGACCCTTTCCGAAATAGTTGGATTGCATCTCGGTCGCGTCGGCGCCTAGCCATTCGCAGTCGATCTCGTCTAGGTCGTCGGATTGTAGCACGAATGACGACACGATACCGGCACCCGGGGCGGCCTTCAGGCTGACTTCGATTCGGCCGAACATGATATAGAAAACGGAGGTAAGTTGGGGCGCGTCGCCGCTCTTGCTGACTGTGAAGGTTACGCCGTCCGAGCCGTATGTCGGGGTGCCGCCGGACGATGTGAAGGAGTTTACCTCTCCTTGCGTAAAGTCGACATCGATGGCCATACCAAGGGCGGTATCCGCAGGACAAGCTGAGAGGGGTAAGCCACCGGAGTTACTTAGAGGGATGGCGAAGAGTCAACTTACATGAGCTTTGTAGAGGATTGCAAGACGAGTATGTCTGAGCTATAGCTCTACCTGAGAGCAGAGCAGCCGCAGCCGCGACATATCTCAATGGCGACGCCATCATTGTTCGGATATGCATCTGTAGGGATATCAAAAATAGTATAAGGCAGTTAGGAAAGGTGCAGAAGCACGAATTGCTGAACTCCGAGTCGGTACTTCGGAGTATATCGTTACACTGATGCAGGAGCAAGGTCTCGGATACAAACACACAGATCCGGACTGCTGATCTGCTAGTATTTTGTATATGTATGTACAATGCTATGAAGCATAAAAATAAATACAAAAATGCAAGAAATGTCTCTTCAGGTTACAGAAGTCATGCAGGTAGCTGGTAAGGATAAGGGTAATAAGAAGCCTGAGGAAAGGGTCGGAGTAAAAAGTGAAGTCCAACCACCCAATATATCATGGTACACATATGGCCCATGTGCCACCCTCCCTCAACGTATCGTCGTCATCTCGGGCTACTTGGGTGCTGAAAAAAAGAGCTACCGCTAGGTAATAGAACAAGGTGGAATGACAAGATCTTGGGCTAGAGAATACGAGCATGTAAGTGTGTGCTGGCCAAAGCAAGGTGTGCGTAGGTGAGATGGATGTTTCCAGGTTTCCATGGCATATGATAAGTTGGCGGTTTTACCGTTGCAACGGTGAGATGCCATTGGTGATGCCCCACTTCAAAGTCAATTCGAATTAAATGAACCTGTTAGCGGACGCGAATTAACGCTAACGTGAGTGGCTGGCATGGCCATTTCATACCTGATTAGGCTTAGCTTCTCATATATAATGGGTCCGGACATTAATCCCAGACAAATTCATGTGGCTGGGAAGGAATTTTCTACTATGTACTACGTAGTAGGTGGCTGGAGGCTGAATCTTGGAAGCCGTGAGCCGACTGCCTGGGGTATTTTGAGACCGATGTTTAAGGTTCTCTACCCGACGTTTTGGACTCGGCCGGGAAGGCACATCACGTAACTCAACCCTGTTAAACGTAGAGAGTTTTTATCGAGATCTGAGAAAGTTTAATTAAACTAACTTCATCTCTTCAATTCCCTCTATCCTTTCATTTATAAAATCAGGGCATCGTGAAGATAGCTCTCGAGATCGAGGTTAGGTGAACCCTGACTGCCTAGTCACTAAATACAAACATGACGATCTCGCCAATCGTCTAGTTCTTTCTACCGTTTCACCCTTACTTCTATTGTAGAGCACCGGAATCCTTAAGATCCTTAATAGCCTGGACAATATGTCAGAGATACTTCGTGGTCCTCCAACGTCATCGTTACTAAACGCACTTGCTTTAGTGTGAGCAAGTTGATCTAACCAAATATCCTCATCGTCCTCGGTAGAAACGATATTCTTTCTTCAGAAGTCGTCCTATTCATCGAAGACGTAGCCGCAATATCCGGGGTGATAGACCGGTCCTAAACAATGCATAACAAGTATTTATCCTATATATGTAGATGTTAATAATCAAACTCACAGCACACCATTCACGACCTAGCCCTGTTAATGGATCTGTTTCCGTCTTCTTTGACGCCTTTAGGTTAATATCCTTCGACAGAACAGTGTTAGGACGGGCTGTAGTCGCTAACAAGAAGACGATATCGACCTCCCCGATATTGGTGGTATGATGAAATGGTTTGCTGTGAGTTTAACCATTGACTTCTTCGTTCAAGACTTGAGTGGGTAAACGATGAGGTAAAGCTGCACCAGGTCAGTGCCAGCCGTCCCGCTTAGAGAAAAGCGGCCGAAATGTTCCAGAAGACTTGGAATCGTTAACAAGATAAAGTCTATCTGTAGGCTTTTAACCTTCACTGTCATGCCTGTTTTCCTCTTCGTATTCGTGGTTCTGGTCGAGGCCATCGGGCCAGAACGTACGCGTCATTGTATCACACGATGATGGCAATTTTCCGGATCCGACGTTCGAAAGCGATATGTCTGAAGAAGCCTGGCTCGGTGTGTGATAATCCGCGATTCCGCCTCCATCCATGTAGGCGAATAAGTCCGATTCATCGTTACGATCGTGAATATGGATGTTCAAGTCTTCGTCAGGCTCAGGGTTCGCGTCTGGCGGTTCGAATCTCGCGTCTGCCATTAGGTTTCTATGTAAACTATCCAGCATAAGATACATATCCATGTATCTATTATTTTAAGCTGTTGCGGTGAAAGACGTACCTGGAAAACTCTTCAATACAAAGACCCGCCGACGCTATCAGGATTGGAACACGGCCAAGCAGTAAATATATCGAACTCTGGGAATAAGGCAGCGTGACGAATACAGGCAACATGATTGTAACCAGGGCAAAGAAGGAATATCTGACGACTCATAAGCCCTGCATTCAGATGTAGGAGATGATGCAGCACCTGCCTTTTGACCGCTGCCCAATTGAAGATAACGTGGGTAAATGTTGCGATCATAAAGAGACCAAAAGCTCTTAGCTCCGTCAGCAGAACCCAACTTGAACAAGAGCGTGGCATCCTACAGAAGTCCGTAGATGATATTCTCATATCGCATCATAACCGGTAGGGAAACAGCGGCGCCTATCATGATGCCCTTAGACATCACTCTAGCAACATGCTCAAGCTTACTCTCGTTTGGCTCAGGACGGTTAAGTATCGCCACAATGCCCCGGATGTCGGCCATGTCGAAAATAAAAACAGGATGGTTATTAAAGGAGTACGCTTCGTCTATATTTCGATCGAGAAGGAATGAATGAGCGAGCGACGCCAAGTGAGGCCTTGACTAAAGTGCGAGGACAGAAAGACTACAGCCGCCAGACTACGTGCTCGTCGTCCTTACTCTGACTGGATTGAAGACTCTACCTAGGTATTTAACGGGGTCAGGCATTGCTTAAAGACCCGCTTGTTCGCATGCTTAGAATACAAGATCGATCGAGGGAGCCTGCTTCAACACAGGTATGTGACAAGCATTACTGCATAGCAGCCCAAGGCTTAGAGCAGTATCTCTTCTGCCGTACTACATGGGTCATCTTGAGTAACCTAGAGCAGTGCGCCCATTGTATGATTTCGCTAGTGGGCATAGTTCGCACAGTTCGCCCAACGTTTGTTTCTCAAGATGCATTCACCGAAAAGAGCTTCACCGAAATGTTTCATAGGATCGTAAGCACTTTATTGGATGGCGGTATCATACTGCCTCACAATTAGCCTAGCGTTGAGGCGCGAGTTCGTGAGCTGCAACTCGCTGCGCCTCAGAGCCTGACTGACACCATGCATCGTAACATTACGTTTTCAACAATGTACAATGGTGTGATACGAACTGTGTCAGGCTGTCAGAAGACCTAGCCTGCTTTCCTGGAATTTCACTGCATGATCCAGAAATAATGCGTGTACTTATTGGCTTGGGACCGAGCATAGTGGCATATGAGCTGTTGTTCACGTTTAAGCTATAAGGATCCGGATATGCAGTCCATTGCCAGTGGTTTCTCTTCGCCCTATCCCGATTCCCGAATAAGATATTTGATGTGTGTGTGAAAGCTGCCGCTTTTTGCCCATCACCCTATTTTCTAACTATTCAGATGTATTCGGCGTCATGTCACTCTTTCGAACTCCCCAGGGGCCAGGTCTGTCTCGAGTCAAACCCATCATCACTAAAAGAATCACCACTATCGCAATTGGTCGAGCTAGTCCCAGCCATTGCTTGTAGTTTTGTCACCACTTGCTACATAGTCCAGGAAGAATCATCGCGAGACAAGATCTCCACAGATACCGATGTCCGTGTCTACTTCTCTTCCCTACTCTCTGGTCAACATCCTTGCTGACAGGATATGTGTCGATACTCCAGTCTCCCGTCCAGACTATATTTCATATAATACGAATCAATTTCCCTAAACACGTATCTCCGGGACTGGCGCTCGGCTCCTGCCTAGTGCTAGGATGCTGTCTTTCTTCGTACGCCCACCGGCGCCGAGATCAAGACCAATACCAAGTTATCATCTTCGTAATATGGATTATCTGGGCCGTATGTATCGGATGGGGAATAGGAGCTAGCGCCAATAAGGTTACTCTGGGAATAGTACCATGGGTGTCTTGTGCAGCTATGATCAGTAGCTTCTTCGGGCATGCAGGAGCCCGCTGGGTCTCAGCGAGAGAGAAGTGCGAACGCGAGACCATCTTTACTTTTGTTGGTGAAAACGAGAAAGAGGTATACACGGGGTAGTAATTGTCGGAGCCTTCATCGTAAGTTTGCCCAGACGTATATTATAGTGATCTAAACTTATCTCCAGAACCCCATACACAGGACAAACCACCATACCATTTCCACCAGATCTACCTCATCACGATTTTACGGCCGTCAATTACAATATTCCTAGTTTTTCTTCTTCCCTGAGACATAGTGTGTCTCTATCCTCCTTTCTTTAGCGGCAGGTTCGCCGATAATCTTCGGATCCAGCAATGGAAAATTATAGACTTTTGTATAAGATGAGTTGGAAGCGGTTTGGTTATTGCATGGGTGAATAAGATCGTGTCTTTTGGCCTATGGAGGGCGGTTTTCGGGTTTCAGGTAGGTCAACTGCGAGCTTTAACTCAACATTCGCTAGGTTTAGAATCCACGGGAACTTACGTATGCCCTATTCACTTCTATATAAAATAACAGTACAAGAGATTAATTCAATTATGTTTACTCTTATATAATGGCTTCGTTCTTGATCATTTCTCGTGGCAATTTGGCCTACACCTCCCCAGGTACACCTTCCAAAATCCAACAAACGGGAATTCTAGAGACCGTCCACACATTATCGAGTCAGGGCCATCCCATCGGTAGTTGTAATGACTCCTGATCAAGCTATGTTTGTTCCCTTCCCCAGATTCGACAATAATTCAAATCTAACTGAGAACGACCCTTGTGTGAGATAAAGGGTCCCAAAACCAACCAGTAGTGATGTCCTCATCAACCAGTCGTCGGTTGGACCAAGTTTTTACAAAACCGAGCCAATATCCGTAGAGTTGGGTCTAAATTATGTTGGACCGATATGCCTTCTGGTAAAGCCTATGATTCGTCGCTCGTCTGCCCGGAGGCTACGGAAATACGAATAGTTGACAAGACACTGCTCAAGAACAGCTCGAAGTTGCACATTTAAACCTGATATACACGCAAACGAACGGTACTAACATATAAACCTTTCCATCCATTTCAGTATCATAAGTCGTTAGCATACATATCACACTATAAAAAGTATCCCAAGTCCCGAAAACAAACCGGCCCAATACACACAAATCCCTCCTTTCCTCAGAAATTCTTCTCATCCTTCCTCGCCTCCCAAAGAGCAACCGTGACGCCGTCGCCAGGTTGAATGACGATCTCAGCCTTCAGCTTCGGCTCGCCGACCATGAAGCTGTCGACCCTCTCGTAGCGCTGGAAGATACGGGTAAGCACATACTGCATCTCAGTCAGAGCAAACTGTTGGCCGATACAGATACGCGGGCCCCCGTTAAACGGGATATACTGCCACGGCCGCGGTTGCCAAGTACTCCAACGCTCGGGACTGAAGACCTGCGGATCGGCGAGCTTCTCACCCTCGGAGGTGGTAGCAGAGGGGTATAGGTCGGGACACCGTTGCATGACGAGCGTGGAGTACGCAATCGCGGTGTCCTTCAGCACGGGGAGAGGTAATGTGCCATCGGGGCCGCCGCCGTGCGGGAGAGTGGTGTCTTTGAGCGCCGTGCGCACATTGAAGGGGACGGCCGGGTACAGACGCAACGTCTCGTTGATCACATTCTGCACGTACTTCATGCTCTTCAAGTCCTCGTACGTTGGCGTGCGGGTCCAGCCGACTTGCCCCTCGATCTCGCGCCGCATCTTCTTCACGACTTCTGGGTGGCGGCCTAGTTCATAAAACACGAAGCTTAGGGTTGCGGCTGTGGTGTCACGGCCCGCGAGAAGGACTGCGATGAGCTGGTCTCGAAGCACTTTGCGGTCGCGCGTGAAAGAGGCGAGTTCGTGGAGGAAGGTGTAGCCTTGGTCGGACTTGGTCTTGCTGGCGAGCTCTTCGGGGGAGAGGCGGAGGGCCCGCTCGATGTAGATGTTGCAGAATTCGTTGACGACTTTTAGGCCCTCGCGGAAAGACTTCATGGGTACGAAGGAGCGGAGGGGACCTGCGCGAGCGATGATGTTTTGTACGCGCTGGACCTCGTTGAATGCATCGGCGAAGGGCTGGCGGGGGGTTCTGGGGTGGGTTAGTAAGAGCTGCTTGGTTTCATTCTTTGGTGAGAGGATAGAATAGGGGCCTCACGTGAGAGACTGCGTATCCATGCCCAGTAAGAAATCCGTCGCCACATCGAGAGTATATCGGAACAACAACTCGCTGATATCGAAGGGCTTGCCATTTCCAGCCTCTATATCCACAACCTGCTCCTCGCCGTTCAACACGCCGCCATTTGCCACCGCCCTGAAGAAGGTATCCAGATGCGCCTCGAAGCAGTGCAAATCACTAATACGTTCTCGCGAGAACTGCGGGCGCAGGAGCTGTCGGCTGCCATGCCATAAATGCCCGTCTGTCGCGAAGATGCTATCCCCGAGAAACTCATTCCACTCCTTGTGGAACTGCTCGCCCTTCCCGAAATCAGCGAACTGGGTTGCGAGCACGGCTTTGATGTTCTCCGGGTCGGCGGTCAAGATGACACGCCGGTTCAGCATGCGGGCTTCTGCGGTGTAGAAGGGGGCATTGTCGAGAAGCTTGAGGAAGACCTCAAAATTCTTGTGGCCCACGGTTGCTTTGATCTGTTTTAGGATTATGTCAAGGCCTGTTGCCTGATTAGACTGTTGCGATGGGACAAGGGGGAAGGTGGCTTGTCTACTACTCACCGAATGGCAGAGTGGATTTGACTTTGAAGACACCGGGAGCACCTAATCGTCGCAGCCTTCTGTTCTCGTCGATGCTGTTATAAATCGCTCGCAGCGCCAAAACGGCGCCGAGGAAGAGGAGGACCGATTTGATGGACACATAGTCCAGGGCTGTCTCAATTAACCCCATGGTAATGTAAGCAGGGCTACGAGTTCAGGACTATTCCTTTTTCTCTCCTCTCCTTCAATACAAAATCTGGGGGTGGATTGATAGGTATATAGATTGAAGCTATGGACCACATTCAACTACACCATTACTCGCTATGACATTTGGTGGGAAGGTAATTGGCTCAGGGAATCGAAGGAGCTAAGGAATCCGCGGATAGCGATTTTAGCAAGCGTCGGCCACTTCTCCACGTCTAGTCGGGGAAGTGGCATTGAGCGGGATACGGGACGCCGAGAAGTTCGGATACTGGATAAGATCGGCCGATTCGTCTCCAAGACTCTCCATGCTGTCGTTGAAGCGATCCTACCCTAGCTTCGACAAGGCTCCTTGCTCCTTCTTTGCCTCTCTGCGTCTTTGGAAGAGTGGTTCCCGTCATCACCTAGCGTAGTATGAAACTCGCTAACCGATAGGGCTAAGCTTAAACCAGTCCAGAACGACCCATTACATATGTAGGTAATCTACATACAGACATCTAACTGTAGGCGCTGATGACCTTGCACTTCCTTTCTTCTTCAAGAGAAGGTGTGCCTGCTTAGTGGTCGCAAATACGATTTCTTCCCGAATTGGTAAATACCGAGGCTCTTGAGATGATGTTGGACGTTGGAGGATAGTATATGATGCGGGGCGAGTAGCATCATCGACGCTATCAATTGATTTTTCTACGAATAGTATTCAAGATCAAGAAGAGCCTTATGACGCGGGTGGCGCAGCACAATCGTCCTGAATTGGTAGATGTGGAACATATCTGCCTTACGTAATCGTCAAGCCCCTTTACCTGGAATTTGATATTCATCCGACACCGATTCTATGATGAAAAAGGGGTACGATACTCTTGAATATTAGATAGTATGGAGGGTATGGTGATGTTCAGATTTGAGTCTCTTAAATCTAATTGGACTTGAAAATACAAAGTGAGCTCATCTTGACACTGAACCGGTTTACTATGCAAATTTCAAGCTGAAACTCCGTAATATAAAATTTTCAAGCATATGCAGGCCATCACATTCTTTAAAGACGCTGTATCACCATGATGTGCGAAGTTCCGTTAGCCACAAACATGATCCTGCGAATAGTGTATCCGTCGGTCGAACCATGTGAGAAGAAAAAAGCCAAGCCGGATCCTAGAAACAGTCCGGCTGCCGTGATTCTCCACAGATTAATGTAGGTACGGAAGAATTCTAGCGACTAATGCGTATTCGGCTTGTTGCCTAGTAGAAGACCAAGCGGCAGTGAATCAAAATTTCACTCTTGGCTAGCACTTAGTCACCCCCGCGAACTCGGCCGCACTATCGGATTATTATTCATCATGGCGTGACTGCGAAGGGAATGATAGAAACTCCTTGTCAGATCATTAGCATGTAGGAGATTTCAAAACGGTCTTGCTCATAGTTCTTACGTAGAAGGTCGGCATTACAACCGTATGATACTAGCTGTACTGTAATATCCTTCATCATAAAGGGCACCATCCGAACAGCTCCAGAACATGTGATGTACCTAGGTAAGTATTAGTCCGACAAACTTTAAATCAACGCGTGGCAAGCTGAATGTAAGACACGTAGGTATTAATCAGGCAAGTACTTCGCCGTCAGAATCTCACCGGTCTCAAGTTTCACTTTGAGGCTGAAACGAGTCAACAAAAAAAAAACGATAAGCCGAGGTGCAATGTTGCCATATTATTTGCCCTAGATATCTCTAGATCCATTCGCCCTCCTAATTTTACCTGATTTTTAGATCCCAAAAATGTTTAAATATGTACAAGAAAATCGCCAAATATGAGGCGGCGGCAAAGGCCTATGTGTTTTTAAGCGACCCCCAATAATCTGAGTATCCTCTAGGGAGATGGAGACGATAAGTGTATTAAATATCGCGGGAGAAATCCCCTTATACAAACATGCATGTTTTTGGGTCTCCTCCCTGCGTGCAGAATGTCATCTGCACGGCTTCGGCATTGATACCTCGAGCCACCAAACGTTCCCGGAACTCGGCTAAGCGTGGTGCTGCGTCAAGCTGTGTGCGGTTCTCACCCGCGGCGTCGAGCCTTCCGGACCATAGCACTTCACCTGCCGCGCTGCCACGCGGCCATAGGATGGTGTCGAGGTTAATTTCGTCGATCGTTTCGGCCCACGCACCGACCTCTCCGCCTATCACTAGCTCCGCCTGCTCATCCGATAGGCCCTCACGAGGGTCATACGAGTAGATTAGCCTCCAGTTCTTGTACGGCGTACACCAGTCGTTAAACGGGTAGTTTTCCTCGAACGAATCGCCCTCAGCGAAGTTAAGCCATTGTCCGCGACCGCAATCGAGGTACTACATAATATGTTAGTCGAACGCGTTTCTTCTAGAGACGGACCGTTTCAGCTTACCCAGTAGTTGTAGTTGCTGGTGATAACCTTGTGGCCTTGGGCGGTAAGCTTCTGGATAGCCGCATCTCCGAGCCATGACTGAACAACAACATCGTCTCCGATGGTGACGTTGTAGCTGGCGGGAATTTCTTCCCAAACCATTGGCGTCAGGCCAGCCTTGCGAACTCTTGCGTGGTGCTTGTCGATGAAGCTCTGTAGGAGCGGCACAATCACAGCTGAGTCGTTTGTGCCCACTGTAGGGTCGAGGTTATATTCGTTGAAGTTAACTTCATCACCACCCGTGTGGAAGTAGGACGAGTATGGCGCAACCCTGGGTAGGATATCGTCCATCAGCTGATCAAGGAACGGGTCCACCTTAGGGTTGTTAAGTTGAATCTGACCACAGGGAGGCTCGGCGCAGTACGATGACCACGGAGACGCACCCCAGCCGGTCACAAGTTCCGGATGCGACAGAGCCGCGACGCCGAAGTGTCCAGGAGAGTCGATCTCGAAGATAACCTCGATGCCACGTTGGATCGCATATGTCTGAATAGCAGTCACGTCTTTAGGTGAGTATGTCTTTCCGCGAGCATACGCACCCTTTTGGTGGAGCTCAGGGAGGGAAGGGATCTCTAGAGGCCAAGATTGAGAATCCGTGGCGTGAATATGGATCCGGTTCATCTTGTTCCAGGAAAGAGCATCAATAGTTCGGTAGATGGCATCGAGGGGGAGGTAATTTCTCGAGACATCGAGAAGCAGACCTCGATGGTCGTACTCGGGAGAATCTGTGATTTGAACAGGCGCTAGATTCGTGTAGATCGCTCCTTGAGAGTGCTCGAAGAATAGTTGCGAGAATGTTTCCAAGCCTCGGAGAACACCAGTGGAGGATAATGCCAAGATCTTAGCCTTTCCGTTAATTCCTAGGGTCAAGCTATACGACTCGTCGACCTCACCAGCGAGAGGCTTGAACGTCTTCGACGTGTCTGTACCATTCTGGACGATATCGAGGCAGGATACGTAAGTCTTTTGCTTCCAGAGTTGCGGTTCTGTCTTCTCCAGTTGCAATCGCGGGTATAGCTTCCATGGTACAAAATTGTAGTCCAAAATGTTCTCCAACGCACGCGACACACCTCCCTTCACAATCTCTTTACTACTGAACTTGGAAGCTACATAACCCCGTGACCAAGGGATCTATCACGCCTGCGTTAGTATTTAGGGCACAATCAAGCAAAGACACTTAGGTGAAATAAGAGAGGCATACTGGTTCTCCGTTGTAAGTAACTGATAGGTGATCGCTTATCCAGAGAGTTGAGTTGCCTGTGCTGACAGTCGTGGGAATTGGCCAAATTGCTTGAACCGATGTGGCGGTAAGCAAGAAAAACGAAAGAATGACGTTCGACAACATGGTGGCGTCGAGTGGGGAAACGCGGGAAACGCGAGGGGAGGAAACAGGAAACAAGAAGCAGAACGAAGAGAGGGACAGGTGAATAATGAATGTCTAGAAGTGGGATACGGTATTCTTATTAGGATCTTCCCTAGTCTCCTCCTCAGCACGCACGCGTCTTAGACTTAATAGAAATGCAATAAGCCGGCTGATTCGGCGCCAAGGTGGGTTGTTCGTCTCCGACAACTCCAACTTCAATGTTGGATTGTGACCTCGTGGCAAGGCGAACTAAGGAGTTGGAAGCCGTCCTATCTAGATGGAGGCGCAGCTGCTCCCGTAATAGGAAGCTAGGTAATACCGGAAGGTTGGATGGGAGGCTCAAGAATAGACCAAAGGTTGCCCCAAGATTTGGGTCTTCTTGATCTCCTTCCCTCTCTATCTCGGCCGCTAGCGCGTCGCAACGTTACTTTATTTGTACCTAAACCACGCCGTCGTCTAGGCTGCTGGTTTGACAGCAGCGGGAGGTTAGTGATAAAAAGCGATAAGCATTGACAGCTGCTTGGGCGGGTAGATCATTAGAACGAATGGAGCGAATGTCGTTACACCTGGGGGGCTGTAAGGCAGCGGAGGGGCAAGTTTTATCATTTTCTCGCGTCTTGCTTTTTCTTGCAGACTTGCAGACCTGGTGGCTCGCTGAAAGAAAGACAAGAGATCTAGTCCTTGACGAGATTGATCGACCTAATTGGTCAGCCAATTAATGCAGGTCCTCTGTTCATCTCAAGGATCGAGCACGGATGCCTGAATGCTCAATCAATCTCATTCGGCTAATTCTAGCCTCCCATGAACAATGATGTATAAATGATGACAGGGGCAATTCTGTTTTCGGGTTGCTCATTAAAATACAATCCTAAGGCGACCCTGGCAGTTGATCCTTTTGCGGATCTTACGGCCTCGTCCAGCATCCGTGGATGTTATTTTTGTTATTATTTCTGGACTTTGCCGGGCTCTCTGAGCACAGGAGAGAGATATGGAAGGGCTAGCAGGGTTAGCAAGGTCCAGGCAAGCAGGACGCCCTTTTGTTAGCGTGGGATCCGTGGATCAACTTGTGTAAGAAGGGAAGTGATCTTCTCCCCATGATTTACCATATTTGGACTAAACCGATTGGCCGTTTGTTGACAAGCACGATGTACATATGAAGTAATGTCTTGCCGCATGCCAACCCAACCAACCAACCTTCAACTCGGCCGCTGCAGAAACGGAAAGCCTACTCCCAACGTACCTATGTACATATATGTAGAGGTTCAAGGTTGTTTGTACGAGGTGACATTTTAATTTTTCAAGATGCATCCCTGGAATTATTTCATGCACATATTTCATCTATCTTAGTGTAACGCTTTGATTATTATCCATTACATGAATGATGAATATTTCTATATATCCCGTAGCTCTCTACGGGTTAGAGAATTAAAGTTACCTAACGGCTACCGGTACTTAGGTCCCTATCCGGGACTTAACGTGGTAGTTTCAAGTGCCGCGAACTTTAAAACCCAACTTGGCGGGAAGAGAAGCTAACAAAACTCAGACGAGTCCGGCGGAACCATCAAACTTCATTCAATCGCGTGGTAAAAATACGCGTCGTCTGATTGATGCGACAAGAATAAAAGAATGCTAGATATTGCCAATAATTAGCCTCGAATTATGTAAGAATGTGCCCGCGTATTAGCAATTCCCACTCTCAATATAATACAGCCTGACAACATGTGCTGAGGCGATCACCATTGCTGACCTGCAGTTATCTGCCGGGGTTTTAAAAAGGGAGACAGCGATGTCAATGATACCCTACCAACGCTCGGGAAGGAACCGAAATCAGAGCACCATTAGGTCTCTTAGCCTGTTAGGCACGTGAATCAGACGATGGATGTTGATCCCTTCAGTTACGTACTGGAAAATAGGCAGGTCGCCACGCAGTAAAATTCGAGGGATTGCATATTCCTTCCATCATGCTTCTATTGCTAACGTAATGTAACAAGAAGATAAGATCGTCGCCTCATCGGACGCGAATAGTAACACCATCGTACAATCTCGGAACCGAATAACATTTTTTAAATTTTTAAATCTTCTGACCCAAGTTCACATAAATAGCTTTAGTTTGCGAATACGCCGCTAGACCGGCTTCTCCCAGCTCTCGGCCGATACCGCTTTGTTTTATTCCGCCGAAAGGCACGCGGAAATCACTGTCGTTGGATGAGTTGATCCAGACCATACCAGCTTCGATGCGCGCAGCCACGCGGTGGGCAAGCTCAATATCCTTCGTGTGAAGGGCGGCGCCAAGCCCGTATGTTGTGTCATTTGCCATCGCAATCGCTTGCTGCTCAGTCTCGAAGGGCAAGATGACAACGAATGGTCCAAATACCTCTTCTCTGTAAATCTTCATGCTATCCTTTACGTTGGTAAAGATAGTAGGTTCGATGAAATAACCCTTCCCATTCAGCGGGCAAGGGACACCTCCAGCCGCCAGCGTGGCGCCTTCTGACTTGCCTGATTCCACAAACTCCAAGATCCTGTCGTATTGCGATTTTGTAACTTGGGGGCCTTGGAAGGTGTCTTCCGCGAATGGATCGCCGACTTTGCTGGTCGTCTTGACGACCTCCCGGAAGGTGTTCACGAACTTTTCATACACAGTTTCTTGGACAAGTAGTCGCGAAGTCGCGGTGCAGATCTGTCCCATGTTGCTCATGATTCCACCATGAGCCCACTTTGCCGCTTGCTCGATATCAGCATCTTCGAACACTATTAATGGAGATTTACCTCCAGTCTCAAGTGTGATGTTCTTCATGTTAATACTAGCGGTTTTCATGATCTGTTTTCCCGTGCCAGTTGAGCCGGTAAAGGCGATCTTGTCAACGCCCAGATGACTGGCCAGCGTGTGACCGGCATCTCGGCCGTAGCCGTTGGTGATATTGATGACACCTGGCGGGAAGCCTGCCTTGACGATGAGAGTCGCCAAATACAAGATAGATAGCGGGGTTTGTTCAGCAGGTTTCATAACGATGGTATTTCCACAAGCGAGTGCTGGACCCAACTTCCACGACGCCATGCCTAAAGGATAGTTCCACTGCAGAATCCCAAGTGTCAGTGCTCACTCTCACAATCCAGGCTTCGGCAATAGGGGAGAGATCAGAGTCGACGTATAAGTCTACTTACCGGGATAATCTGAGCGCAGACGCCAACTGGTTGTTTTAACGTATAGACAAACTTCTGACTTGTCGTGGGAATAGTTTCACCGTGAATCTTATCGGCATAACCAGCATAATATCTCATCGTCTCGACGACGCCATCCAGGTCTCCATAAGAAGAACTTAACGGCTTGCCATTGTCCCACGTCTCAATGGTGGCTAAGATATCCTTCTCCTGTTCGATTAAGTCCGCAAACTTGAACATCAATTTACCACGTTCGGTTCCGCTAATATCTCGCCATGACTCGTGGTTAAGCGCAGCTCTTGCAACAGCTACCGCGCGGTCGATGTCTTCAGGACCCGCCGCTTCAACTGTGCAGATCTCCTGTTCATTTCTAGAGTTGACCTGTTCAGTTCGCTGGCTATCTCTTCAGGAATGGTCTTACTAACGTTGGGTTGATGCTTGTAATCTTGAGATTCTGACTTGACTTGACGAACTCGTTATTGATAAATAGACCCGTGGGAAGGGTAAATTTCTTGCCGTTAGGCGCTGTGAGATCAACTTTTAAGCCCGACATAGTGGATAAGAAGCGAGATGAATTGAGACGGTTCAGATGATTAACTGTCCAAGTTGAGCGAGTTGCTCTCATAAAGGAGCGCAACATGATTTAAGAGAGTTATATGTTATATACTTAGATACCTGCATCTAAGTTTTTCTCAACTAACCTGTACCAAAGTATCTATAGGCTATGACCAAGATTGATGACCAAATGCAATACGCCTTCCCCGCATCATTATCGTGCGCGATCCGGCATCGCTGATAGCGTTTTGGCAGGCCAGACCCGCGTGACCTGCAGTGTTCCCCCGCTGCCCCGATGAAGAACACGTGCCTTCGAAGGAGCAACCCGGACGAGTGGGGGCGCTAGTCCGGGTCGGGATTGTTGATCCGGATCTGTTTCCACCGGCCCCGATAACGCCGTACCACCACCCCATTTAGGACCCGTAAAATATTTAAAGGGGGGTACGCTAGTTGGATTTTCTAGCTCTTTATTCCAATGAACCATCTCGAATTACACGTACCATTCCCCTTCTCCGGGGCTTTTTATATTGCACGACTCATCCCCAAGCCCGAGATGCATGACCGTTTCTCGGCGCACGTCACCCATAGCATCGGCGAGATGAATTGGTAAAGCCATGGCGCCCCATTTTATCTCCGATTGCGATAATATTCGGAGTTTTTCTTCCCACTGATCGAGGTCTTCTGCCATCGGAGTTGAGTTGTCTTCTTCTAAACTCCGAAAGCCCCCAGCATCTAGACATGTTAGCAACGACTATAGTTAGCGTTTAAAATTGTAAATATAACGTACCTCCGTTTCCCCGGACCAAATCCACTTGGCTATGATTTTCAGATGAAGAACCCGGGCCTAAATCGCATCCAACTAGATCTTGCAAAAGTATAAGGTCATCCCTACTTTCACGATGGTGTGTCGATATTTCTTGTTGCTGATCATCAATTTGTGATCTTTCGGCATCAGCATGATTACTTCCATTCATACCAGCGTCATTGTTTGATAGAGATGATACACGACAGTGACAAGCCGCAGATATGACCAGCGAATTCGATGCTCCTGCAACCATCTTGCCTTGGGGTTTTCTCAAGCTTAGAAGGAGCGGCAAGGGAACGAGTAGACAAGCAACAATAAATAGGGACAATATAGCGGGAGGGGAATAACCAAGAGCTATTAAAGAGTCATCTGAAACATGAAAATATGACGGGTTGTTAGTATTACTTGTAGAATAATCACTAGCTCCATAGCCTACTAGTGTGTTAATAGTGAACATGAATTTCCGGAAATGCGGGCATGCGTACCTCCAACCATGATAAATAGAAAGAAAGCATTTGATAGAAGCCAGTGGCACAATACACTGATACAAAAAAGAGGTATACTGTATTTATACGGGAGCTGTAATCGGTAGCTCGAAATCTGCTTGCCCATGGGGTACGAAACACGAAGTGGTTGGAATTTTTGGCTATATGAATTCCATTCCTTTTCGGCCTGAAGGCGAGTGAAGAAACCACTATATGAGAAATAAGACAACGATAGAAGAATTTGGGGGGTGTTAGTGACAATGAGTTGAGATATGAATCCGATTTCCAGATAGGTTATCTGGACATTGTCTGAGTATCCGAAAGAGCCCTTACTACATTGGGTCAGTATACAAATGAGTTGCAAATCTTGCAGCAAGCTTACAAGCTAGAGTTATTCGACGTATAACATGATTGTAAGAAAACGGTTATTACTGCCAATGATACTAGGAGTAAACCATATGTCCGAGCCCAAACGGCGCGAGATATAATAGTTAGATAACGTCTGTTCGTAGGGAACCACCGACGGGGTTTTATTTTATATGTTAGAGTCTCATCTTCTGGAGAACAATGATGACGCGATTGAGTTTCTAGACGTCGGACATCTATAATATCCAAAGTCCCAAGTCCAACAGTTCGAAAATCCGGACCTCTAATGAATGACTCCATAGTATCGCCCAGGGTCACAAGAGAGGAACGAGGGAGCTTCCAGAGAATAATGCTGCACTGGCCGAGTTTCGCAAATATGCAAATAATCACAACCATCAGTAAAATATTCGATATCCCAATTTTACAATCAGTTAGTTCAGGCTCAGCTAAACAGTACCTAACGGTCAAATTCCAGAACCTATCGTTGAACTTGAAATTCGCGTCGTTTTCCAGGAGTGTGACATTGGAGAATGATTGGAGAGTAAAGGCCCAGTCTGTTGGAAAACTCTCAGAGATAGGAACCCCGTATATGTCTTCGTGGCCGAAAACACCTCCGCAACTTTGGTAACAGATACCACTATTGATCTGGGGGTACCTCCGAACTGTGCATTGTGTTGAGTACCACAATGAATTGACTACTCCCTGAGGGACGTACTTGTCCCATTGTAGAGAAGCATTATGAGTTAAATTGAAGACCTCTTCTCGTCTCCAGCCCCTAGGATCATCGGCATCACTCTCAACAACTAGAACCATATCTCGGTACCGAGATCTCGGTTTACAGAGGGTATATTCGTTGCGACAAGTATTGATGTCCAGTCTTTCCCAGTTAGAACTGAGCGCTGCAGTTCTAGTGATGTTCTGTTCAACCACTGACGTTTTATTCCCGTAAAGGTCTAATGGAACGGGGACCCCATACCCCACGACGGGAACCATGCGGTCTTCATAATAGAAAAAGTAGATATGCGAGTCATATTTATATACATAGCTAGGATACGACGATCCAGCAGGTGCTAGGCTCGCCCCGGGGGGGAAGAAGTCGCCGCCTTTTGTAAATGCTTCGGTTGCGACAGTCAAATGCCAATTTGATCCCTGGTAGTTCGTTTCGAATATCGAACTGTTAAGAAAAAGATGGATCGGAAGAGATGATAAAACTAAGATAACCCAAGATGATCCTTTGAAGTACGATATATGTCGTAGGTTCTTAGTTGAAAGTACACCTATATCGAGAGAAAGGAATGATGCATGTGCTGTGTTGACCTCCTCTCGTGATGGGGAGGCTACAACTTGCATAAAAAAATTCGAGGACGTCAACACGCCTGTTGCGAGCAGGTTTAGCAGGAGGTGAAGTATAATATCGAGATTAGACGTATCGTTGCAATGGCCTGAGTAGATGATTGTTGTCCCATTAAGTGACGAGCCAGTCTTCAAGCTTAGGATGAGACATATTAATAGCACAATCCCGCATACGAGGACTAGAAGAACGTTGATAAATCCGGTACGTCGCCAGCCTTGCTGTGTAAAAATTTGGAGTATGTTTATAGTCATCTTGGTTCTGTAAATGTGATGGAATGTAAAATGAATTGCTAGAAGTATGTCTGCCTTTACCTACCTACCTAACTAGCTAATTATTTATTTTCCTGAGCTCTAGTGCGTGTGGCATGGCACGGCAGAGAATCTGCCTTACATAGGTACCTAGGTATCAAGTGGCAGTAATTTGGGGGATGGGGGTGTCATTCAACTAAAACTGAGTCTTGGTTCCCTGCTATCCTTCCATACTGCGGTTTGAGGTAGGAAAGGGGGTAGCAATTGCAACAATACCTGATTCTATACGTGACATCTCCCCCAATAAGAGACATCTCCTTGACAAACACCTGACTTCTCGAGACGATAAGTATTGCATTAAATATCTGTATATTGGCTACCCCTTTCCTAATTAAAGCGCAGTGTCAAAGGCACGGTGAGGCACCACAAGCAAGTTCTAGTAAGCCAACAACTTGGTTCAGATAAATTTCGGCGGAGGCCCCCCGCCCCTTTTCTTTCAATATCATGTAAGCCACCCATATGAAGAATACCTTACATTTCAATCTTTTCCAGCATTCATGCACCTGAGAACATATATCTGCCATTATAGCAGCGATTAAAGTGGCTTCTATAGTTGCCTATGTCGGAGCTTTCTTTACGTACAATAAAACGACTACCTAGATATTATAACATCTTATAAACCAAAATTCCTTTTCTACGTACATCAACCTGTGGAAATATGCCATCACAAAGGATTGACAACCATAGCTCTGGCCACGAAGAAACTACCGGCTTGTCAGAGAGCCAAGAACAAGAGACGTTACAGAATATCAATCCAATTGAACAGTCGCATGTCGGTTGCGAGTTGTCGCAGAGCGCAATGTATGGACTACCTCTACAGAAAAAGAGAATCGTCCAAGATCATAACAATTTGTTGTTCCATTTAACCTCTAAGGAAAGCTCCGTTCGAATGAGTCGTCTTATGGTTAATACTACTAGGCTCATATTCTGCCTTGTTCTGCTTCTCAATGGGTATTTCAATTTTATTCCCATACTCATAGCTGATGTAATCGCTGTACGTAAAGAGTTCCCGTTATTTCAATTGGCTGATATTTTGGTTGATGAACGGTATCTAGACCAGTTCCTTAGTGTTATGGGACTTCCCAGAGATGATAGACAAGAGTCCTTACGCCACTGTGTATGTGAGCTTTGTCGCCATAGAGACAACGATGTCTCTCGGAGTACTTGTTGTGATATCACTTGAATTAGTTAATACAGTCGATGCTAATTCGTTTGGCGTCAATACGTTTCGTTATTCTGACCCAATCCAGACTGGCACGCTGCTAACGTGGTTTCCTGTCTTGTGAGTCACCTGTTCCTAGCTTTGCTGCACAAGACCTAACATAAAGCTGAGGATTTTGAGTTGGGTCCTCGTTTACTATACGGTGGTAAAGTACTTACAGACACGACACCGCGGAAAGCAGCAACCAATGATCGTTTATACAGAGACTGGAGATCCGGTAGTCGTTATATTAGAACATGAATCATGCCGCCATTCTATGTCGAGACTTTCCGTCGACTCTTTGATACAACCACCGGAAACGCGCAGGCAGCGCAAGCTATGGTCTTTTCTAAAATGGGGCAAATAGTACCTTGCGGGAGAGACTTTTCAGGGTGTGTTCTAGCGGGTATGCTTGACTTTGCGGGGATTTTAAGCCTCTTCGTCATTGCGGATTGGTGGACATTCTGAATTTACTTGTTGGGTTAGGTGTGAGACTGTAGGGTTATGACTGAGCTGGAGGAGACATGCTAGAATTAGAGCCTATCAAGTTCTAACTCATTGATTTTGATCTGGATGACTGCGATAGGTAGCATTTCTAGATACATACCTAGGTACTTAGTAAGGTATTTGATTCGATGAAATTAATTGGAATGAATGGACGTCCGTAGATGCGATTAAATCGATGTTACTCGTCAGATCTTAAGGTTCATGCAGGTACAGGCCATGACTAAGCAAAGTTGCTGAGCTAAATATTGATCGTGGAAGCACGGACCTCTCTCACTAGCACCTTCTTCCAATAAACAATAAGTGGGGTGACCAGGTAATAGGTACATAGGTACCGTGATTACCTACTGAATCTTTAGTGGCACGGTGGCTTTATTTGGTAAGATACCCGCCTAATCAAATTTTGTGGCGGTGCTTAATCTTCTAACAATGGAATTAAACTCCCAAGATTCCGGTCTTCTCTAGATCTTCTCAACTTCAACAACGTCATTCTTTAACCTGAAATAAAAACTCCAGGTTGTCAAATACCTCTCCATCCGAATCAGATATTGACAATTACGGCCACATTTGATTTCCGATCATTTGCAATTTCCTTTGCAAAACCACTGCGGCCGTATTGCGCCCCACTGTCGTGTTTTGCCACCGCCATCGCCATCGCGATTAGAAATTCACGACGCGCATATCGCATCTACCGTATTCCATCTCGCTCACCTACATCTAACATTCAACGCTCCTATCACAACGTTCGCATCGTATTTCGAATACGCTCAAGTTCACCATGGCTGTCGAGGTAGTCATGAACACGCCCTTGGCGGATGCGCTCAACCAGGCCATCCAGCCGAAGTTGGTCGAAGTAGGATGGGGAACTGGGGGCGCTGAGGACAGCGCACTTTCTGAATATATCATATTGATGCTGGTAAATGGAAAGACGCAAGACCAGATCGCCGCCGAACTTGCTGGTGAGCTTTTGGGTCTTGGCCCCGATGATCCCAGTGCGCGAGACTTCGCGAAGTGGCTCTTTCATGAGATTGAGTCCTTAGACTCTCAGCTGAACGGAGGTTCGGCACAATCGGAAAGTGCTAGTGGTGGTGTTTCCCAGAACGTCATGCCTTCCGCCGAACAAGATGCGGATATGGGTATGTCAGTCGATGGCCCCGAGCTAAACGCGTAAGTTACTACCTGAATATATTCCCTCGCGCTTTCTTACCTTAGCTAATCCCACCTAGTCCTACGGGTCCCAGATCGATGAGAAATGGCGGAGCGCGAGGTGGTCGAGAGAAAAGATTACTCGGTCAAATGGCTAAAGCCATGGACCGTAGCCACGACAATGTCTTGCACCGTGTCCGAGCCAATGGCAATGAACGCATTAATGCTCATCGGGCACCACCTACTGGACCGAGAGGTGGCTTCGGACGTGGAAACACTCGAATGCCCAACAACCGTGGCCCCGGGTTTGCTGCACACCTTAATCAAGCTGTCGGTAACATGTCTCCTCAGATGCACAATGCTCCCCCAGCGATGAATGGCATGCCTGGCGACATGAACTGGATGATGTCCGGTGCTCAAGATCAACTATTCCAGATGCTTCAACAACAAAATCAAATAATGCAACAAATGCAACATCAGCTCAACCAGCAAACCCAAAATGCTGGTGGTCGACCCCACGGAAGGTCTCTCTTTGACCGTGTGCAGAGCCCGCGTGGCAGTAGACGAGGAGGTCACGCCAACGGAAATCGGTCGCATCAGACGGATTCGGGTAGCTCTAACGGAGTCACCGGTGATGAGGATACCGACATGGGTCAAGCTCGACGTGAGCCGCCCAACCCGGAGGCAACGGTTTGCAAGTACAACTTGTCGTGTACCAACAAAGACTGCAAATTTGCTCACCAATCTCCGGCGGCACCGCCTAATACTACGGTTGACATTTCCGATGTATGCTCATACGGCGCGGCGTGCAAGAACCGCAAGTGTGTCGGTCGTCATCCGTCCCCGGCGACCAGGCGAGCACATCAGATTGAACAGGAGTGCAAGTTCTACCCCAACTGCGCCAACATGAATTGCCCCTTTAAGCACCCGGACATGCCTCCTTGCCGAAACGGAGGAGACTGTGCCGTAGAAGGTTGCAAGTTCACCCATCTTCAAACGATGTGCAAGTACTCGCCCTGCACCAACAGATTCTGTCCTTACAAGCATGAGGAGGGCCAACGGGGAACTTTCCAGGATAAGGTGTGGACAGCCGGCGGCTCTGGAGCTCATGTTAGCGAACGCAAGTTTGTGGATGGCAATGGTATGGAGGAGCTAATTGTGCCGGGCGGCGAGACGAGTGCGGCTCAAGAGACCGCAGCGATGGAGGAAGGCACTGCATAGGCGGTTTATCGACAAGCAAGGAATGAATAGGGGTTACGACGACGTACTGAGGAAACAGAGGGTGATGATGGACTAGCGGTTCCTACGGGAAGGAATAGGGTTTGTGAAGGTATCACGATTCTAGACTTGGTATTGCTGCAGGCGTTAGGCTGGTGATAGGAAAAGGAAACTCAAGGGATTTCTCGTGGGACTTTGAGAGGCAATATACCCATTGCATTTTTTCTGTGATTTGCCAAATGAAGGTGTTGACTTGAATGCTTGGTGAAGTGATTGTATTATTGTCATGCGATTGATAATTGTAGGCATCATGAATTCATAAAAATGCATAAAATTATGGAGCCATGTACTTCTCCACATCGATCATATGTAGTAGCTATATGTGCCTAGTACTTGCTTTCGATAACGTCTCGGCGCACCACGCCACTTTCACACTCATTTCTTCTCTACCTTGCGGTTGTAGAATTTCTTGCAGTTTAGCAATATGCAACCTCCACCGCTACGGCTGATTCCCTCATGCGTGAAATGACTTTTCGAAAAGTCTTCATTGATCTTCTAAGATCTGCATACAGCAATGCGAGACATGGCATCCGCACTAGAACTACGCGACCACTTACCTCGCGGCGACTGAGCTCCCTCGCGGCTTGGACTACGACTCGTAACCAGTTAATTGGTTGCCAATCAACCTCCATACGAACCGAGAAGCTTCCCCGAACACAAGCTAAGACATTCGCGACTACGGGGGCGAAGAATGGCCAACGGGAAATAGCCGTTCTCGGCGGCGGCATCACAGGGCTTACTGCTGCCCATTACCTAGCTCGCAATGCTAAGAACGCACATATCACTCTGTACGAAGGGTCTTCACGACTAGGTGGCTGGATACATGGAGAAATTCTACATGTGGGCAGCGGGAAAAACGACAAGGTGCTGTTCCAGCGTGGCCCACGAATGCTCAGGCCTTATAGTAATTCTGTAAAGTATGATGATATCATCTTCTACGATGTGGTGCGTTTATACTATGACTCCCAGCCTTGCTCACTTCGCGATGTAAACTGTTTGCTAATAAAAAGTCTCTCTGCCATAGGTCGCCAGCCTGGGCTTGCGAAACTCTCTTCGCCTCATCAAAGATACAGACCCGAAAGCTCGCTACATATACTACCCAGACCACTTGGTTGAGGTTCCCAGAATGCACCTAAGCAAGCTCTTCACAGTCCTCCAAGACATCCTAAAAGAACCACTCTATGAGGGGGCGATAAAGTCCGCTTATAATGCATTTGCAAGTGACTTTGGGTTTAAATTAAAGCGCGAGATAGCCCAAGATGAATCCATTGGAGAGTTTTTCGATAGGATGTTCCGAGGCAACCTGCTTACCAAAAACGTCTTGTCCGCCCTAATCCACGGTATTTACGGAGGCGACGTATACAAGCTAAGCATAAAGCATTCTATCTTCGACCAACTGTGGCGAAGGTGCAAGTTTAATAAGCCCAAGCCTGGTCACGTCGCTACGGAGGCTAAGGACTTTTTCTTGTATCGTGATATATTAAATAGCCCTGACATCGGTGAGGTTGCATCGTTGCTTTACAACAACCGGAACGTTGAATCGATGGCATTCGACGACGGCCTTGTCACCCTTGCAAATGCTTTGATCAAGGACTTGGGCCAACAAAAGAACGTTTCTATTAAAACTAATCGTAAGATAACATCTTTAGCCTATGAGGATGGGAAAATCTTGGTATGCATCTCCGTCCCATCTAAGAAGTTCGATTAATCGTGCTAATGCCACCGCCCCCGCTACCCAGGCAACAGCTAAAACCGGCTCTAATGAGACACTTAACCTGAAATATGACCAGGTAGTCAGCACCATTTTCTCAAAACATCTGGCCTCCATCGTCCAACCCGCGGGCTGCCTGCCTTCGCTGGAGGAGACCCAAGCCGTCACTATGATGGTCGTTAATATGTGGTTTCCGAACCCTTCTATACTTGAAGATAACCACGGATTCGGTTATCTAATCCCAACCTCGACGCCGGACAATGACGAGTGCCTACTCGGCGTGCTCTTTGACTCGGACCTGCAATGCCAACCAGATCCCATTCCCGGGACTAAGCTCACGGCCATGCTCGGCGGCCACTATTGGGATGGCTGGACAGCCCTACCTTCTGAGGAGATGGCCGAGGCTATGGCTAAGGAAGCCGTGTATAGGCATCTGAACATCGATCCGTCGGAGCCAGTTTTCACTACTGCGAAGCTATGCCGCGACTGCATCCCGCAGCAAACCGTAGGCCACAAGAAGCGCATGGCGGACGCGCACGAAGATCTCATGGAGGTCTTCAAGGGCAGGCTATCAGTCGCCGGTCCCAGCTACGGCGGAATCGGTGTCCTGCCGGCCATGCGGTCCGGCTTCGACGTCGCGATGGCGGTCGCACATGGGCACGGAACGCCATGGTTCAAGGTAAGACCCGATAACCGGACTGCGAAGGAATATTCACTCCCCCCGATAGACCATGTCGGGATGACGGGGCTCAAGGGTTTCACGATGACGGATGGGAATACCCTGGTCCAGGTACATAAAAAGCATATGTATGGGAAGAAGTTTAGTGGAGAATGAGGTGGGAAGTGGAAGAGTAGGGAAAGCGGATTTGGTCCGTGTATACCATTTACTGTGAGATCTACGTATTGAAACGTACCTATTTAGATCCTAGACATTGTGGCGGGATGGTCCAGGATAGACTTGGATCGAGATTATCTACATATCATCTATGAATGGGTAGGTAGATGATCAATTAAAAAAACACGCCGTTGAGTGCTGAACTTGAAAACACAATCACTGCTTACCTGGGAACATTTGGATCACTCATACCAAACTAAATCACCATTCACATTCAACAGAGGCGTAACCGCAAGTCAGGTATAAAGCAAAGTAATCAATTAGCTAATGAACTCGAGCTCGCTATGAGGAAACATGCAAATGCGAGATGCAAATATAAACTCCCATCCCGATGCCCTGATGATGCCCACGTCTTTAGCGTACGCCGATGCGATTTTGTGCCGGTTGCTCAGCTGGTCTAGTATAGTAGGTACTCGGAAACAGAAACGTGAAACTTAAACATCGGAAACAGTTGGATGGTATCTGATCGTTTGGGATGTGTGGCGGGTAGGCGAGGTTGGAAGGTTAGGTTGGTCGGTTTATTGAGAGGTAAGCGCAGGTACGTGCTGCACTTTGGTATAGAAGGGGGGATATGCCCACGTGTAGTCCGCAAGAATAGTGTAGGTAGGTAGGTAGGTCTCTTTGATGAGATAGGATCGGTGGTTCGAGCAGGCACGTATATAGTACCAATATATATCGGATCAAGTGTTATTCAAGTCGAGGTGTCGCACCAAAATATATAAGCTTCGTATACGTCCTGGCGGAGGGTCCACGAAGGGTAATCTCCGCTCGGTATACGTCTGGTACTCGGCTCGGTTTAGACTTGTTGGCTGGCGGGGGCTATTTCGGCGAGGTCGAGGTCGACCTCGTCTTCATCTTCTCCTAGGAGCATGCGCTTTTTGCACTGCTCCTCCACAGACTCTTCATCCTCGTCGGGCGCGCCGAACTCGCGCTCGACACGAGAAGCCAAGACAAGCTTCTTGACACAGGAGTTGTATATAAGACGCTCCACGGTCTTCTCGGTGATCAGTCGGATCACCTCGACATCGCGGGTCTGCCCGATTCGGTGGGCTCGGTTGGACGCCTGGACGTCATCCTGTGGGTTGTCGGATTGGTCGAAGAGAATGATCTTGTTCGCTGCCGTAAGGTTCAGACCGGTACCGCCAGCCCCGGTAGTGAGAAGGAACACGGGGATGTCAAGGTTATTAGTGAATTCTTGGCATTCAGGGAAGCGGGCCGCGGTATCCAAGCCACCAGTAAGACAACAGTATCTGATGTTGGCGTGGTGCAATGTCTCTCGGAGAATATCGATCACCATGTCGAAACGGCTGAAAACGAGCACACGGTCTCCTGTCTTCATATAACCACGGACTAATTCGAGTAGTTTCTGGACCTTGGGACTTTCTTCCCAGGAACGGTCCGGGATGTCGAGGTGTCCGATATATTCCTTGAAATCCTTACACCAAAGATGGAGCTGGAAATCAGACTTGTCCATTAATTCCTCTAAAAGGAGGGCTTTGTGGCGAGGTTCTTTGGTTTGAACACCCAATTCCTCCTCGGAACACTTCTTCCAAAGAATATCTACCATCTTCTCAACCGTGCTATCGGTGAAGTGATCACGGAAAAGTTGGTGATGAATAGCAGCCTTTCGGAGCTGCATCCAAGGATGCGATCCCTTGGATTTGACACCATTGGGCAGCAGATATCTTCCCTTGATCGAATCGTAAATGCGCTTCTGTGCATCGTGCATTCTTACGACTTCGAGACGTTCGATCTTCTTGGGAAGTTCTAGGACATCCTCCTTGCGACGCTGAAGGATAAAGGGGGACATTACAGCACGTGCGCGATCAACACGTTCCGATGCTAACGCCGCGAAGTTCAGCACATCCTTGCTAGTGACCTTGGTTTCGAATATTGTGCTCAAGGTCTCAAAGGAAGTTTCTTCGAAAAGGGTCGGTTCAAGGAATCGGAGCACGGTAAGAAGCTCTCCTAAGTTGTTCTGCACGGGTGTACCAGTCATGATTAGTCGCCATTCGGTGGGAACCTGCATCATCTGTCTATAGATGAGGTTCTGGGAGTTCTTCAATCGGTGACCCTCATCAAAGATAGCAGCCTTAACATCAATTAGTAAAGTTTTCTAAGAGGTATAATAAAAAGGTGGGTTCACTTACGTAGGGGTTGACTTTACGGAGGAATTTCAAGTCCTCTGGTTGACGTTCGACCTGGGGGTATGTGGTTAAGATCACATGGTAGTCTTGGGCATCTTGCGGGCGGATTTCTCGACGGCTTTTTCCCGAGTAGGTGATTAAGCGAACCTCCGGTGCAAACTTCTCGAATTCCGAGATCCAGTTTTCATACGTGCTGGGTGGTACGACGATGAGGTTCGGCCACTATAACAAGAGTTAGTGATTGTTGATTCAGGAAGGGGAAATGACTTCATGACGTTACTTACGGGAGCTCTAGTGCCCTTCTTTCGCTTCGATCCAACTAAATGTGCAACGAACGAGATTACCTGGCACGTCTTCCCGAGACCCATATCGTCTGCTAGAATGCCACTGTAGCCTTTGGTGTGCAACAATTGCATCCAGTTCAACCCTACGAGCTGGTACGACTTAAGCTTCATTGCTTCGTCCATTAGACGTGGCTTCTCCTTAATGGGAAGATCGACAAGACCCTCCTCGTCGTTTCGGGCCATGCCGTTCTTGTTAATTGACCACTTGGACATAGCAAGGTTGATATCATGACCTCGTTTGTCGCATTCGTTAATTACGGCAGTTGCGGCTTCGCAAGCCTCCATCCAGGAGGTCAATCGCTCGACAATATCCTCTCCGATGGCCACGGTTCTTGTCTTCTTCTTCGACTTCCCCTTGTCGGCTCGCGAGACCTTCTGGGCCGCCCCGATGTTCTTAAAAGGTCGTGCTGCGACCATGACCTTTGCATTGGGCCCGGAACCGATCATTCGCCCGAGTGCTTCAACTGTGCACGTGTTTAAGTAGTTCAAGACGTTCGCTTCTTGCGCGCTGGGTTCTGTGGCGTCACCCTCCTCATAAACCTCATCCTCGTTGTCTGAAATGATCTCGGGTTCGGGTTCAACTTCACGTTCAAGTTGCTTTTTTGCTTTGCGCTTCTTTGAATTCACTAGTGTGGATTCCGATGTGGTGTCTTTCGCAGACTTCAGCTTACTCTTCTTGATAGTGGGGTTGATATCTTGTTCCGAGTCGGATGGTATAGTGATGGGGGTGGGGGTGGGTTCGCGGCGACCACGTATAAGTCGGCGGCGGCGGGGCGGAGCATCCTCCGGCTCGATATCGAGCTTAGTGATAGATTCTACACAACTCATTGTCGAATCAATTGATGGGGAGGGCCTTCTCGATTCTGTAAGGCTTATTATAGAAGAGGTGGGGGACGAGGGTGCGGAAAATAATGTGGATGGTGTTGCAGATTTATTTCGACCTTGTATAAGCCGCCTGCGGCGTACAATGTCTTTATTGTTTGTAGAATGAACGGAATTAGAAGAATTGATTGAAATGTGTGTGCGCGAAGATTCAGATGAAGTCTGAGAAGAAGTGTTGTTCGGATTGGAAGTGGATGAATTTTTTCGCAGAAAAGTGTGCAAGGTATTTGGTAGAGGGGCAGTTTTTTCTTTCGTGAGGGTCGCGGATGTATTAGCACCACCATCAGACATACCGTTAGTGCCGGTGCCTGATGTACCACTAGCCTCAAACGTTCTCGACAACGACAAAGTTTTGTTGGGCCTTCCTGTCAGTAGGTCGACAGCCTTAGAGACCTGCCAACTGACGTCCTTCTGTAGCGCCTCCTTGCAAGCCCGAACGGTAATTCCAGGTACGGCTTTTTGTACAATTTTATAAACTTGACTAGTCAAGTGCCGCAACCTGACATCACGAATATCTTTCAATGAGATATCCATTTTCTCAAAGTATTTGGCTCCAGAATTTGACAATGAGAGCAAATTATTCTCTTTCTTCACAAAAGAAGAAGGCCGTATATCTCCCCTCATAGGCGTGTCATCGTCGGAACTAGCATGTTTCTTATAGTCTTCCAATAGTTCATCGTCGGAGATTTCTAGATAGTCTTTCCTGCCACTAGAGCCTTTAGCTACGTGTGACACTTTCTGCATCGTAGGCGGTCTAAACGCAGTACCCGCCGGAGCCATTAGCGACCCGACTCTACTAGCTACACCAAGCTTCCTATCCGAGATGGGAGAAGGCTTCGCCTGAGTCTTTGGCTGGAACGGCGAGGAAGCAGGAACTTCAATGGCCGTGCTTGGAGTATCTGGCACGAGAGGTGAAGATGGCTCTCGTAGTGTAGTCCGGTTCACGATTTGGGTAGGCTGGGTGGCTCTGTTAATTATTTGTGTTGGTTGGGTGAAGTAAGGGGAAGAACATGGAACATTGTCCTCCATAAGCTCATCGAGTTCATCATCCTCTATCTCGATATATGCAGCCTTAGAGGTCTGTGTTCGACCATTAGATTGGTTATTACGACTCAACCCCGGAGTACCAGGAATTGAGGCAAGGCCTCTACTTGGGAACGGCGAAGTGGTCCGTCCCATTATTAATGAATTATGGATTAAGAAGTTCAACTGAGGGTAGTAGCAAAGGTCTAGAATCTCAAGGACAGCTTCACAGCTTCGACTTGATACTCAGAAAGGGAGAGAATTCCTTATCGCACGTAAAATCGTTATCGAAGGCTACGTTTAAAAGCGAGTAGTAAAGGTTAGGAGGGAGCCTTATTGAGAAATGAATGGGGTAGCCAGTCTTTAGATCTAGATAGGTGCTGTGAAAGCTGTCGACTGAGTAAAGTAGTGAAAGATGTATAAAGAACGGCGGCTGGCGTGCTAAATTCTTTTTTTTATTTTTTTCGAGGTTGACAGCAGGGGCGCAGGGTGGAAACGCGCCTCAACGCGGGAAAAATGGAGATTGTGGGGCACTTCCAGAAGCGCGCTATCAGCTGACGTGGGGAAACGTTTAATTGATTTTTCTAAGTACCTAAGTACTTTGAAAGACCAATTTACCTAGATAGATCCTAATTTATATATAAATCGACATTGAATCAGTTACTTTTGGCTGGGGAAAATTGGAAGAAAAGAAAATGAATTAGAGGAATATATTGTAAAGGTCGTAGAAAACGTCCAAGGCAGATTTCTGATGTGGCTTTTCTTAAGCCAATAGCAATTACAGGGAGGTACAGACTGCATGCATGTGTGAGCTTGAAGTAAAGGGGGAAGGTACATATGACATATGTAATTGCATAAAATACATAACTCTTTTTAATCAAGCCAGACAATGCATACGGGCGTTCTAATAGCTGATCCTCCTCAAAGAGCTTCCTCAAAGCTATTTTATTCTCTTTGCGCATTAGAGAGAACAGCTTCTTACAAACCTTCCCATTAACATATCAAACATTGACACACTCCAAGCTGAGAAGCTGGCATATGCAACATTGAATTGAAGTACTTGATGTACAAGGATACACAGATCCACCCTCTCCACTTCTCATTCAACGATTCTTTGAGCCTCATCGAACCTTAGCACCTTAGCACAATCCGTAATACAAAACTATCAGAGTCTAACCATCCTCGATCTTTATCAATTTAATCCCTAAACTCAAAGATAACAATAAAAGACACAATGGCAACTCGACGTATCATATCTACAGAGAAGACCATCCTTGACAAAGATGACGATGACCATGTTGGCTCTACTAGCCAACAGTCCAGTAGCACCGCGCCGGCTGTTCCTATGTCAGTAAAAATCCCCGAATGCGAATGCTAGATCACCATACTCCCTAGTAGTCCTCAATTTCCACATCTCATATTCATTCATTTTTCTGTTAGAGTGAAAAGCCCTAGACTTGCTTGACTTAATATAACATTCTAACAATATTATTAGGGATGTAATTATCAAGCTCCTAGCCTTCACCCTAGCCATGGTAGTACTGCCAATTGGTTCCTACTTCTTAACGGTGAACACAGTTTTTCGAGGTACGAACCAACATCCCACTGCCTATCTCTCGGCCGTATCTCGAACCAACTCTCTCACCTCTGAGTTACTAACAATCAAACCAGGTAACTCTACGTATGCCGGTGGTCTAGCAGCTATCATGGCAAATGTGGTTCTCGTGGGTTATGTGGTTGTAGCCATGAATGAAGACCAGTCAGATCAAGCCGAAGAAAAGAAGAAGGGAAGTAAGAAAGAGTAATTGAAGAAGCTCCAAAAAATTATTTGTTATTTGCTTCTAATAACCAATTTGTTGTAAACGAAAGAAGACTAAATGCTCAATCAAATGAGATACCGGAATGCTAGGAAAGCGCTGGGACATACCTGTTTCGTGGTCCGATGAATGCCATCTATAGTCAGAGGCTCGTAGCTACAGGTTGTCTATGAGTTTGGGCACGATAAGCATAAGCATAATGTAGCTACACCTAACGAAAGCCTTGAGGCTCCTTGTATCGAATTCTTTCACACAACGATAAATCATATAAACTGCATGGACTTTGAACAAATCAAAATGTGCCAACTGGGCGTGACATTGCTACCTAGCAAATGGCTATTTATCAGAGTCATCGGCGAGTCAGACCCGTGCGCCCGTCCGGTCTCTTCCCACACCACTCCCCTTCAAGGGTCGCAAGTCCCCTTGGGGAGATAATGAGGAAAGAGGGGTATTAAGGATAGGCAATAGGGTATGTGACTAGCAGACTTGCTCGTTCCTCCGTATATTCTTAACCTCATGAACATAACCGTCCTGCGAATGCTAACTCCCCACCTGATGCTGTCCTATCGTGATCCACTGAGACCTACCCTCATATCCGCCAGCATGGATGGATATCGAGTAGGGGGCCCTGCACCGACTACCTGGGTGCCGAGCTTACTATGTACGTAGTGGTCGTGATCGTAAACTAAAATCTTCACTTGGAAGAAGAATGTGAATCTCTTGCTGGTATTCGGTCCGATAATAATCGTCAAAAACTGTGTCGCCTAGGGTAATGTCCCGATCGTGTATGGAAGAATTCGATGAGAATGTCGGAATAGAGATAGGGGTATCTCAAAAGGTAAGTGGTGTGAAGTGGTGTAAAGTGCAAAGTGGTGTGAACACAATTCGTCGCATACGCCGCCGTTTCGCCCTCAATTAGTGGTAGACTCAAGATTTACTAAATCGCTTGAACCAACTCTTTCTCTTCTCTACTCCCGGACGCGGTTCCGCCTGCTCCTTAGGCACTGCGGTTTTGGAAGGCTTCCTTAATAGAGTTCCGTTACCCTTCTGAGGGACGGGCGGTCCACCTGATGCACCTAGACCGAGGCTTGGGGTCTGTGGTGCTTGACCGAAGCTGATACCGTAGTCGTTAATAGGCTCCTGGCGCTTGGGTGGAGAGCGGCGGTCGATCGAGCTGTTGTCGCTGCTTGTCGGATCTGTCTGATACCCATTCGGCTCGCCGAGACTGCCACTACCAGAACCAGACGCAACCGTTTCATAAGATCGGTGGTTGTTTGGCATGGGGTATACGTTCCTATCGGGAACCCCACGACCGTTACCATTCGCATACGGATCCGACTGCATTCGCGAATACCTAATTCTCTGCGCTGCATTGTTGCGACCGTACTGACCACCATCGTACCCCTCATAATAGCTCTCTCGCGGACCGTTCATCGCAGATTGTCTAGGGTCCATCATCGTACTCTCTGGTCGGAACGCAGAATTTGATCGCCCCCCATAATAGCTCTCTTGTGGAAAACGAGGTTGATTGTCTAATAGTTTCTTGTGAGATTGTGTATTGGGCAAGAGAAGAGATCAGAAATATTGAAAATAGGTTACTTACTTCCGTAATAGCTTCCTCGTCTGCTCCAATTCGCCACCGACTCCGAATCTGATCTGAGAATAGAATTGCGATTGTATCCACCATCAATGGCGGCTTCAAATGCCCGAATTGTGTCAAGAGGCCTCTCAAACCGATTTCGAGTGGGATTCGATCGGTCAGGATCGGCTTCGGAGCGGGTTAGCATGACGATTAGAGCGAAAATAGAAGTGATGATACTTACTGATTAGGTTGCCATAAACATCCTTGTGCTGGAAAGATCGTAGAGGAGCTTGTCCAAAACCTCCCTTTGATTGCGCATCCATGGCTAAAATTGATATGTTAGCATACAGGACTAGACCCGCCAGACGTATTCTCTATTGCATTTAGCTTATAACGTACCTGGTTCTGACTCTGTCAGCGCAAACGTAGGGTCAGTTTTGCCGTGAAGTCTTCTCGCCTCCTTTTCCACATGCGTCTCGACAAGGTCGACTTTGTGGTGAGAGTTGTTCGCGCTCTTCTGGCTCTTATCCGATCGGAAACTGAACGCTCTCGACTTCGGTCGGACCCGCTCCGATTTCTGCGGTTCTGATGGCTGTGGTAGCGGCGCTTGTTGCTGGCGTTGCTGTCGCTGCTGTTGTAGATAGTTTTGCTGTGAGGGGACGGGCTGCTGATAGGATTCGTTGTGATACTGCCCTTGCTGCGGTGGTGCAGGCAATGGGTGAGGATTGTAACTTGTAGACGCCATCTTGTCTAAAACGGACAGAGGCCGTGTGTTTTATCGCCGTAGATCCCTGGAAAGAACCTGGAAAGGACAGGCTGACGGTGGAGTCTGAGAAGCCAGAGATGACGGTAGAGTGGATCGTCCTTCGATTATGATATGCAAGGAAGCGATCGTGGGACACAATCCCGTGGAAATATGGCGGTCTTTACCTTATCTCGAGGCGCTGTGGATTGGGTTTGGTTTAATTTGGGAAAGCTCGGATTTACTATGTGCTTTTCTGGGTTCCAACCAGTCCAACCTGCCGCTGAACGTGTGTAGCTGCGTAGGTACTTTGTGATAAGAGCGCCTATCCTTGCATGGGACAAGGTACAGTAGCTTTGCGCGGGATTCCCCGGGAATTTATTAGAAACGCCTTTTAAAGACTTAAACCAACACTGTGTGCTGCTGGTATCAGACGGAAGAGGAGGCTATGAAGAAGTTGGGATAATTAGGTAGAAAAGAAGGATGGTAGTGTCTTCTTGTTATGAAGATTAGAAGATTACCGATGAACCCGTCTCCAAATTTGACTGCGTGTTCGTGTGTGTGGCGCTGTCCTACCTACGTACGACTTTTCAAAATCGTGGTATGTAGAATCAGGCGCCGGTTGCTATTTTTCTTCTAGCGGGTTGCTAGGAATGGACGTAGTGTATCTGTACCAACGAGGGTCGGTCGGCGGATTAGGTACATCCACCAAGCATCCCAAGCTTATTAGTCGTCTCAGAATGGGTAGAATTGGGGCAGGTCCAGGGAAGTGCGGTTTCGCGTGGCTGGGATGCGATTTCAAGGACCAGGGGTAACAAAGAAGCGCTGTTCTAGCCTACTACGTAGGTAGGTGTGAAGTAGGTAGATATGGGGGTACCTAGTAGGTAGTATGTAGTAGGTAGGTATCTGAATTTTTTCGGGCAGCGCCAGCAGCTACGTTGCCTTGTCAATCTCCTGTCTCGTGGGAGGAAAAGTCTCCAATAAAACAGGTCTCGACTCTCGACAAGTCCAGCTGCGGTCGTATTTCACAAAACCGTATCAACAACTCCGGGACCTTGGCGATCTCTTCTATGTAGGCGGGTACCAGAGGTAACCAAGTAACATTGAAAAGGTCCAATGTGGGATGTGGTGTATTTGTTAATTTGCGGTGGCGCGACGAATCACTGTATGGATGACTGAGTCGACTGATTGGTTAAATGAGTTGATTGCTCAAACTAAACATCATCAAGTCTTTGAGGTCTTTGGTCTTTTCTAACTTCGGTTTTTTTGCAATTGAGTTTGTGGACACTGTAAATAAATCGACCGGAAATACTTGAAGTAACTAGGATAAGACCGTTTGACTCTCAAGCCGGAACACTGGGACGACTGGACGGCTTACACGTAAGTAGAGACTTGGTGGCTGTTATGAGTGTATAGTGACGTCAATTGATGATTACTCCGGCGCTCGTTGTAAAAATTGATTGATGTTTCAGAAACGAAGGTCGTAAGGATTTGCCTTATCCTTGTGTGCTTGTATTCTCTTTGATCGGTTGGCTGGCTTGAATCTTCAGCTGGGAAGAGATCAAGCTGTGGACAAGCTGGAAACTGGAGACGGCGGATCGTGTGGCCGTTGTCAGGTTGTAACAACGCTATGAATCCAATGGCTTGTTCTGCTTGTTTAGTCTGAAGCGCTGCAAGCCCCCAGTGAGGTAGATCGCCGATTGGGTCTCTTTGAATTATACTCGATTAATTCATTAGAATAATTAATATGCATTAAGTACTCCGCCAGACCAACTGGGAAGACTGGGAAGACAAGCGAAAGTAAAGACGAAGACGAATGAATTTTAATTGCGTTCAGATCAAAGCGAGTGAGTATAAAGTGAGTGAGAGAAATAGTGGAATAGATGAAATAAAGATAAGATACAACGGTTGGGACTCAAGAATAATGAGTTGAATTGTAAAGAAGAGATGTCTGGGTAAGTAACGTCGGTCCGGTTGGTAAACGGTCGAGATATGAATCGCATTAAGCAACCAATCTCGTCCCCGTTCAACGGAATCTTCTAAATTCCCTACTCCGTCTCTTCTCTTTCGCCATCTGGACCTCTCGGTACCTAGTACTCTTTGGTACAGTACCTAAGACTTTGCTAAGACCTGGTACCTGTGATCCTGACGTTCAAAGACACGGAGGCGAAGATTCTCAGATGCATGTCAGCTTTTTTTTTCTAAAGTGAGAGTTGCCAAGTGTGGCGTGACAAGGGGTGACGAATGTCAATGTTCCTAGCTAAGGTTTAGTTAGAAGGGGTACGTATTGGGTACTTCAGCGAACATGGCTCCCCCTCCGAGTCCCCCTCGTATCGATAGCCGGGACAGGGATTATGGCTGGGCAGATATCATCATTCAAACATCCTCATCCACTCATAAATCATTTCTATTCGGCTTCTGCAACATCTTTGTAGCTTCGAATCTATTGTTCGCTTCCACGTACCTTACACTTAATTGCTTCACCATCCACTATGCCACTTAATAAGATCACATCGAATATTCTTTATCTGTCTTATGAGAACGAGGTCAGGGATGAAATTGATGGCCCCTAGGCATTCAACACTGAACATATCACATCAAGGCGAATATTATAGGCGATTGGCAAATCCATCAATCCTTTGTTGTCGGCTATCTCAATTCCCCGACCGTATATCGCAGCTACAAAGTACATGAGAATACATCTCTCTCACGCAGGTCTCACTCCATCTCACCCCACATCAAATGTAATTTTATGTACACTGAACATTCTTATCAGCGGAGCGGGAACTTCTTACTACTAAAATTCAATTTATCTATCCCCTAGCCAACACACCACCAGCGCTACAGCAACGCTAAAGAGCTTGCAGTATTACAGCTTTTAAGTTGAACGCTAGCCTTGCCGTGATCGACCGATCTTGAACTGTGCTTGCCTAAAAGCGGAGGTGGGGAATAATAGCACAGCCCCCTGTTCCTTACCATTGTACCACTCGTGGGCATCATCAGCATGGGGAATACGAGTGGAATTGCGTCCATGTGTTGAATTACAGGATGGTACTTGCTCAAAAATTCGATTCTTCTCTTCCCGTGTGGCGCAAGTTGAATAAACTTTCCGATTATCCATGGCGGCTCTTTTCTTCACCAAATTCTAAATCTGCAAACGTTGAACACACACAACTTGAAAATATCGGTCCTATCAAATCTATAGCTTTGCCATATGAGGGTCTCGAACGAGACGGACTTTCACTATTAAGACAACTAACAAAGTCGGTGCGGATTACTAACTTTCGGCGCCGAAATTTTTATAAAGAGTGTTGATTGGATCTACGTACGTACGGTACACACGTATTTCCAGGGCCAATCTTCGCAAACAATTGTGCTTCTAAACGATTATACGAAGTCCAACAAATCTGGCAGCGGTTTGGCAAGTCTCGACCTCAATTTTCTAGGGAGGATTACGAATGGATACATCACCCACCTGTCATCGTTCCCGAAAGAGCCTGGGGCCTCCACTACCACGCAGAGATCATCGCTAGGGCAAAGAAGAAAAACAGCAACAATGCACATCGCATATGCCCAAACATAGCGCCAAGAAGCACCCGCGGACATACGCCAATTGTATTGTCTCATGCCCATAACAATATGAATCCGTACCTGAGCGTCTACAGCTATTGGAAACACAACATCAACTAACCTTCAGTTAGATCTCATTAAATATGTTAGTTACCAGCACTCCAAAGCGTCGGTTCAAAATCACAAATCGTATTCGTGTGATTTATGGCTGGGCAGTGAGGGATGGTACAACGGCATTGCTTACAAGCCAAAGTCTAGTCCCTATGAAGATATCGGCTGGTCGAGTTCAGTGTTGGAACCAAACTTTGGCTGCAGGTGTCTCGTACTACTGCATATACAGCTTGCATCTAGCCCTAGGTAGGTCGCATACACATCCGTTCCTCCCGGATGTCTTTTTTTCCCTTTCTCTCTATTATGAAAATTTCCATCGAATGTCGAACAAGCTCGAATGTCTTTACAATCAATCCTAGCCGCCCATGCACAACGGGAATTGGAATACGATCAATACCCGCGATCATGAGCCACACTATTGTTTCATCAGCATACCTTAAGTTTCATTACATACTTACCTATAGATGCCTACGTGAGTAATCCCTTCAGGGCGTGCTTTGGGTACCTAGTGCGTCGGTCCGGATTCAAATCGAAAATACCGATAGATAAATGATTATCGCACATGGCGCATGCTACTATTTTCAGCCCATGCCCGTTTTAACAATAGCAATCTGCAGCCTCATCTCTCATTTCTTGGAAGCAGCACCTACACTACCGACACATGTGGGAGGGCAAGCGGTATAGATTGGCCGCGCGGCAACCCCCAATACGACTCTATCCAAGATCGTCTTCCAAAAAAACAAGCAACGGCCTATGCAAGATAACTGAAAGATGAGACCAATTCGGGCACCTATCCACGGATCCGCGCCGCCACAGACGTTATCGCACCTCTTAAATCGAAGAGGCTACAGCCCCCTCTAGCTAATAACGAAGTATCCGTCCGCCTCTGTCGATCCTAGGATGACAACGGACCACGTTTGAACGTAGGTTCCGTATACTTATGCGTAGCTTATCGGCCGATATGTAGGAGACGATCTTGCAGACGCCAAAGCCGAGCGAGTTGTCCCCTCGGTGGCGGCTATGCGATAAGTCGGTAAATTCCTTGGTCAAGCAAAGTTTTGTTTACACAAATACACATCGCTGGCCGCGGAGCAACCGCCGGCACCCCTTTTCTTGTCTAGTATGTACCTGAGTTTGTGCCTCTTCCCCTGCGTCTTGACATGCTGCTGGATCGATACCTAGATTGTGACGAATACGCAACCATTGGCTAGGTATCATCTAATTGACACATAACATATATATGCCCTAACAATCCAATGGTAGAGTTACGTTGAAATAAACTACCATCTTTTCATTCATAAGAATAAAATGGCAGACTCTAAATCTTTAAGGCTTTACCTAGTTTCTTCATAGCTATGAGATGTATATATAGGTACCTCTCATATTCCTGTGAAACCAACAGCCACAAATAGAATATGAACCAACTCTAGTATAGAGCTTCTCCCTCTTCGATTTTTTTTGTACTACAGTCTTTCCCTGTTGCTGTAATCGTCCAGTAAAGTGTGTGGTGTATGTGGATTCTAGATCATATCCATCGTCCCAAGTTTAAGTCCACACATGTCTTAGACAAGAAGGGACGGACCGGACGCATTTTCTGATCTTGGGGTACCTAACGATCTAGAAGGAGAAAGCAACATTGAAGATTCCAGAACTCGTTACTGGGGTAATTAGGTACCTGCCCTGCCCAGATAGACTCGCGGAGAAGTGGTTCAATGTTTTGGAACAGGACCATACCCATATAGCACGAGACCATAAACTCCGGACCCGTGGCAACGGGTAACTGCCTTAACTTCCTCACACGCCACGACTTGCCTCCCCAGTGTTCTCGTCGAGGACGCCCGTTTCCGCTGCGGGTACCCGGGTCTCGGCGGCGTGGCCACCCGATAGCGTCTTCCGGATCCAGTTTCGACGACGCTTTGACGGGCATTAGAATGTCTTAAAACCACCGTTTTAGGTACTACGCAAAATCCCATCTTGACAACATCTGATTATTTAAAGGCGAGTCATTCTCAATCGGTATTGAAGCGCATAGGATGCTTTCGGGCTGCTCCTAAGACACCATCATCAATGCTAAGACTTTGTGAGAATGACTAAGGGGTAGCGCTCCTGATGTTTGGAAGGCGCTCCTCTTTTCTGCCTCCTGAACCGTTTTGTAACACCCCTTTCTGTGCTCCGTGCCTCGAGGGTTTGGGGGCAGGGCGCTTTGGGGGCTTGTCTAGGATATATTAAAATACGCCCCAAAAGTGAAGTCGAACACGAGCTGTCGTGAATAGACTAGATATCTACCTATCTAGTACACATTCGCGGAGCTTAAGTGGTGGAGTGATTACCGCCGAGGTTGTCTGATTACGGTGTACAGCGTAGGCCACGAGGCTCCGGCGTCTCAATTTAGCATTCTCCTGTATACATAGCATTAGTCATGGCTCAAATACAATCTCCTTGCTCTCCCACATAAAATAAGATTATCTAGAGACTGACTCGAGTCGTTTTTGGCAGAATAGTCACCTCTCACCATTCATTTAGCCCTAGGAATTTGTAATCTTAACGAGTCACTAGGAAGGGGGGTTCTAGCCTAGTCACGCACGATCTGCCTGGACACGGGACCTTTGGTTCATCACTTTTTCATAATTTCATGTAAATATGAGAAGAGTGCCTCTGTATTGGGTATGCCACCAGCGTCCTGACCTTCTGGTCCACCTCTCGGATCGGATCACATCATCGATATTATTCAGCGTAGACTTTCCCTCCGAAGATCGTTCGATAATCGAGGTATTATCAGAGACGCCCCGAGGTAATCGTCCGTAGCATTCGTGAATCGAGTGATCGTTTCCTCGTGGTGCGAAGATCGTGTCAAATTAGCAATTCACCGCAACTTTCCGCGCAATTCTTTTTTTTGGTATTCTTTCTTGATTTGTCGATGCTAGACGCAAGGCTTGAGCCTTATACCTTGCCTAACCCATATGCAGCCAATCGTGAAAACCGTTCCGCACTACCAACTCCGGCCCTAACCCATCTTATATCGACGAAGGGTAAAGCATGATACGAACAGACGCGCCGAAAGACTTGGAAGGAAGAGGGGTAGCGAACTTGGCTCGGACAACACCGGAGTTGCCTATGGAATTGTCAATTAGGCAATTGTTCGACAAGCATGATCATAGGTTAGTGGAAAGACATACCGTGAGGCCTGGTGACCTTGCCCCAGATCACACGGATCTTGGTTCCTCGGACCTCTTTCTGGCCCTTGTAGACATATGCGATCTTCTTGCCGAGGTAGAAGCTGGCACGACTGTTAGAACACGGATCAAAATGGGGCTGTCATGACCTAAACGTACTTGGCGGCGTTGGTGTCGTCAACACCCTCGATCTTGATTAGGCTCGTCTTGGGGTGGGTGGTGTGTCGGCTACGTTGGTAGCTTAGGTGACGTCCCCTAAGATTAAAATTCCAGTCAGTCCTAGCTCTCGTCTCAAATGATAAACTCCATTGCAAAATTTATGAGATCCCTCGTGAATTCGGTAGAGTCCAATCGTCATGCTGAATAATTCGATTGATCGCGCGGAAAAGTCGGGAAATAATTTGTAAATCGAGGATTACTCACTTGACGTATACTGCAGACAAACTAGTTAGCATTATGATCAACGAGGTGAATATAGTCTGTCCCCGAGCGAAACAGGCGAAGAAAGGATGCGAGTCGCGAATAATGTGCACGGCGCGACTGCGATTCCGCCAGATGAAATTGTTAGAAAATGGCGACACTTACATCTGTGACCTGCTTCGGAAGGCATTTTGGCTGATTTATTCCACTACTCTCAGAAATCCAAAGGGGTGTTGGGATCTGGGAGAAGTCTTTCGCAGTAAAAGACCTATGGGCGCTGGGCGAATTTCTGTCGTCGATGGTTGTGATGGCCAAATCTTCAAGTGGGTTCGGCTTGGATGATAGACGTTGGTTGGAGTAGTGGATTGGTGTGAGAGCGGTTAAGCGAGCCCTGTTAGTGCACCACAGAAAAAATCAAAATTTTTATTTTGGTGCGATGGTGCGGTGGTGCGGTGGCTGATAAACGGGGTTTGTGATTGATAGCCACAAGTGGCTTGTTCAGTCAAATTCGCCGGTGGGGGTCACCTACTCAGGGCACTGTGGGGATAAAAACAGATAACTGTCTTAGATAAGCACCTCCGCTTATCGGCGGTGATATTTCAATACCAAGAACTTGGAACTTGGAACTCCGGAAAGACTACCAGGTGGACTCGCGGAAACCAAAAAGTGAAGCTAAAAAGCAATTTGGCTGATACATGTTCACGATGTCTTCTGGATACTGCCAATATTGCCACAATATCTCCTAAACTCCTAAATCATAAATCAAGTTTGATTCCGTGGATCTAGAATAAGCTTTGTCTACTATTTCGACTTTCAACTGACAGTTTTGCGGTTTGTAGTTTGCAGACTACATCTCAGAATCTCCATCTTAAAATGCAAACATACATACCATTGAAGCAGAAAAAAAAAAGAAGCATTGCGTAAGTAGACAGCGCAGGGGCACCTGTGCATATATACCTCCAACTCCAACTCCAAACCGGAGTTACCGACTATTTGGTGTAAGTCCAGATCGGACTTAAATCGATCCCCTGAGCTTCTTGAGGCGGCTTTTCTTAACCCCACAACAATTCTGCATGCTTACGGCTCTTGGATGTAAGCTGTCCGGCATCCTGACCACACCCCTTAACCTGTTTTTCTAGAAATATCCATTTCTCGCTCTGCTCGTCCTACTCGCCCTTACATCAAAGCAACGAGCTCCGGCTGACACGCAGGGGCGATCCGGCGCTTACGATTGGTCCCTAGCAATGTGCAACAGCAACAATGCTGCTACTACATACCTCTGCTAGATGTGTATATACTGCATCGATTTGAAACTAAGGTAGACGATATCATAGAGGCCACGATTCTGTATGACTTCAGCGGCTACGCTCGGGCGAATGCAGATGGTTGGATCACTTATACCGAATCCCGAGGGGCAAAAGCAACCTAGACATTGGCGAAGACTATTCGATGCCACATTTGCCTTCGCTACTAATTTGTATTTATTACCACACATCATCCTGTAAATAGCTGTGCCGCGGCTGCTGTGTGACGACAGCGGCACGGGGCGGACTCTTTTTTTCTGTCTCATTACTAGTCTATCAATAATCCCTCAAACATCCTGACCTCGAGTGGGTGTGGCCGTCCGGTCTGCCATCCCACTGTAACCATTGACATACCTGACAATTTCAGGTTCTCGCCTCGTTTAGAAAAGCCGGAAGAGATTGAACGACAAAGGAAATTTGTACTTTGATAAGAAAAAATAGCCCTAGAGACGTCTTTGTTAGCTATCTGGGTAAATACGGAGAGTAGAAGATGTGAGAAGGGAATGTTTATCGGACTCCCGCCAAGACGATCCTCCAGGTACAGGTTCCAAAGCAGAGGCGTTCGCTCATTCTCCCGAGCTCGGTTGGACCATTCACCAAGTCTAATAATTTTACCCCGCGGTCGGCGTAACCTTGACCATCTATCCGCCAATAGGTTTGCTTTTCGGTCGCTGTTAAAGGCAAGCTTCTACGTAATGCTGAGATAGCTCCATGTTCCGTGTTCCACGTCCATGCTGCTCGTGGTATTTACTAAGTAGGAGGTCCCAGCCGTCGCAAGGGAGTGATCTGAGTAAGCTCCCCCCACTAAGGGATTGTATACTGAATTCGGCCATTTCGACTTGGGTGGATACTGTTATTGCAACGGTCAATGTTAACTCAAGACCTGAATAGGCATTTCCTTTTTCATCTTAGATGTATGGATGTCTATGAGTCTCAGGATCAGTACCAAGTAAGAAATTCCTCTGCTGTTAACATACCTATTTTAATAGTAGGGAGTAAGTTAGCTTAATGATGAAGACAGAGACTTAGAAATGTAATTATTTAAAAGGATTGGTATGTGTAGGTACCTACCTAGGTAATTGCATAGGTACTCAAAGGGCAATATTCAATTTAATCTCTTAGTTTTGTCACACTCATCTAGAGGCGTACGTAAATCATGAGCAGCCTAGGTATTCCTTCCCGGATACATATAAAACAGACAGTTTCCATTGGACTTTACAACTCAAATTATGCTTAATTATTGTCTTAGTTAGAAACACCAAGGTTAAAAAGCATTGGACAGAAGGAGCCACAGAGACCAAGTTTCTATAACCTTATAGGGAATCCAAAGCCTTTTGGTACTACCCGACATATACCTGGAAGTACGTAACCCAGGTAGCCCTAGGTGAGTAGCCAAAAAGAGTTTAGACAATCCCTCGGCTCCTTATAAATCAACACTGATTAGTGACTGTAGGAATAAGATTATTAACTCCTTCTGGAGGCTAGGTCTTACCCACATCGCCTGGGCAGCCACTCAGAACTGTGTTAGCCAAGCACTGGAGCCCATCTCAGATCGGTGTTAACAGCGACCTACTTGCAGTCCAGCGAAACGCACCTAAAGCAGGGGACTTCAACTCCGTCCTTCCCGCTCACCAGACAGCCAGACCCCCAAACCTCTTCCAACGTCCTGATCTCTTTACCTATCCATCTTCCAAACTACAACCTCCCAAGCTTGCCTTTCTCTCTTTTTTTCTACTATTTACAATTTTCGCCATTCCTCTCTCGAAAGCCATTTCCTAGCCTGCAGGCGAACTTCACACAATGGATTCCGCAGCAAGGTAAGCTTCTGAATACCCCGCGCCAGCCCCGCTATTCATCGTCATTTCCCAACTACCAAGCTCGCGCTTTTTTTAAGAGCTTTTGTTGAGGTAGCTCCGGTTTTCGCTGGAAGGCGCAAGGCACTTAAGGGTAGACTTGGCGGCGAGTTGGAAAAAAAGACATTTAAGATTTTGAAATTTTATCTGTCGTATACTCTGGTACCTAGATGCTAATAAACCTCTAACCAGTTCCATGGAGCTCAAGGACAACACCGTCATCGTGGTCCTCGGTGCTTCGGGAGATCTTGCGAAGAAGAAGACAGTAAGCGATAACCACTCTACTCGTTGCCAATTAATTATATTATTTAGAATTATTTATATCTCTTGCTACATTGGAAGCTCAGATAGCTAATCAACGTGCCATAGTTCCCTGCCCTCTTTGGCCTTGTGAGTAAACGCACCTAAACTAACTCATCTACCTACCTACCCTACCTAGCTAGGTAATGAGCAGCTCGAAAGCTAACACCCCCGGAAGTACCGCAATCAATTCCTTCCAAAAGATGTCAAGATCGTCGGATATGCGCGAACGAAGATGGACCACGAGGAATACCTCAAGAGAGTCAAGTCATACATCAAGACTCCCACCAAGGATCTAGAGAAGCAACTGGCGGAGTTCTGCGCGCACTGCAGCTATGTGTCCGGCCAATATGACCAGGACGAGTCTTTCTTGAACCTCAATGCGCACTTAGAGAAGCTTGAGGATGGACGAAAAGAGACACATCGTCTGTTCTACATGGCTCTCCCCCCGAGCGTCTTCACCATCGTCTCCCAGCACTTGAAGAGATGCTGCTACCCGACTAAGGGTATTGCGCGAGTTATTGTAAGGACGCACCCCTTCCATTGTCTATTATCCAGATTGTATGGTTTATCGTATTAACCTTGATCTGTTCTATGTAAAATAGGTTGAGAAGCCTTTCGGAAAGGATCTCGCAAGTTCCCGAGAGCTACAGAGGTCTTTGGAGCCTGATTGGAAAGAGGATGAGCTCTTCCGTATCGACCACTACCTTGGTAAGGAGATGGTTAAGAATATTCTTATTCTTCGATTTGGCAATGAGTTCTTCGGCGCAACCTGGAACCGACACCACATCGACAATGTTCAGATCACTTTCAAGGAGCCTTTTGGTACCGAGGGCCGCGGTGGATATTTTGACGAGTTCGGTATTATTCGAGACGTTATGCAAAACCATTTACTCCAAGTCTTGACGCTTTTGGCTATGGAGCGACCTATCTCATTCTCGGCCGAAGATATTCGCGACGAAAAGGTTCGTGTACTTCGAGGTATCCCTGCTATCGAGCCGAAGAATGTTATTATCGGCCAGTACGGAAAATCTCTGGATGGCAGCAAGCCTTCTTACAAGGAGGACGACACTGTTCCTAAGGAATCGCGATGCCCGACTTTCTGCGCCCTAGTTGCGTACATAAAGAATGAGAGATGGGATGGTGTACCTTTCATCATGAAGGCTGGAAAGGCGTTGAACGAGCAAAAGACTGAAATCCGAATTCAGTTCAAGGACGTTACTAGCGGTATCTTCAAGGACATTCCTCGGAACGAATTGGTCATGCGTATCCAACCCAACGAGAGTGTTTATATTAAAATGAACTCGAAGCTGCCCGGATTGAGCATGCAGACAGTCGTGACGGAGCTCGACTTGACATATAGACGACGATTCTCTGATCTTAAGATCCCAGAGGCGTACGAGTCGCTTATCTTGGACGCTCTTAAGGGCGATCACTCCAACTTTGTCAGAGACGACGAACTTGACGCCAGTTGGAGAATCTTCACACCGCTATTACACTACCTTGATGATAACAAGGAAATTATCCCGATGGAGTACCCCTATGGTAAGTGGAAGATTCGCGCATCGCATCGATCGTAAAACGGGTGCTAACTAATTTCGCAGGCTCTCGAGGACCGGCCGTCCTAGATGACTTCACATCGTCGTATGGGTACAAGTTCAGCGACGCGACGGGTTACCAGTGGCCGATGACGTCGGCCGCGCCTCCTAACAAGTTGTAAGTAGATATCAGCATAGTCATTCAGCGACAGGTATCGGGCGGCCTTGGGTAGACTTTAACATAGGATAATCACTGATATCCTTCCCTCACCAGCTGAAATTGATATTGCACCGACGATATCCGTCGAAATACGTGATCTTACTTCATAGACTACCGGCGAGGGGCATGTCAGAATGCCGAGCTCGGCACATGGAACGAAAATAAGGTCTCTTTTTTAAGTCTTCATTGCTGGGAACCACGGATTTGGGGGGCGCCGGATTACTGATGAACTATGCTTGCTACCTATAACATGATAGAAAAGCAATGAAATTTCTTATGAATTATATAAATGATTTGTCGGATTGTGATCTGTAATCCCGGTGTACACTATCTGCTGTCGGGTGGATAGATGAGGCGAGGCTCTCCGACTTTTCATCTGATAACGTGTGATCGACGAATTATGTACCGATCTCAGGATACAATCCTATCAATAGTTCGGCTTGCGTGATCGCGAGGAATTGCCTCTTTCGTGTCATAATGCAAGGGTAAAAAAACATCGGCGATCGAGGCTTGGGAGAGCAATGATTTCAATCGCATCTCAATTGACATCTCATCCAACTCATCTGCTCATGCGGCGTCGAGTCACCTTCTAATTGACGTCGAGTACGACTCCCTGAAAATCATAATGTAATCTTATGCTTGGCGATGTATGTATAGTCGGTGAGCCACATTATAAAGGATGGTAGGGGGCAAACCGGGACTGGACGCGGACTGGATACGGCGTATGCGTCAGGTAAATACACATGTACGGGTGTATGTACGTGTCGGCACTTAATATAGATAATGGGGTAGCTGTCTCGGGAGGTTTACGCCCCCCGGCGCCACCAATGTGAGTAATTACAAACACGCTGATAGGCTCCCGGTCGTGAAGAAGAGGGGAATTCGGATAGTTAGTAGAAGCGATCTCTATATGTATGACATGATTTGTGAGTCACTGCATAGGTAGTATACATGCAATTTGACCTGTCGCAGACGTGCTACCTTCCTACCTTCTGTATCTTGGCCACAAGATTCTGCAACCCCACGGCACGGATCCGATGTGGCTTGATCGAGTGCCTATTATGTAGGTCTGTAGGACTTGGGTGGTTGTCTGGAAGTCCTACCGGGAGTATGTAACGTTTGTTAAACTAGGTTATTCATAAACGACAGTGGGTTCAAGCTGAACTGTGATGTACCTCCTCGAATTGATAGAGTAATTGTCTCACTTGCAGTTTGTAGTAGTGCTTACATTATACGCAGAGCATCCCTAGTCTGTTTAGTGTTCTCATTCTCAAGTTCGTGGAGGACGGATCGAATGTGGAGATCTCGAAGATCTCTTAGTCTTACGACAGTAGCGCTGTAGATTAGAGTAGAAGGATCAATAGAAGAGGAAAAAAGAAGGATTTATGAGGCTGAACTATAGACGCGTACTCGCAATTTCGTAAATCTGGTTGCCTGTCTAAGTTACTTCGCTTGCATACTCGCATAAGCTCCAGATCGTCGCCCGGCACATTAGTGCAGGGTTTAAAATTCTCTATCGAATAGCCCAATACAGCATAAAATCTCTGCCTTAAGAGCCTGGGTAGCCTGGCTGGAAGGCAGCCTAGCTAGCCTGCTAGCATGGTAGCATCCAGTCCAGGGTCTCGGACCCATGGTTGACCCCGAAGCTAAAACGGTCACCCCATCCTCCAATCCGCCGTATTCGCATATTTCTTATACGAATGTGCGATGATTGGCCTAGAATAGGGATAGATCTTGGAAAACAAACTGATCTCACGTACCGGGGATGATTCATACATTGCTACATACATGGGGAGCACGTTGATCGGGGAAACCGTACCAGAAAATTGAAATATGATAGACATTTTTCTTTGATAATTGCATTCCTATACCCTCCTTCGCGTGTTGTTTCGATTCCGCATTTTCTGGGCTAAGTAACTTCGTGAGGCTCCCATTCTAGGTTTTCCGACCGATGCAAGAGCAGAGGTTCCGATTGTGTGATTATGTGTATGATATAACGTTAATCTCGTTGCCTACTGTTTCAACCGCGTCTTGCTATCCGTCCCACTCCAGAGGCATCACTTGGCGCTCTTTGTCTCTGTCAGGCAACCGAATTGAAGACGGCAATAAAAGCAAACACCTCTTTGAGCTGAGGTGCTAAGCTGGTTGGTAACAAGTCGTCAATACATACCTACATGGCAGCCGGTTTAGCATGAAGTCAGATTCGCAAGGGCCAAACGGTTTCACGGCCGCAGGCGGCTACAGCGAAAAGATTCTAAGTGAAGAGGAAAAGGCTCGACGCGACTCCAAGATCCGCCCGGAGAGGGAAGCCGCTTTTGGCGACTATATTGTCAGTTGTCTCACAGACCGAACACGACAGATTACACGAGTAAATGAAAGCTGACGCCGGGATAGAGAGTCTTTAAATATGCCAAGGCATGGGATTTCGTTCTTCTGGTAGCCGCGGTCCTGGCAGCCGCAGGCTCGGGTGTCGTATGTTCATGTTGAATATCCCTTCTCTGGAGAGCGGTTGACTGACGATGTATCCGAATCAAGACTCTTCCATTGATGAATGTTGTATTCGGTAGGACCTTTGTCAGGAATACTCCTTAGAAGCCATCATAATGCTCATTAATCTGTCAGGCGCATTGGTCGGCAACTTCACTGGCTACTTTCTCCCCGTTCCTACACAGACCGAAGACCAATTCCGCTCATCTCTCAATACAAATGCGTAGGTATAGGTCAGAGTGTATTCCTTGATGGTTGCTGATGTTTGAAAGGCTATATATCTTCTACCTGTTTATCGGGAGATTCGTTTTGACTTACATTAACAAGGTATCTACTGTTACCGCTTACCTCTTAGATTGCCCACTCACAAATGTAGTTTTGTTACCGCTTAATTGGTATACGGATGTCCGCCTCCATCAGACTGGACTATCTCCGCTGTCTGTTCGGCCAAACGATCCACGTCCTTGACTCGATGCCCCCTGGCGCGGCCGCAGGGACGATAACGACTACGGCGAACACGTTGCAACTGGGAATTTCAGAAAAACTCGGCACTTTCGTCGAGTTCCTCGTGATGATCATTGCCGCCACCGTCATCGCTTTCGTGTACAACTGGGCTCTGGCTTTAGTTACGTGCTCTGTGCTCCTCTTTATCATGATAACTGTGGGCACCATAATCCCGTTTTATGTCAAGGGAACGAGCAAAGTCACCAAGGCCGAAACAAAGTCGTCTTCCATAGCTAGCGAGGCTTTCGCGGCTATCCGCATGGTCGTTGCGTGCGGTGCCGAGTCGCAGGTAGCTAAGAAATTCGCCGTCTGGGCCGAGGCGGCGAAGAAACACGGGCAGAGGACGACGCCCCTTTTAGCTGCGCAGTTTTCTCTGGTATTTTTCGCGTTCAATGCCGCATTTGGTCTGGCGTTTTGGTACGGGTCTAAATCGTACGTCGAGGGTCGGCTTGACAATGTTGGTACCGTCATCGTCGTGCTTATGTCAGTTATGATGATGGTTATATCCCTCGAACGTATCTCGACGCCGCTCATCGCAATTGGCAAGGCCACTGTAGCTGCTTGCGAGTTTTTCACGGTTATCGACGCCCCTCGACCGGATACTGGCAAGCTAATGGAACCTGACATTTCTGCGACTGATGACATTATATTTAAGGGAGTGGACTTCGCGTACCCGAGCAGACCACACGTTCGTGTTTTAGACCAGCTTAATATGCGGATCGAGGCAGGAAAAATCACTGCTATCGTTGGGCCGTCAGGATCTGGTAAGAGTACAATCGTGGGATTGGTTGAACGATGGTACACCTTACATGACCAGTACATAATCGCCAAGGCTATTGATCAAGACGCCAAAAAGAAGCAAGATGCGAAGAAGAAGAGCAAAACTAAGGGCAAGAAGAAGGGCGACGACTCGGACGATGAAGCACCCGCTGAAATCGAATCTGGGCCAATTGTGAACTTGAGGGGATCGATATCAACCTCTGGTCATGAGTTAAATGAGATCAACTTGAAATGGTGGCGCTCTCAGATCGGACTTGTACAACAGGAACCTTTCCTATTTAACGACACTATCTACAACAACGTCGCGCATGGATTGATAGGGTCGGAATTCGAGCACGAATCGGAAGAACGCAAAAAGGAGTTGGTGAGGGAGGCCTGCAAGGAGGCATTCGCGGACGAGTTTATCGATCGACTCCCCGACCAATACGAAACCCTCGTCGGTGAAAATGGCACGAAACTGTCTGGTGGACAGCGTCAACGAATTTGTATTGCTCGAGCGGTCATCAAGAGACCCAAGATTCTCATTCTAGACGAGGCTACTTCCGCAATCGATGTCCGAGGCGAACGAATCGTCCAGGCAGCGTTAGACAAAGTGTCAAAGAACCGGACAACGATTACTATCGCTCACCGACTTTCCACGATCAAGAAGGCTGACACTATTATGGTCCTACAAAGAGGTAAAGTTGTCGAGAGGGGAACCCACGAATCCCTTCTTGAGGATGATATGGGAGTTTATTATGGTCTTGTCCACGCTCAACAGCTTTCGCTCGGAGAACCCACAGAAGCTAGCGATTCTGACATCCCGGAAGAGGAGGATATGGCAACAATTCTTACTCGTGAAAAGAGTGCTGCGTACTCCGACACCATGGCGAATGTGCCGAAAGCGCCTGGGTATAAGAAACAAGGCCTCTTCGGAAGTTTTGGGCGCCTGTTGTACGAACAGCGGTCCCGTTTCCCATTCTACGCGGTTACGGTTGCAGCCGCCATGTGCACTGCTGGTAAGTTGCCTAGGTAGATATCTTCATATCGACTTGAAAATTGTACTGACCAGTGACGTTAGCCTCAAACCCAATGCAAGCGTTTCTCTTCGGAAAGATCATCGTCGTTTTCTCTTACGTCGACGATATACCCAAGTTTACATCCGAAGCGAATTTCTGGTCTTTGATGTGGGTGGTTCTCGCCGTTTCTACGGGTCTCTCCTATTTCGTCCTCGGGTTCGTGGCGAGCAACCTTGCTTTCGTAAGTATCTTATCCCCTTATTGATTTAATATGCATTCTAATTTGGTGTAGTATATCTCCAATATATACCGACAACAGTATTTTGAGGATATCATCTACCAGAAAACTTCTTTCTTTGATGAAGAGCAGAATTCGACCGGTTCCCTGACGGCGCGTGTCGGAGGCGATCCAAAGCAATTGGAGGAACTCCTCGGTATCAACATGGCTATGGTGTATAATTCGTACGTGCTCCCCGCCCTGTGGACTACTATGTGAACGGCGTTATTGACATGGGTTATAAAGGTTCTTTACTCTCATTGGTACTCTAGCGATAGCTTTCGCCTTCGGCTGGAAGCTTGCCCTCGTCGCTACATGTGTCACGATGCCCATCGGACTCGTGGCAGGCTATCTTCGCTTCAAGTACGAGTTAGAGTTTGAGCAGATGTATGCCGAAGTTTTCGCCGAGTCGTCGAAGTTCGCCGCCGAAGCCATCGCAGCCTTCCGTACTGTTTCTTCGCTTACTCTCGAGGAGACAATTTGCACCCGTTATGATGGCTTGCTTACTCATCATGTAACTGACGCTTATAAGAAGGCGATTTGGAGAACACTGGTATTTGCTTTCTCGGACAGTGTCAGTATGGCTTGCCAGGCTCTTATCCTCTGGTATGGAGGCACTTTGCTGGCCTCGAGAGAGTACAATGGGTTGCAATTTTTTGTTTGTTATATGGCTGGTAAGTGCTTGAGATCTTGCTGTTTACCGCAACAAGAAATAATACAAAGTTTGCTAACCACCCTTAACTCACAGTGATCAACGGAGCTGAAGCCGCAGGCCAAGGTTTCAGTTTCGGACCCAACGCCGCGCAAGCCTCCGCAGCTGCTAACCGCATCCTCAGCATCCGCGAGTCGCGCAACCAGGACATGAGCGACAAGACGGCCAAGATCCCCAGTACGGACGGCGGTATCAAAATCGAGCTCCGCGACGTGCACTTCAAATACCCGACACGCAACGTGTCCATCTTCAAAGGTCTCAACATCACGATAGAGAAGGGCCAGTTCGCCGCCCTAGTCGGCGCTTCCGGATGTGGAAAGACGAGCATTATAAGTCTGTTAGAGAGGTTTTATGACGTTCATCGAGGCCAGATTTTGGCCAATGGCACGGATATTGCGAGTGTTAATGTGTATGATTATCGACGTCACCTGTCGCTTGTGGCGCAAGAACCTACCCTATTCCAAGGCACGCTGCGCGATAACGTCTTGCTAGGCGTGGACCCGGCCACCGTTACGGACGAGGAATTGCACGCCGTCTGCCGTGACGCGAGTATTCACGATTTTATCGTTTCACTCCCTGACGGGTATAACACGGAGATTGGCAGCCGTGGAGTCTCCCTCTCTGGTGGACAGAAACAGCGCATTGCCATTGCGCGTGCGCTTATTCGACGCCCCGATGTTCTACTTTTAGACGAAGCAACAAGCAGTCTGGACTCTGAAAGTGAGAAGTTGGTGCAGGGCGCGTTCGAGCGGGCGGCCGCGGGACGCACGATGGTGGTTGTTGCGCACAGGCTGGCTACAGTGCAGAATGCCGATATCATCTTCGTGTTGGGTGAGGGCAAGGTGTTAGAGAAGGGCAGCCATGCGGAGTTGTTGAAGAAGAAGGGCGTTTATTGGCATATGGCAAGTTCTACCCCCTTTACCCCTTAGACTCATTCGGTTGTGGGATATGTGAGCTAACCAACTTGTCAACTATAGTGTCAGAGCCAGGCCCTTGATAGGTGATGCCGCCATCCTGGCAGGAAATGATGTTATTCAAAACATGATGGATAGAGGCGATGTGAATAAAGTATTCATGATATAGATATAAAAAAAACTTCACCATATGGTGCCGATACATACGCGGTTCGTTCCAGGGTCAGGCTTTGGAACCTGCCCAGCTCCGTTTCAATGTAGAATATTAAACTCCGCATATTTAGATTCATAATACCAAATATATACTTGATTGTCGGCAATTTCGGGACAGAACTCGGTTTATGCATTTTGATGCACTGAATATCGATTATGGCTATAGGATAGCATCATCGCAATATATAGCGATGTTCTAGTGTCAGCTATATCTTTTAAGTAATTGGAGATTAACTACAGCAAAGCCATAACTACTAAATTGCCGACTTTTCGACTCCTCTGAGAATATTCGAGTACTTTCAGTCGCTTCTGATCGAAATGGCGATATATAGGAAATTACTCTTTGGATTGATTAGGCTTGAGTTTTTTAGCCGACTTTTCTGCAGCCTCCTGACGACCGCTGTAAATAGCATCTATAAGCATAGCGATGTGCGCGGTATCTTCTCGGAGCGAATCGATTTTCTTGGTGATCTTCTCTTCGCAAGCGATACGCTTTTCCACTACAGCCAACAATCGCTCAAGCTGCTTCTTGTTGTGTCCAGACCTAATTGAGAAAGCGTTAGAATCCCGCTCTCCCAACATTGGTTTCAAGGCATGTTTAGGGCTGAGAAGTGCTAAGACGTAAATAATCATAGATATCTATCGATGTCATCATTTGCCGACCGATATTTAAAAGCAATGTCATGGTAATGGGTTGAATGGAGTCTTGTGACCCACTTTTTCAATGCCTCCTTTTCGTAGTGTGCCTTAATGTCGTCCTTCAGAGCGGCCAACTTGTTAGTGTAGTCTTTGTCTATACCCTTTCGGACTTTGGTTCGCTTGGACTTCCATTTGTCCTGCAGAAAGCAGACGTACGTTAGCTATAATATCTCATAAACGTACATATCAACGTCTACGGAGGAGGAATGTGCATACGATGCTTTCCATGGCCTTTGGTATGCTAGCGCTTGGCTTGAAGTTGAAGTTGAAGTTGACTTTTGACTCTTCATCAGAGCCTGAGCCAACATCAGTTTGGCTAGGTTCCTTGGGGCGAGGAGGCATGTTTATCTAGGCGAACACAATATGGCTGTATTTATTAGAAGACTGTCTGTCGAATTGAATACGAGCAATATGTGTTGACGAGACTCGCCGACAATTGAAGTCTTGCTTTTTCTAAGTTTACATATTTTGTGAATGTTTCCAAGGTTCTCTTTGAAGGAATGAAGTCGGATCTGAATTACTACTCTGATAATGGATCATGCCTTCCTAATATGATAACATTCATCGTACTTTCTCTTTCCATTCACCAGGTTTCTATTGAATGTCGAATCGTCGAACTTTGGTAGAGTTGAAGGAGCAAAGCATAATATGGCTAGGGGCGGGACTATCCGTGGCACGGGAAATTTGTTTTTCCGCACGTGCCTTATCAGTTCTAGGCTAAGTATCCACTGTAAAGTTTATCAGCCAAAAATTATTGAAAATCAGACCCCACTAATCGAAGTAAATGGTTCTTCAGCTAAATTGGACTTGGAACCTTACAACTAAATACATGCATTCGCGATTCGAATTTTAGAACATCAATTTGGTCACAATGGGTCTCGCAGGACCTAGGAAGTATGATTTTTCCATGATAAATCCTCTTGTTGACTCTTCACTAACCTTTACGTCTCTAAAGTCGTCGGAAAATCCAACACGATCCCAATAACACTAAATGGAGTCGCGACGAAACCACCTTTGGACAGAAGATCCTGCGGGCGCAAGGTTGGGAACCGGGCAAATTCCTAGGCGCCCAAAACGCTTCCCACTCTCATCTGCATTCCGCTGCAAGCGCCGCCCCCATAAATGTTCTCATGAAAGATGATACCCTCGGATTGGGAGCGAAGCCCAAGCATAAGCAGAACGCCGAATGCACTGGTCTTGATGTCTTCAAGGACCTCCTCGGGAGGCTCAATGGGAAATCCGAGGAAACAATTAAGAAGGAGCAAGAGGTGCGATCGGGTATTAAGACGAATCTATACGTGGAGAGGAAATACGGCCTCATGAGATTTGTCAGTGGCGGACTTTTGGTTGGAGATCAGATGAAGGAATTGATAAGCACGACCGTCAAAACTACCGAAGAAAAAGCCGACGAGGAGCCTGCCATCAAGTTAGAAGAAACCGCAATTATACCTACTAAGAAACAGAAGAAGGACAAGAAGTCGAAGAAGCGAAAAGCAGAAGACCTTGAGCCTATAGATAGCTCCGATGCCGCCCCCGAGAAGAAGCGGAAAAAGCGATCAAGAGAAAATGGCTCAGCTGAACCTCAAGAAGCTGAGAAGTCTAACAAGAAGTCTAGGAAATCTAAGAAGTCAAAACGAAGAGATGACGAGGAAACTAAATCTGCCGAACCTGAGAGGAAGAAGAAGAGTAAGAAGTCGAAGAAGGGTCCGGAGGACGAGGCTGAGAGCAATGATATCTCTACGGCGTTAGAAGATGGTCAAACAGAAAAGCCGTTGTCAAAAGAAGAGAGGAGGGCGAGAAAGAAGGAGAAGAAAGCAAAGAAGCAAAAGCAACTGGAAACGCCGGATTCCTCAACAGAAGCTACTAGTCCAGCAGAGACCTCAAACCCTATCACTCTAGCAACCCCTCAAGAAAGTGGCACATCAACACCAGTTGGCACTGGCACTTCAACTCCCCAGGGCCTTTCCGCACGTCATTACGCTCGATCACGTCACATCGCATCCAAACGAATGGCTATGTCTGATATGGCAGCATTGAACCAGGTAGGTGCTGATGCGGTATGCTGTATATTTTGAGCAGATGCTAATCATTGACTAGATTTTCATGGTGAAGCCAGTTTAATAGATGAAGTGATCTAGACGGGCGGATTCACTATACGAGAGCGCCTATGATACCCTATAGAGCATGTACCTTTGAATCAAGAACCATAATTACATTCGAATTGACCTCGTGGACAAATTTTATCAATGATGTCCGTGACAGTGGCATCAGTGATCTAGGAAATGCACAGAACAGGTGTATACTTTGCTCCCTAGCTATTGGCCGGCCGTGACATTGGATTTCTCAGTAATTTGTATAGGTACCTAGGTACACATACATGGAGGACGTTCACAGTGTCGAGAATAACAGGCACGTGTCTCACTACATGGTCGTGGTAAGTACTGCTGTCTCATCATGGAACTGATAAATTAGGTGGCCGCATCAGGTGCCCTGTGATTAATCACATTCGGCTTTTTCAATCAATTCTACACTTTAGAAAAAGAACGCCACTATGTCAAGCCTGCCATAATCCTACCTTCAATTCCTGTTTTAACGAGATAATCACTTGAGTCTTTTTAATGTGCAACAACTATACACGCCGTGATAGGTGTAAAGTGAATTCTCCGTTAGGCGTTCTCGAGTAGGGGAAACGTACTAGATTGCAGCCTGCTCGCTCATGACTGGTCAAATCTCATAAATGAGGCGCCGTATTCATGATTTGACATAAATCCTGGAAGCCACGTCGGATTTCCCCACGTTATAGCCGAACCGAGAGCGCAGGCGGCGCCCCGAGATAAACTCCGGTGTGAGACAAGCGATATGCAGGTAATTTACAAGCATTATGGCTAGTGCTGGATTATGACTGTGTAACACGGGCTCTTAGATGGCTAGTAGGTAGGTAGGTACCTAGGACCTGGGTACCTATTGGTAACAAAGCGTTGATAATCGCTCCGATAGGTACCTAACTAGCTACAAGTGGTAACTCGTGGCCAAGATGGTGTTGTTCATACCGCAGCTCACACCAGAGTGGCTTGAAAGAAAATAATCCAGCATGTGATAGGTTAGTCTGTACTGACACATTCTATTCTGACATGTTCTTGAGGATTTTGAGTGTAATGATAGAGTGCTACCTAAATGTTGTATTTTCCCCCTTTACGTCATAATAGGGCCTGCACACCCGACCAATCAAGATGTAGTCTTCATATCTTATTCACTGAGGATTGGCTTCATTTTCCGCCTTGATCTTAGCCTCGTACTCTTGGAAGTTTGTAATTCCCTTTGGCATACCATTCCACTGCAGCCCTTGTTCATCCATCAGCTTCGCACGGAGCTCCATGCTCCTTTTCCAAGAAGGCAGCGAGATCATGCGCTCGTGCCACGCCTTCACGTTGGGGAAGCCATCAAACTTATTCGGCCCAGGGACGTTGAGCGAGGTGTCGACCCGGTCGTTCCAGGGGACCCAAGCCATGTCGGCATAGGTCATCTTGTCACCTACGAGCCACTGCTTGCCCTCGAGCAAACCGTCTACGACGCCGAGAACGCGACGAACTTGTTTCGTGTACCGGTCGATGGCCGAAGGGACCTTCTCGGGGTGTAGGTGAATAAACCTACGTTGTTGGGTTAGAAAAGTCCCCTTGACACTAAAGAATGCGCCACTTACCAGCCAGCTACGCCGTAATAGGGACCCTGGCCACTCATTTGGAAGTGTAGAAATTGGTTTAGTAGATGCTCCTCTGGGAAGGTGTCATAGGATATAGCGTGCTTCGTATCGTATTGCTTGATGAGATATGTTATGATAGCACCTGACTCCCAGAGCGTCAAACCAGTATTGGGGTCTTCTATGGCTGGAACACGGCCGTTTGGGTTGACGTCGATCAGAGGCTTCTTCTTCACATCGTCGAATTTAATAGACTTGACCTCATACGGAATCTGAAGCTCTTCCATAATGAAGACCACCTTCCAGGAGTTAGGTCCCGGAGCTAGAAATTATTAGTAAGACACTTGGAAGCGATAGCTAAATGCTCATGACAGACTTACGGGTCACCCATACACGGATAGGTTGCGTCATTGTTAGCGTGCCTTCCTCAAGATAATTATAGAGGTGAACATATAAGTAATTTGATCGATTGAATCTGATAGCTAACTCGTGTTCTTCAAGGCAGGAAATAGTGAGGATTTGAAGCGCTCTTTATATCGATTCTTCCTCCCGAAGCTCCGAACAAAGAACAGCAAGGGATGACAATATGCTATTGTAAGTCGTGGAGTTAAGTCCGAACCTGCCTGTGAAATAATGACTGAGGTATCATTTTAGATTAAGAGGGGGACGTAAGGGATGATATAGTTGACTTGGCTTAGGATCAGTTTCACGATAACGAAGGGATAAATAACTGCTGAGGACGAGGATGAATGATGAACATTATCATAGAAAGGTGTAACAGTTCTCGATCAATGGAACATAGGAATTTTATCTTTACTTTGCTTACACCCGGAACTTGACAGACTCTGGTTGACTTTCTCCAAATAAGACTTACATGTAAGTTTATTCGGTATATCTCAAACTGAAAGACCAGTAAAAATGAATTCCTGAGGTGCACAGCTAATGAAAACCTAGTACTTATGTTGAATAAGTCTTAGGTTGGGTAACGGAGGGTACCTACGGGACAACATTGAATAGTTACAGCAGCCCGAATGTAATTCATTTAGCCCCAAAGAAGCGTCGCGTGAATATTTCTGAGATTACTGACGTCTCGCCATTCGCTGAAGGTAAGTTCCTCGATGTGAAACTTGAGAATAACTTATGGGAATTTGTGATAGGTATAGACGCTAACGGTAGGCAATCCAGGTAACTAAACTAGAATCCCAGTCGTTCAAGCAACTGAACAAGTTGTTTCTCATTTTCTTCCTTGCATTTCATCATCACTTGCTCGGATTGCATCCGTACAATGTCAGAATTGTTGAGTCGCCAGGGCAAGATAGTGCGAAGGATGGTATCAACATCCGCCACCTTGTCAATGCCTTCTATCGTTGCTGGTCTTCTCACATCTAGTTTCTCTAGCTCGTCCTCCCAGGCTTTTGCGATTTCCCAATTGACCCCACCCTCGACCGGTTGTGGGAGGGAGGAAGGAAACCCGTGTAGTTTAAATTTCCTCAGCATAGCTTGCTCGCTAGCTTCATCGCTCGACCAACCGCGAAACTGGCCACCAGCACCATCGAAAGAACGGAGGAATTCGTACGAAGGGTGCATGATACAGGCGAAATCGTAATCGAGCAGCGCAGTGATGCGCCCGGTCGATACATCGAATAGAAGGTTGTTGGTAGCTGCACGTTCAGTAGGGTCAGCTTAAGAATAATAAACGAGAATTAAGGAGAGGTAGACTTACTAAAGTCAGCATGTATGATAGCTTTGTCTTGTGCTGCCCTGAGAGATCCGAATTGAGCTGGTACGCCACGCTGAACGAAAGCGTCTAAACGATCTCTGATACCATTAGCACGCCACCCTTGAATATAAGGGTTCGAATCCGCTCTCTGAAGTGCGACTTCCAAGCGACCCTTGAAGGAGGATTCGTATGATAACCATGGCCCAGCTCCAACGCTAGTCATGGCTGCACTGACGATTTGGCCATTCTCGTCAAACGTCACACCTCCGAATCCAGTTATGCTTTCAGGGAGCTGATAGTCTTGCAAGGCCTTAAGGATTTTGGCCTTTTGCGAGAGAACTAGTGTCTTCTGTTGAAGATCCATAGAGACAAATGATTCATCCACAGATTTCCCGGGCATCAACTCTTGAATAATCCAACCCTGACCGGACTTGGTGGCGGCACTTCCCCAGGCATATACCGAAGGAACTACTGCTGGCTGGAAGTTCCTGAGCGCTGCGGCGGCCAGATTGATCATCGCCACTTCATTCTCGACCCGGGTTTCAGGACTCATTCCCTCAGCTTCGGGGTTAGTAAGACGCACTATGAATTGCTCAGTGCCATCAGGAATTGGATTACAGCCAGGCTGCCGGGTTCCATCACTTTTTGCGCGGGCTGAAGTTATAGGTGAGGGCAGTGTGATATGATAAACAAAGTTGTTGTACTTGAAAGGACATTCGGGATCATATTGGATGGGATCGATTTTAACATTCGCCTAGTATGTACCACATGTATTTAGCAGATGGCACCTTGAAAACGTCTTTACAGTAGGCTTACCTCTAAGTTGAATTGCTCACGCAGTAGATGCTGAACGAAGTCTAATCGAGCTTGATAGTTGACATGATTATGAGTCATGGTGATGGAATTTAAGTTGTCAACTAAGAAGTAAAGAAGAAGAAAAGCGATTTATGAACACAACATGATAAATGCTTGGTGTGATTACAAGTTGTAGGGTTGGTTGGTTGATGATGAGAACTCACTAAGTACACTCCGAGTGTGTGGATATAACACATGTATTAGATCCATATGTGTCCACTGAAGTGGGGCGATAGATCTGGCTGCGGGGTTTAAACTAACGCTATATTAAATCACATGTTTTTATAATTTTAACATAAAACATATTGAATTATATTTAATGTCATGATTTAAAAATTTTTATGATTATTATTTTAAGTATTTTATTTTATTTTATTTTATTTACATTTATTTTTTTATTTTAACTTATTAATTTATATTTTCGTGGTTTGATTATATCCGTTTTACTCCGACGATAAGTGCGGGGTAGTTCAACGATCAAACAAGGCTTATAACCGGACCTTCGTAGTGTTAGCGCTAATGCAACTCAACGATGCGGCTCAGCCAGCCCCTTGGAGTGAGTTAAGTGTGCCTATAAGACTGCTAATCCAAGTTTCAATGGTTGGATCATCCCGACATCCTTGTGTCATGGGTGATCCTTGTAAGGCTGTCATAAACTACTTAGATCTTAAGACTTAGGTACCCTTACTTTATGTCCAACGTTAGGTCATCTCTCTAGGAACAGTCCTATAAGGCTGCTAATGGCATTTCTATTTTGTCAAAACTAGGGTCGCGATATCATTGACGGAGTCCTACCGGAACGATTTGCCGATGCTAATAAACCTATTGGCATCCAAAGGGACAGCAAGTTTTTACCTAGTACCTACCTGTATCTAGTGTTCTAAGTACATGGATGTGATGAGCGCGCAGCTGTAGCGTCTAAAACGCCTGGAGTAGCCCTGGCAGCGCTCTGACGTTATGTACCTATAGATAAAGAAAGAGACTGTCTTTTTCGGTGAAGCCCAAGGAGTGTGCCCGCGTTGTCGCAGCCACCTATCCCACTTAAATATGCAGCATAACTAGAAGGCGCCAACTCATCTTGCACATATCTACTTAAGTACCTACCTAAATAAATAACGGTCATATTTTCTTTCAGCTAAGAGGGCGGGTGCTTTCATTCTATCGGGATGCATAACTTAGTTGAGACGACTTAACGGAATAAAACAAGTTGTAATCGGAAAAGAACGTTAAAAAGATTGGTTTTAATGCTGAAAAAACTTAAGCAATTCCAATGCTAGGTCATTACTCCAATTCGTCTTGAACTACAGGTTAGTGTAACTGTAGCACTGCTGCAAATATTAGATGATGAAGTGTCCTCGACATTACAAGCGAAGGATCTTACAGGTTTACATGAGGCTGTGACTCTGACTCATTTCTTGTTTCTTGGAGGTATACATACGTGGTACGAGTGAGATTTTTTCCTTTGCTGCATAGTGGCACTGTGGCAGAAGATCGTGATATGATTGCTCATTTTATGTCAAGCCTTTGCTTTTTGTAAGGTCCTGTAAGATGTCTAGCTACCTGCCTGGGGATATTTTACCGAGGAACTCTTTCATGGGCCGACCCCAGCTCTGTAGCGGTATTCCCCTATGTATACCGCATCTCCTAACACAAGGTAGTTCAGAGCTCCTTGCGCAACAATAGAGTCTTTTCTCATACTCTTATGTTTGCATCATGCCATTTTGAACCCTAAGCACTTGGCGCAAATGTTGTTAACCAATTAGGAGACATCCACCGAGCCGCATTTAGCTTTAGATCTAAGTGATCACTCCAAGCTCAGATGATCACAAATGCTCCAGCTGATATGTATATGCATACGTAAGGAGTTTCAGGGAATTGCTCATTGTTCTCTTATTTGCTAGACGCATGTTCTAACATGCAATCCACAGCAGCAAATTGGGGCACGTAGCTTGGAAGCTAATGATTGGTTGGATTGATATAGGTTGCCAACGCCTTATTCGGAGTCGAAACTTATACTGCATGGGTAGGTAGGTAGGAAGCAGAAAACAAGCAGGCAAAACCGGATTCTAACCCGTTTCTAACTGGTGGACGCCACGAACAAACAAAAAGAGACCAGTGCATTCAACTATCCTATGCGGCATGGAGTAATGAAGTATGATAATGAATTGAACTCTAGAATACCTGTCAACTGTCTTTCGGAACTTCTAGTTTTACGTACCTAGCTTAATAAGCAATCAAGACATTATGTTCACTAAGCTTCAAGTTCCTTGGGCGCAGGCCTTGATCTGTTTAAACTTAGCTCTATTCTTCTTCTCAGTTTTACTCAATTTCTGGTCTGCTCAGCGTCTGAGTTCGTGTGGTAAAGCAGAATTGTTTCGGACAGGTAGTTATCGCAACCGTGATCCAGTGGGCTATTGTAAAAAGACCCTTCCAACGCCTCCGCTTGCATTTCTAATTTACAGAAGATCCTTTGACCGATATAGCACAATACGGCCCTACGAAATTCGATGCTGAATTGGGAGAACCCTCAATTTTCAAAGGCCCTCCCAGTAAACAACTCGACGATGCATGGAACAAGTTAGTTGATCGTGAGTTCATTCTTGTCCTCTACAAAGACAATAATGATGTTGTGTTCTAGCTGAACGTGTCCAACAGAGCCTATGATTCTAGTGAACAATGAGACATTGCAGGCTTTCGATCCAACTTCCAAGCCTTCAAAGGGCACCAACGGGCATTATTATGCCACAGTCGAAGTCTATCATCAACTCCACTGCTTAGACATAACTCGCAAGTTTATTTGGCGAGACCATTATCAACATGTGGACACATTCCAAGACCCCCCAGAGATGATATGGGAACACGTTGGTGAGTTCTACTGTTTAAAAGTACTGAAACAAGCCCTAATAATATCAAATAGATCACTGCATAGACCTTCTTCGTCAGGTGCTCATGTGCAATGGAGACGTTGGTCTTATTTTTTACACTGATGTTGGAAAACGGCAACCTGTAGCAAGAGTATCCACGATGCACATGTGTCGAAATTTCTCAGAAATTACAGACTGGGTCAATAATCACGATTCCGAGTTAGGAATTTTCGCAGAGGTCGACACAAAATAGGCTTGCTTGGTGATTCACTCAGTCTTGACACGATGGGATCAAGTTGTCTGGCATAATTCTGTCTTGATCTGTGAATACAGAAGTACCTATGCCTTAATAGGTACTTACATAGTTCTGATGGAATTTGTCAGATACACTTGTATAATTACCTAATTATTGGAACTTTCATTATTTCCTTATCGCTATATGTAAGATAAGAAGTCTCTAGGATGCCATGGTCTGTGTGTTTTGATGCCCTCAAATCTTAGGATCTGACGTGATCTCCTCTGAGACATGAAATGGATACCTTTGAAGAATTTTACAGTTGGTCCTAGATAGAAGCTCTTGGATCTTCAGATCAATATCAATCAATAGTAATTCAATTATCAAGAAGTGCTTCAATCTAACATAAATAATTTATGGTGAATATGTGTATGTTCCCCAACCCAATGGGTCATCCGTGACAACCTTATCTTTATCAATAGGCTTGTCTATTCGTCTATTCCAAGCCCATTGTTGAATCTTAGAGAAGCTCCGGCATGTATGAACAACTTCTGCGACGACCTTCATACTGCTATCGAGTGACGTACGGGCAAATGTAGTCGGAGTTATGTCGCTAGTACACTATCAAGGCAACCAGTATCAGTTCTGCAGCTAGTAGCACCTCCGTGACAACGACTTACCATTATACTTTGGCGGAGCATATCAACGCAATGATCTAGATGCTCTATACCCATTGCATCGTCCGTATTCGACATATCTGCTCCACCATATATAGCCTTCCGAATCATGTTCTTTTGTCTTGGTTAGCACGGCACTTCTCACCTTAGTACAAGACTTACTAGACAATGAAGCTGGTGGAACACCGCTAGCTGGACTACATAGCCGCCTTGTTTATCGGGTATGGGGAGCGTTTTATTATTCATAGGCCTTGCTTCGTCTGTGCTGATCCTGGTGATGCCAACTTGAGAAGTATTAGCAATATGGTAGAAATAACGAGTGAGACACATTACAGTCGTAGAGGCCGGCCCATAGCTTATCATTCGCTTCTGACGGCTCTCCTTGGAATGATGATCGTTCAATGCCAAATGCACTTGAGAAAACCACTCTCTCATTTTCAATGGCTGTAAGCGCAGGCGCTTTTACGGAGAACCGCGACGGAAGGTTAGTTAATAGCATTTTTCCTTATGCAGAATTCTGTGAACTCACAATAAGTAAGGATTTTGTCTCTCGGGGTAGTTGAAAACAATAGGCTCCATATAGCGAAGCAGTTCAAAAATAGAGAGAGAAGAAATACAAGCTTCTGCAAGCGAAAACGTTTGAGAACAAAAGTGGACAGGACTCCTTTTTTTGTGATATCCTCTTCATCGTGAGGAGTCCCATGAACCATTGGAGTAGAAGTGCTCGAACCAACACTTCTGAGACGGATATATTGAAATCCATTACTATCGGCCATTTTGGGTGTGTATTACTAGAGAGCGTAGAGATGAGGGACGACGGGGGACGGATGACTATCAATTCCTCTACGGAAAGGGGTAGGTAATAGGAAAAAGTCATCCGGGATGTAGAGCTAGGGCAGAACGCAACAGCATCCATCCATGGATGACTTGGGATGGTGCCACGGTGTGACAGCAGATGTTTCCATCGCTTTACATAAAATCAAGTTAGGTATATATTAAGTACTATGTAAGATAAGGAGGGGCTAGGCGATTGGATCATAGCACATGTGACAGTGCATAATAGGTTTCCGCGGCTATCCCGTTTCGATGGCGGTATTCTCTCCTTGGAGCCGAGCTTTCTTTAGGCCTAGACCTTCCGCATAAGTTTGAAGATATAATTTCCTAGACTCTGCTCGTTCCCACCTATTCTTGACTTGCATAGATGTGCTATTGGACCTGTATCGATCACATAACAACACCCAAGTGAAATTTTCTACTGAAAATGAAGACACTAATTCCTTTCGGGACTTTCCTTGCCACTGCTGCATCTATGGCAATAGCCCCTTCGCTTAGTATAGTTGTGAGTTCTCAATGCTATATGGGCTTAGACTCTTAGTTCAAATTGACTGAAATCTGGATTATATAGGAACATGACATCCATAGCCCTCAAGTCGGTCATCATTCGACCGTAGATGAAACTGGTACCAGAGGCCTGACTTCGCACAATGAGGAAAGTGTTCCACAAGGGCCAACAGTCGATGAGACCAGCACTAGAGGTCAGTGGGTTACCTCTTACACCAACAAAGAAGGCGGCCCAAGCGTCGATGAGACCAGTACTAGAGGCAAGTGGGTTTCTTCGTACGATGCGGCTCTGTATGGCGGCCAACAACGGGGCTTCCCCGGCTACTGGGTATGTAGTCTATTAGTTTCTGCTTACGTGATAGGTTTGCTCACAAAAGCCAAAGTTACCGACTGGCCCAGGATATCTGGATGTCGACGAGCTTGAAAAAGGTTATAACGCTCACTTGATGATCATGCACGACTCAAGCTCCTGGGTTCATTCGGGTATCAATCTCATCAAGCGCTTCCTCAAGATTAGCGCGTCTTAAGATGTAGTCGCGAGGGTGAATGTTGATAAATGAAACATTGTACGTCAACGAATAGTAGATCTGATGGGAGAGAGGGGTGAGAGATAGATAGTGTGTACTCATGTAGGTAGGTAGGTACCTACCTACCTAGGTCCCTAGTCAACAATCATTTGAAATCCTGGACGAATTCAAAGAATCATTGGTGCCTTCAATAGTGATTGGGATTACACAAAACAATGTGAATATACCAAATTCTAGATAGGCTAGGATTCTTGTACTGTAGTTTAGATGCTGTATGCCTTTTTATCTATCTGAACGCTGAGAGATCCTACCAAGGAACTCTTCCATGGACCGATCCTAGCCCTATGTTGAAATAGACGCAGGTTATGAGTATCATCAATGTATATTAGAAGGTTGAGTTGCTAGGCTTATGGTAGTGGGCTGTAGAAGTGCATTATATACCCTGAGGTACAGGGCGTAGACTCCCAGCCACCTTATATTCCAGCACCCTGTGACTATCATGGGATCTTAGTAGAAGGCTTGACAGACATATTAGGATAGAAAATTGATCTTATAACTTGCTAACCCGAAGAGTAAGTTGTAGACAAACGGCCATGTGAAGCAAGATGAGTCTTGTGTCTTGGTCCTTATTTTCGGGATCTGTTGCCTCCACCCCCGATATTTCGGGACTTTTGTGACTTATTCCCGTCTCAAAGTTCACGTTATCTTCTACCACCAGTTATAAATCAGAAACTTCCTCCATGTTTAGGGCATGGAAGAGCCCCTAGTGAGATGGACAGCTTAGAGATAATTCAGAGACTTCTTGAAATAAAAAAAGACTAATGGATGAGTAACGGTGATAGATAAAATGTCCACTCTTCTAAAAAATTATATTTAAGGTTAGTGTTAGAAAAATAGGAGCATCGTTTGATTAACAATGGATAATGTACCTCCGAGTACCTAGTACTTGGGTATATTGAGTGACTTCCGAAATAGGGGTTAGGTACTAGATACCTACTACATAACTGAATAACGACCTACATACCTACTAGGTATATATATTTGAATATCACATAGCAGGTTATAGTGGAACTATGATTGTTATATCCCAACCACGCGGCACGTTTCATTTTGACTCTAAAATATAACATTCTCTAAGTATTCTACATTCATTCTCTTGTCAATATATATTGCACTGTAGATATTAAAAAACTCATATATTATCGCTTAACACATCATACCCCACTAGCCTCGGCAGTTCCTACATTATCACACTGGAAGATATTATTGGACTTGATCATTTTTAACTCACCTCTTATAATGGTAGAACTTACTTTTATCCAGCAACTTAGCTGGGTCGTTCTGTTCACCGCCCTGTGGATATATGGGCTAGAGACAGCATCAAGCTGGAAGAACATTAAAAAGCATAAGCAGCATCCTTCTATTGGAAATTTGACGGCCCTGACCCCCTTATTCATACTAAATGCCGCATTTGCTAGAAATGCGTCGAAACTAGTACTCCGGGGGTACCAACAAGTAAGTCATATCCACGGATGTACTTATCATCAATGTTTAATATTAAACCATTGACTGAATAGTTCAAGAATCGCTCATTCAAACTTCTTCGGGGGGATGGGAGCGTTGTATTATTACCATTATTTCTCCTTGATGAGTTGTCTACTATTTCCTCGACTATTGCAAGCCCCCACGGAGCTCTCGAACATGATCTACTTGGAAAATATACAGGCTTGGATATCATCCTCAAGAATAGGCTACACCACACTATTGTCCAACGAAAACTTACTCCACGCCTAAGTGTTATGACCCCCGCCTTACAGAGAACCTTGGCGGCGTCCTTCAAGGAATGTTTCCCAAAGACCGACGAATGGGTCGGATGATGATGATGATGATGATGATGATAATGATGATGATTGTATTTACGTCCGTAGGACGTGATATTATTTTAAGTAGTATATACGATAAGTTGTAACGATGGTGCACGTGGACGTCTAGAGTACTCCTAAGTAAGAATAGAGCTAGAGTTTCGCTGACATAATGAAATTTTTCCACCACTCCTGCTCTCCACGCATTACTTCTAGCCAAGGGCGTCGGCGCTTGGCTAGCCGATCTATATCAGAGAAAAACCCTTTCTCCGAGCCCACTTTCTTCTAACGTCATTCAAAACCACCCTCCAACGCCCAATAGGCCCTAAAGCGAGATGAAAAACCTAAGATCGGACCTTAATTACCACAGCAGGATTCGAACCTACTTACATTTGCGTAGTCGTACGCTAATGCATTGCCAGGTGGTTAACCACTACACCATGTGGGCCGAGTGGATCGGATTCAAACCATATGAACAATTCTGCAGAGTAGCCGCAAGACTCTCAGCCAAAGCGATTGTTGGTCCTTCTTTTAGTCACAATGAAACTTGGTTGAACCTTGCTGTTGATTATACTGAATCATGTGAGTTCCGTGGATTTTGTGGTGTTATTTTGAATTCAGTTACTGACGTAAACGTGACTATCTTCTCAGTATTCAAAACCATCGTAGTCCTACGTTCATTCCCAGAGTGGATGTACCCACTACTATATAGACTGCTCCCATCTTATTGGCGATGTCAGGAGTATATCAAAACAGCAAAGAGTCTCCTAGGTCCCCAAATTCAGGAATTGATCACTAAAAACGACGAAGAATATTGGACACCATCTTATGAAGACAAAGATCTAAATGTGCTCACCTGGTTGAGCGTTTTGGCAAAAGGACGGGATCGCAACCCAGAGAGCATTGCTCATGTGCAAGTATTGATTGCACTCGCTGCTGTCCACACTACGGTGTTGAGGATGGTGAATGTGCTATACGATATTACAGCAGCAGGTCCAGCACTGCTAGAAGAATTACGTGAGGAAATAAACACCGCAGTGATTGAGTACGGATGGGAAGATATCCCATATGACCAACTATACAAGCTAGATAGCGTTCTTCGCGAGTCTCAGCGCATGTCTCCGCCCACGGTGTTAGGAATGAAGCGGTTGTTCAAACAATCGTATACATTTCAGAACGGCTTGCACGTTTCTCAAGGCACTTATGTTTGCATGCCGACATATGCTATCGAGAATGACCCAGAGTACACGCCAAATCCAGAATTGTTTGACGGACTGCGGGGTTATCGCCAGATTGTGGCGTCTGACAAGCAAGATGGAAAAGCGGCAAAGGGATTTCGGTTCACGGACCCGGCGCCGACAGTCCTCAATTTCGGGTATGGGAAAACGGCTTGCCCCGGTAGATTCTTTGCCGGCTTAATGCTTAAGATGCTTTTCGCGAGATTTCTCACGCAGTACGACTGCAAATTTCTTCCTGGTACAAAGAGACTAGCAAATACGATGGTACATGAGTTTCTCTTCCCAAATCCCGGGTAGGAAATGCTTATCAAGGAGAACCATCGGAAGCAGCACAATTTTGAGGCGTGAAGGATATTAGTATCAGTGGATTGGACAGGATTTACGACGGATGGATGGTGATTTCCTTGGTGCTGTAGCTATTTCGCTTTGGTGCCGTATCTCAAATCAATGTGAATACACATACCCGTCAGTGATGACGACGATAGGTTTGTTTACGTCTAGTAGGCGTTCCCGTGCTACTATCCTTTAGATTCTAGGTATCTATCTCCTATACACTGCACATACCCGTCGCGGATCCGCCAAAAGCAAAAGAAGCCACCAAACGCCACGATCTGCATGATTTGGAGAAATCAATCACATTGCTTCGGAGTTCATTTATTAAATGCAGGATAAACCAGCTCGCTTGAAACCATAGGATGATCTTATGCCAGAATTGCTCATGCCCGTTTGTGCACCCTGGGACTATATTCAAATTTTTACTGGTAGGATCTTCCTGTACGAGACTCACGGACAGGAAGCTTATTATGAGATAAGGTAGGTAGGTTGCGAATGACCTCCTCAAGACTCAGGCTGCCAGGCTGATTTGATACTTTCTAACGTCAAGACACCGAAAATCCTTTGCCGCTTTATTATCGAAGTCCTATTGCTCTAGAATAATACGACAGGGTCAGGGTTACGTTAGCGCTTGGTCACATAGGTATGTTTGTTGCTGCTCGAGCCTCGTTCCTTAATGAGAGGTAGGTGTGCCAGTCACACATCAGTTGATTTGCCAAAACAACCAGCCTCTCATGCGACCGGAAGGAATTTCCACGGATTCGTATGCTAGGTTGATGATGGATACGCCACTATCACCGGAACCTAAGTTGCCGGTCGCTAACCATAGCTAAGCCGTCCGCCACAGCTCGAATTGCCTCGCTCGTTGTAGTCGGACCTTCAACGCATTGGTACGGCTAATGCAGGGATTGGATATCCGCATGATAAAGGCATCGGGGTCTTGCAGTTTCGATATACCAAAGATCATGTGGTAGCTTGGCATAGGCTGCCGAGATTTTCAGCCCGAATTCTCTATATTCTTCTTAATCACTGACTATGCTATGGAATGAGTGCATAAGATGAAATGAGTGTGTTTCAAGCCTCACTGGGAGCGGGCACCTATATACCTAGATATTTATAGCTACTTACCTAGGTAGGTATCTATGGAAACATAGTCTAAAAAATGACGCAAGTCCCAGCCTCCCAGGTACTCTTAGAGAAATGTCATCTAAACATAGAATGCAAAGTGAGCGCTATCCCGCTAATTATACCTGATGCTAAGAGTTCTCTCTTTACGTCGTATTAATAACTGAGAATTTGGATGAACAAATTTGAAATCGTGCAGGATCACATTTCTAGGCCGTTTCCCCTCGATGAGCTTAAAGTCGTACTCATCAATGATCTTTACTAGAGTAATTTTAGCAGCAAGGTTGGCAATGAACCGCCCTGGGCATGCGTAGCGCCCCGCACCCCAGGTCAATATCTCTCCATCGATGCCCCTGAAAGGGTGAGCACGAAGTTCCTCGATGCCGTTGTCGTAGAATCGTTTACCATTATAGTCCTGAGAATTACCAAATACGCTCGGATCCATAGATTTCGAAAAGTAGGCGACCCCAATAGAGTCACCCTTTTTGAGAAGCAGACCGTTAGAGAGTGTATGATCCTGGTGTATATTGCGGCCACAGACGATGAGCGATGAAGGAGCCAGTCTACTTGTTTCTTTCATGGCTGACTCTAGCTTGTCTAGGCTGTTGAATGCTGCTTGATCCCAGTTTCCGTTGCATTTCTCGTGTTGTTCTGCGATCTCTTGTCGGATTTCTTCCAGAAATTCAGGTTGTCCTGTTAAGTCGATTATAACTCCAGTAGCGAGGTTGGCCGTACTGTAGGTACCACCAGCGGCTACTGCTGCCACGAGTTTAGATAGCAAATAAGGATCTCCGCCAACAGTGTTTCTTTCATCTTTAACCACGAATGATAGTAGGTTTGGATGCAGTATATCTGTACTATTTTCCTGTTGCTGTCGTATAATCTCAGGCAATAAATTGTCGTCCAAGTATTTCCAGGTATGTCGTAGCTGCCATTTAGAGGGCAGGAGCCATACAAGGATGGGCTTTAGCATGTTTGGCACAAAGCGCATTATGAAAGTAGTTGTGAAAACTAGTACCAATTAGTATATTCAACATTCATGTCAAGTATGGATAATGAGAGGCTACATACTAAGCTTGGTGTGTAGTACCAATGTTTCAACAAAATGTGGGCGCTTCGAAATTTCTGGACCGACTAAAGCAAGTGCAATGCCCTCGGACACACATTCAACCACAGTCTTTAGAGGCTCTGTTACTTTCCATTCGTCAGAGTTCTGAGGAAACACTCTATTTATTGTCGCCTCAGTACGTTGGGCTGTGGGTTGAAGTAGCTGAGGTATAGCTGGACTAATTCGACCTAGTAGAATCTTGACGTGGTGATCTGTTATTCTGACAACATCTATGTCGACTAGCCCAGATATGACATTGTCTGAGTGGTAACCACGTGAGTTTGTGATAAATGACGGCAGTCTGTTCAACTCAGGAATAAAACTAGTCGGGAGGACAATAACTTCCTTATCCCCACGAGCCAGCCGCCATGGCCGCCCCTCGAACTTATCTTGTCAGAGTATCCGCGGCATAGGAGTTATGAACAGTAGCGTACCTTCTTGATGCTTTCCTTCATTATCCTCTCTGATTGAAATGCCCATCGTAATTGGCTGAGGTATCGGGGTTGAAAACTAAAAAGGCGGTTGACAACAGGCAAATCATTAGGGTTCTCAGGGTTCTGCTTAGGCTGAAGAAGAGAAATTAAGCATGGAAGGAGAATGACGAAAGCAGCAAATAGTGTCAATCTGGGAATATCATAGGCCTGGCCTGCAAAGGTTGAAGACGGAGCCCAAAGCAAATCGAGGTATTTTTGAGTACTAGTCATTTCTGACTCCTGTATACAATCGCTATGCCAAAAAAGGAGAGAAAAGTCTAGATACTTTCTAGGAATATAGGTCCCTTTGGTGATCAAGCTAGAATAAATAGTCCTCAACGCCCACCCAGATCTTGGATGTTGCACAACACGTTCACATATAGTCGTCAGATCTGCTATAGCCATCCTGCCATATCATTACTACACTGAGTAACAAAATATTTGAGCCCTCTGTGTTTATGAAGGACTTAAAGGGCTTTCAGGTGTTCCTTGAGTAAAATATAGGGGTTCGAACGTACCTAGGTACCTACGGTCCTACTTAGGTCCTAGGTATGATTGCGCAGGTGTAATGATTAACATTTTTCATACAGGGTACCTAGGTAGGTACCTAGTACCTATTTAAATAGCAACGGTTCGGTAACGAGGTAACGACTGAAATAAACTTTCCGAAAAAAAAAACTTCATGTAATAAAATGAGAACCAGCTCCAATTGATGCGATTTAATAAGGAATTCAATCATACTACCGTAGTATTGATAGCTGTTGCGGACCCATTATCAGGGGCTAAACTCTAGGGCTAGGGGGCTAACCTTGGAAATAAATAGCGCAATAATGAAGCGCTAATTCTCCTATATTTACAGGGGGCTTAGCGATAGAAATACAGCACTGGAGCACTAACATGCCCAGAATATGAAAAGATCAACCATGATCCATTTGAATTCCTTCTAATTTGACTAACGATTAACACAGTTCGCTTCGTTGGCTATGCGCGTCACTATATGGACTTGCAGGAATTGCAAGCGTCGACTTTTACACCGTTGATCTATATATTACTACTATTATAGACGCAAACCCGGCACCTTCATAACTTAGGTAATCTATTGAATTTCGGATCTTTATCAACCTTAGGCTTCTCTTCTGTAATCGAATAGTTTCCATGCTGTTACGCGGATCGCACAACTGCCACTGTCTCATGCCAGGAATTATTATGCATCCTTGTAAGCCGCCCGCTCGCTATCTTTTAGAAATCAGGGCGACCTGCATGACGATATGTAACCCGCTACGACGTGAATCATATCATCATCCGCCCGTGAGACTTGGCCGGTAGTTGCAACTTACCCTTAATCTTGCTTTTGTTGGGCAGAGGCTTATAATAAACTGCAAGCCTTCCACTGTCACTTATCTGTCTAGCATTAGCTGATGAGTACCTGTGCAGCTCACCCTTGATATTTACGGTCAATGAAACTGGTCTGTACCATGATACTACCGTGATCACCTTAAAAAGCATCAAATAAGACCGACCAATCCAACGCCTCAAATTTCAACTCGTTAAGTTCATCACTTACTTAGACGTACCAAATATAACAATGTCCGATTTTCTTGCTGCTTTACTCGCACTAAAGAAGGAATGCATGCTGAAGTAACTTGCCTAGTGTAGTAAGTATGAAGTGTATTCTAGATTTAGGGGCTATAGTTATTCAGTTCACTTAGATTCGAATTTCATCTCGAGTAGGTTCGAATCTTGATGTGGGCTTAACTACGGTCCGATTCTGGCTATATTCCGCTCAGTCGTGCGTTACTGCTGCAGTATCACGTCCGTCGGACGTCAACATCATCATCGAATTTCATCTCACTGAGTATGCACATAGTCTGTTGCTCATAGAAAAAGTATTCCATATGTCCTAGTACATGTACGATAAGATAATAAGTCATCGTGTGAAATTACGAAGATTCTCATCTAGGATCTTACTTATGCACGGACAATGAATATCAATATATCCACAAATCGTGATGGTGGTGGGTTTGTGTCGTTGCGAACCTAAGAGCACGGGAAAGTACTCTATTGCTGCGCAAGGAACTTTGAACTACCTTACGCTAGGAGATGCAGTATAGATACGGAAATCTTTCTTTGTATAATTAGCTATCTACGAATTGCTTGCCAAGGAACTCCTTCATGGGCTGATTAAATCTGTGGCTATCTTACAGAACCTCACAGAAGGCTTGAGACATGAGCTGCTACTTTGTTCGAATGACATTGATGTCGGTTCCCCATCCATGCTGTAAAGAAAGACATCTTGACATTCTATAAGTTAACAAGATAGCCGTAGGGAAAACTCCATTTCATCTCCTTGTCATGCCTATTCATAAGAATCATAACATTCCTAATTTCCTCCATGGTGATGATATCATCATGTATACTTCACTCCTTAGTCAATGTCAATTGCTCCTCGAGAGTGTGGCGGCACAATACGCAACAGGCAAAGCGCATGGATCTATGTCACCATCTATCTACGACACTGCGTGGCTTTCTATGTTACGTAAGCCTGAAGGAAAAATCAACTGGTTGTTTCCTGAATGTTTTGACTTTATTCTCCGAAGTCAAATGATGGATGGGTCCTGGGAAGCATACAGATCAGAAGCTGATGGCATCTTAAACACTGCCGCCGCTCTTTTGTCGTTGAAAAGACATCTAAGAGAGACCCCAGACAACCAAGATTTGGTCTTTAGGAGTCGAAAAGCTGAGTTGACACTCAATAACTTGCTAAACAATTGGGACATATCATCTACTGATCAAGTCGGGTTTGAAATCCTGATAATAAAGCATCTCTCTTTGCTTGAGGATGAAGGACTCGCCTTCCAATTTCCGGGATGGGAAACCTTGAAAGCTTTGCGAGATTCTAAGGTTAACAAACTCCCCAGTATCTAGTGGTACGTATATGGATACGCTTTTGTATACCTACCTACCTACCTAGCTTTATTATCTAATTCTTCGAGGCCCCCATGATGAACAGATATTAACAGCTAACATCCAGATAGTACGTAGAGTAATTACAGCATGGTTTATCTCCAAAGATGCTGTAGATATATTCGTCAATATTTGAGACATTGTACTAATCTTCTATAGGTATATGAGGGACCATCAACTCTACATCATTCACTGGAGGCGCTGATCGGCGTCATTGAATTCGACAAGCTCAAGCGGTGGCTTGGCGACGATGGTTCTATGTGCGGTTCCATTTCCTCGACTGTAGCCTATCTAATGTATTCATCAACATGGGACCAAGAGGCAGAATCCTACCTTAGAAACGCTCTGGAGTATGGAACCGGAAATAGGGACGGAGGTGTTCCTTGCGCTTGGCCAACGACGATCTTTGAAGGATCTTGGGTATGTTTACTATACAATTCGCCCTTGTAAGCGTCTAAGACTGAACGACGTAATCTAGGTTATTACAATTTTAGCGGAAGCTGGAGTGCCTATTATTGAGATGGTTTCATCCAATATTGGCAATGATTTAGAAGAAGCTTTGGCTTTACGCAATGGCATCGTCGGGTTCTGTAAGGTGTTCCCCAAAACAACACGGATATGATAATTTAACGAGCATTCCATAGCTCACTCTGCCTTCCCCGACGCAGACGATACTGCTAAAACGATAATCGCTTGCATTACCTGGGTAAGGACATCGACGTTAAGCCTCTGCTGAAGGCCTTCGATTCTGTTGATCATTTCAAAACATACAGGGGAGAACGCAATCCAAGTTTTAGTGCAAATTGCAACATCCTTACCTGCTTAATGACGGTAAAAGATCCGATACCGTATGGAGCTCAAATAGCAAGGGCCGCCAGCTTTCTTTGCGAACAGGTACTCAGTGGATGCGTCAAAGAGAAGTGGGTAAGTTGATCAAAGCCGGTAACCTTCCATGAGTAGAAAGCAGCTAAAGACAAGTTAGCATTCCCATGATCTGTATTGGATGATGCTCCTATCTCAGGCCTTCGTGAAACTTGACCAGATCACACGAGAGGAAGGGGTTCTTCGCAATGAGATATTTACGCGGGCACCCCATCTTAGACAACACATTCCTATGATATCGTTACAAATCCTGACCAAAGTACTTGGTTCACAGGAACTCAACGGCTCTTGGGATAACATATGCGAGGTCACTGCCTACGCTGTTCTGACTTTGTCATCGATAATACAGCTTCCATGGATCCAGCAATTACAAGATGACGGTATCTCAGCGAGTATCAATCGAGGGAAATCCTATCTCCATCTCCATCGCAAGCAATGGAACGAAGGACACTACTTATGGATCGAAAAGGTCACATGTGCGTCGAACATTCTCTCGGAAGCTTATTGTCTTGCTGCTAGTATCACCCGGGTCGTCTCATCGCACCAACCTCAGCCATCACACGCGTTTCAGCTGCCTGCCGTCCTAACGCGTGGTATTCAGGGAGCAATGAGCATTATCAGTCGAACACCACTATTCGCTAAAGTTGAGACTTGTGTTGTGAAAGCAGCAGAGTCATTGACAGCCTATGTATACTTGTCATTACAGCATCAGCCGCTAGACATATTCCCTCGATCGGGAGATGAGCAAGCCAATCACAAATATCAAATCTTCACGCCAGCTATATGGGCAGCATGTAGTATGCTACATGATAACGCCATCAGCCTTTCTCTGCTATGCGAGATGGTGCAATTATCCAGGGTTATGTACCAGGTTGACATATTCATGGAGAGCGCCGTGGAAAGAAATTTGGGCAAAGATCTCCCGAGGGTCGGCGTATTGATCCGGGATTTATTCCGTAGTTTGCGCGCCCCTTCTCATGGGAAAACAAACGGTCAAGGAACCAAGACACCTATCTATGAAGGACTAATTTCCGGGGACTCATCCGCGTTTGAGGACGTCAAGTCCACCCTGACCCGCCTCATCAAGTATGTTCTACACCACCAGGCCGTTCTCAAAAGCCCTGAGAGGTTGCAAAGAACACTTGCTTACGAGCTTGAGAGCTTGATCCTAGCTCATGTCACTCAAGCCGAAGACAACCAGCGTTTCGCACTTCAGGATTCAGGCTCTACTCCTTTTCCCATGGCACGGAAGTTTCCTGACCCAGGGCAAACTTTTCACAGCTGGATCCGAAATACGTCGTCGACTCATACGTCATCCCCCTTTGCTTTCATCTTCTTCAACTGTCTAATATCGAAACCTAAGAAAAATGCTTTCAAAACCGCAAGATCCGCGTATCTGGCAGAAGACCTGTCTCGACATCTCGCTAATCACTGTCGCATGTATAACGACCACGGGTCGATCGCGAGAGATAAAGACGAAGCCAACTTGAATTCGGTGAACTTTCCAGAATTCCACAGCAAGAGAGGAGTTGGGCCAGATGATGAAAAGGATATCAAGGACCAGCTTGTATGGATAGCGGAATACGAAAGGGATGGATTCCAAAATGCTGCCGCGAAGCTGGAAGCTGAATTGGGCGATAAGAATTTGATGGATGCCCTGAAAGTATTCATCGACGTCACTGATCTTTTCGGGCAGATATATGTTCAGAAGGACCTCTCGCATTATATCAAATGAAGAATGAACCATTTGTTGATGGGGATTGGATGAAACGTAACCAGACTGCCAGATCTGAGTTTATTTACATTACACACTCGTTATATACAGAGCTCTTAGTCAAAATATAATCAACTTTCTCAGTAGGTAACTATGGGCTTCAACGGTTTTCAATATTTATCAATGTTCAAGGTCTCACCTATTGCACCTGTGGTCTCAAATTGAAACCCCTTAGGATTCTGTAGTTCCAAGCTATCGTTCTAAGAGCAGGTCATCTATGTTATCTTAAAGCTGTTTACCAAGGCATGAAGTCGAATCACAAGTCGCTCAAGTCCTGAATATATTCTTTAACTTATTTATTAGGAAACTATCATCTTCAACTAATTACTACCAGCCAAAGCGACTCCTCCCTCCTCACAATTTGAACTATTAAGTAACTCCCCCGAATCAGAAAGCCACGATGTAGAAATCAGAAACCCTCCATGAACCCTTTTTTTTCTCTTTCCGCCTCGTAAATGAAAGTCAGACGCCAGATTAATGCAAGGTGTGAGATGCCATTCTGCCTTATCCGCCCGTAAACTCCGTGCTAGGAAGTGACTCGATATCGTGAAGTCGTATCATTCCGTCGTTCCGAATAGGAGAAAGGAGCGCAAAGGTCTCGTTCCGATATTAAAGGAGTGAAGAACGGACCGTTGTAGTAATAGCAGTGGTAGAAGAGGAGTAGTGGTGGTGGTACAGTTTCCAGGGGAGATTGACAAGTAGTGTAGATGTACTACTTATCCCCTTAGTTGATCAGGATGCGGCGTCCTTCGTGCTTCTTCGCCTTCGGCACCACGACGCTGAGGATGCCGTTGTTAAGCGAGGCAGCGACGCTGTCGGAGTCGACGCGGCTGGGGAACTGGAAGGTGCGTGAGAACTCGCCGACGCTGCGCTCGGAGACCCAGAAGCGGTGCTGGGGCTGAGTCGGCTTGGGCTGCTCAGCGACCTTGTTCTTGTCCGTCTCGGCTACGCTGACGGTGGTTGTAGACGGGGTCGAGGCGCTCTCTGGGTCGTCTTCGACCGTGGGCTGGTGCGCCTTGTCATGATGCTCCTCCTTAGGGGCTTCGGCAATGGCGCCGGCCTCGGGTGCCTTCTCGAGAAGGTTGCTGGGGGGAGTGCCGGATTGGTAGGTGCGCTCGACGCGGCCGCGGACGACGATGGTCTGCGGGTCGGTGAACTCCACGTGCACGTTCTCCTTCTCGATACCCGGGAGCTCACCGTGGAGCTCGTAGTTGTCCTCGGTCTCTCTCAAGTCAAACTTGGGAGTAAAAGTGGGAAGGTGGCGGGTGTGGCGACCGCCCTGCTGAGAAGCGGTGGTGTTGTTGTTCTGCAGGGCATACTTGTCGAAGTCGTCAATGAGACGGAAAAGACCCGTGAAGTTGGGCTCGGCGGGAGTGTAGAATCGAGGTCCGAACATCGACATTTTGGATGATGTGTGGAAGTTGTTACGAGGTAGTAGAGTAGTTGTGGTTGTGGTAATTGGTTTGATTTGCTTGGTAGCTTTGATGATTCTGTGCGGGTTTACTTTAGAAGTAATGGCGCGAGTAGTTTGCATAAAATGCCTTGAGTGTTGTGTTGTTTCGCGTTTGTGTTTATTGTTCTGTTTTGCTTTGTGTCTGATCTGGTGAACGAGGGAAAGAAGTGTCACGATGTCTGAGGCTGCCTTAAATAATTGAGAGGCGGCGATGGATGCACTTTCTACGATGTTCAGGAAATAACTATGGAGTTGCGAGATGATTCATCATTGGAACAATCTAAATTCATCTAGAAAGGCGTGGACTATTCGATTAGTGGCTGAATACCGTATTGCGACATTCGATAACGTTCTTTCTCATTGTCGCAGCGACAATTAGTCTCACGATCTTACGCGAAGTTGAGAGAATTCACCAGAACATTCTACAACGTCCCACAACATGCAGAAATTTCCACACTGCCAACACAACTTTCATCGTACGACATTCTGTGACACTTCAATTCTTGAAAACTATGAAAACATAATATCAATGATTCATTTGAATTGATTTGCCAATATTATTCGATGCATCATCTTAGATGACTGGTAGAATTGACTCGAAGATGTGTCATAGCTGCTTTTCCGATGCAATCGATGGAAAGGGGCTGGGAGCAGGGAGTGGGTCTATAACGGTACGATTACCTAAGTTATTGTAAGTAGCGAAGTACCTGAAAAGTCGCCACAATTTAGTCCTAAATCCTGAGACTGTGGCGTGTGTGGCTAAGAGCTTAGACTTGTCGATCGCGGAATTTCTTCGGGTGATGATCCCGTCGTCGCGGGGCTGTGGTGGCGGTGCGAAACAGGAAAAGTTGTGGCTAGTAAGGATTATTCAGATTATTCAGCCCTAGCTGTTTAGGTCTTGCTCTCTGCGCACAGGATGGTCCTTGCTATCAAATGATCATCTCGAGCACTAAGGGTCTTGGCAGGGGACCCATCTTGGCCCGCCATGACGTCAGGCTATATATCGAATCAATGGGAGGCGCTTTCTAATTATTATCTGTTTTATTTTTCTCCATCTCGGTCGCTCAAATTTACCCATCTTCTACTAGCAGCTTACGTAGGAGAGCTTGTACATCGATGTAGATCACGGTTCTAACCATCCCTGCCATCCCCGCATGCATGACAGAAAATGGCAATTACTCGAGTGAGCACGTGAATATTGGGGGCACTTTAGCAGGGTACTTCAGAGTACAGCAGGGTAAAGGCAGGGTTTGGGCATGTAGCTCAATGTAGGATGTATGTATGTATAGAATGCTTGTTTACTTGCGATGACGTTGGTCTGCATTTCCACTTTCTTGCCATACCACGGTTCTCTACTCCGGAAATGACGCCGGTGGCTACTCTTTCGGACGCTCGTAGATTATTCTGGCAAGTCTAGCAGACATATGTCATCCCAGCTCATTCCGGGTTACCCATGGATCTAATTGTACCGAACAAGGCCTTGCCAAGGGGTGGGTTGTCTCGGTCCATCCGAAGAGGACCCTGGAAGTTGTCTAACTTGTCTTTCGGGGTAATGATAGTCGTGATAGTTCATACCATGCGCACCATGTGCACTTCATACTTCGGGGGAAGAAAATTGCTACTAGGTACTAAGGTCCAAGGCCCAAGGTCCCAAGATGCAGCGACAACACACCGACTCATATCGACAGTGGACAGCTGTATTCCGTATCTGTATGTACAAGCTGTACAAGCTGTACAACCTGGAAGATGTACGCGCAGCAGCTGCATGTGTACCTACGCACATCCATCTCACCTCCGTCCGTACCTACCAGGTACACATCCATGGATATCATCAAAGTACCATCACCATCACTGTCATCACTAACATGAGCATAGTGAGCTATAATCCAACCCATCTTGGCATTCTTTCCAAATATGTCCACATCATTCGATAATGACGATAATTATGCAAATGGCGTTTCCGTCGTGTATCTTCTTCATTATACCGGTACTATAGACAGACATACTGCAACCAACTGCAACCATGGCTTCGCTGTGGGGCGCTATCTATAGTACAATATCGTGAAGACGCCAAGCGCCACTTTTTTTTCTGCGTCGTTCCCCCTCGTAAAAGCGTGTATATACAACGACAAGCTGTACCTTCAGTCTAGCATTCTTTTTTTTGCTTGTTTGAACTTATGCTTGCTACGCACAGCATAGCCAGCCGAGGCTAGCTCGACAAATTTTTGGCTTTCGCCACCTCCCTGACTTTCGGCGGTCTTCCCTCCCACTGTACGGGGTCACGCCCCTCGTCATCGATACGGAGGAGGCATATGCTGTGAGGGAAACCCTACAGCGATGTGCATGCCGGGCCTTGCTCCCATAATTGGACCGGGACTCTGAATGCGATTGAACAATCCGATTAGTCTCCTGCCAACCGACGGTTCCAATTCGGTCCCATCTCTTGCTATCTTGACCTCCCTATTGGAATTCCAAGGGTTTCGTAGTCCGCGTGTTCGGTAGAATGGAAGTCTCGTAGTCGCGAGCCATTCAAGCTTGAATGGTTTGCCCCATGCCTTGTTAGGGCCTCCTTCGCCTTCCTGCGCGCTCGCCGTCTCGTCGGAATCTTCCGTCTCCGCGGTCGAGTCGGCGTCGTCTCTTTCCACCTCCCAGAAAATAGTTCCTCTCGCCGAGTCGTCGATGATTCGTCCACGCGGGCAGGTATCCGTGGCTTCGGTTGGAATAGCTTTAGGTAGATCTAAGTTACTCGTAGCCTGCACCTTTGGCGCAAATTCAATGGCAGCCGCCGGATCGTCGTTTATAGGCGAGGTCATCTTGGCATAACCATAGTATTCGCCAGATTTATTCGCAGAAAATATCAAAAAAACATTATCAACCATCTTTTTGTAGGCTTTGTTAGACCTATCTCTCGGGACCAAGGCTCAGTAAAAAATCGAGAAAGTGACTTACTTTAAAGGCATTATTCAATACATCTTCGTTATGAGACTGGGTTGCCCAAACGCCATTCCGAACGCTCAGTTCTAAATCTTCCACCGTAAGACTTTTCAGAATAAAGAATTTATCTTTTTGTGGACTTATATCACCGCTGTTTGTATTTCTGGATTCAGTTTGTGTGTCGGGTTCTGATATCGTTGATTCCGAAGGCTTTCCTCGAGGGCTTGTCATGGATTCGGCCGTCGAATTCTGTACACCAGGTGAAGTTGCTGCTGGTCCCGTCGGCGCCGTCTGTCCACCCACCCCCTCGACTGTACTTTTTCGTAGTCTACTGACTAGTCGTACCGACTGGAATTTTGAGTCATGAAGTTTCTGCTGGGCCTCGATACAGCTTTGTTCGTCCTTGAAGTTCGCAAAGGCGCAGTTACTCTTGGATATGAGAAAGAGCGATTCCAATCCTGGTGCTTCTTTGCATACATGCTGGACCAAGCTCATTAAGTCGGTTTGCGGAGGTAGATTCCCTATCCAGATGGCATGGCCTAGCAAGTCTTAGCGTTCCTAGAGTCCTAAGTAATGGAAGCCGGAGAAGCTCACCGCTTTGTCGGGGTTTTCGTGGAGGACCTCTGACAATGTTAGATCGCGAGTCCGGAGTAGCTGAAATATATTATTAGCTATTTTAACGCATTGTTCTTTGAAGATTAGACATTCGTACAATCACCCCGAGTAGAATTCGCGACCGCACTCGTCTGATCGTTCACATGTGGCGGTGACATGTTTCTTATATCATTTGATGAGCCATCCGCTAAGATATACTGTCCTGGATTCATCTGATTTTGAAGAGCCGGATGCGGTGATTGATATTGGTTTGTTGGAGGATAATAGTAGCCGGCCGCGGACAGAGGGTGCTGAGACTGGTTCATCATGGCTTGGTTCGAGTAGTAATTCAAGTTATGCCGTGGAGTCATGTTCGATTGCTGTGGCATTTGGTGTTGTTGTTGCGGCGACGAAAATTGGGCATTGTAGTAGGACGATAGCTGCGGATGTTGGGCTACATAGTAGGGTTGGCCTCCAAGTTGAGCCATATTGGGCGGCCCTGTGAACTGAGCGATTTGCTGCATGGGCTGGATCATATTAGATGAGGGGGCGGCATTGTATCGTTGCTGCGGCTGTCCTTGGTTATAGTTAGGTCTATATCCGGATGGCGGAAGCGCGGCGGCCATTGCGGTCATATTGTAAGGCCCCTGGCGGGACGGTCCCTGGGAGTGAGACATCTCGAGCTGACCGGAGAAGGCGTTCGGTGATGGGTCGTAGGTTTGCTGGTACTGACCTTGAAAGGCGGGATTGCTCACGGGGTTAAGACCCTGCGGCAACAGCGGCGGCCCTTCATTCTGTGCGCGCCCTTGATAGGCGCTGCCGACAACGTCTCCAGTCGCAAACTCGTTGTTTGCCGCCGAAGGCGGTGGGACATCTTCCATTGGATCTCGCCAGATGTAATTTTGATGACTGGAGAGGAAGAGCTCGGATGCCAAGTCTTCGCAAGCGTTGCTTCAAACCTGTAAACAAGCTGAGCGAGCCTATTCTTCTAATACTTCCTTGATAGACTAGGTGTGGCCAGGCGTCTGATAAACCCTAAATTGTTTGAAACCCCGTAGTCCTGATGAGGCTAAGGAAGGAAGAGAGGTAGTCCTGCGTGATGTGGCGCAAATCAACGAAGGCTGAGCCGCTGCAGACTAGGGCTTGGTCAAGATCCGGACAGGTCTTGACGATGTATCAGATCGGTAAGGAACGGAGCTCTCGTGTACCTTCTAGTGGCACCACCAAGTAACGATTAAGTGATTATGCTTGTGGGATTATGGATGGATCTACCGTCCGAATCGTCCAATCCGAGAATGAAAACAGATCCGACGCAGGGATGGCATCAACAACCATAGGTGGGTGAGATGGGTAACTATGGGGTATTGGGGAGGAGAGGGTTTTGGGCTCCCAGGGTAGAAAAAATTCGATTACGGTGCTCGGTTTCCGGTAGCTATTTAACGGCAAGGACTAGGACGGTGACTCAAAATAGCTTCGACGTGGATGTAATTATGGGATTGCCGAGGAGGACTCGATGATCCGTGTTACGAAGAGGGTCCCAGAGAAGTTATTCTTCTCTACGAGCCCCAGGGGGAAGAAGTTAGGTTATGTCACGTATGTAGGTAGGTTAATGCGAGTATCGACAAAAATATTAGACGATGTGGCTAATTAGGAAGCCCATGTGGCCCGACGTGACCTTTGACAATCCCGGTCATTAGGGCATCAAGCAGAAGCGGTCATTATGTAACGACAATCTTTCCCTTTTCCTTCAGTATGTATGCAGTATGGTATGAGGGAAAACATCATGAGACAACGTCAAGAAACATTACAAGGAAGTTGACGACTCGCGGCAATGCGGGTGGCTAAAAAGCTAGTCTTGTCAAGCTCGCCTTGGACAACGACCGCGAAGTCTAAGTACGGTAGTACGGGAGTACCTTGGGGCCCTCGCCAGGGCAGATCAGACGGCGAACCAGAGAATGGAGAGAGATGCAGGACTATCCCGGCTTCAGGGTCCCCGGAGTGGATGGGTTCACAGCGGGTGGCCCAGATAAACGACGGGAGCCGAACGAAGCATTGGGAACATGGGAAGGGACATGGGAAGTAGAGAAGTAGAAGGGGAGTGGGAAAGGATAAGCCAATGGGCTAACACGAGTATCAATAGCAAGAAACGAAAATTGGGGACCAAGATGAGATGGGAATTTGCAGCAGACATGGTGGTGTGTGTTTCGTTGGCGCCGTTTTTTCGCCACCAGACCCTTGGGTCTTCGTTTTTGGGGGTCCATGGGGTCCCATGAGTCTCGAAGCCAGTTGTTACTGACACCCTTTGACGGGACTGTCCCAAATCCCGACTCCCTACTCAGCCACAAAAGTTCTAGCCGGGCCCTCAACAAGGAGATTTTCTGATTCTAAGCAATCTAAGACCAGAGCCTCCATGGGCAAGCATAAGATTGTCAGATTCGTGATGTCGATCCCGTCACAAAATCTGTCGGTACCGATTACGATCAAGGTCTGAACGCGCAAATCTGTCTCTGCGGGTTATATGTAGATAAAATGGATCGCCTTAGGACCTTAGGTAGTCCATCTAGTGTGGACCATCTAAACCGGCGCGGCTATCGTTAGGACCGATCCAATCCTACGCGGACCCGAAGAACTATCCCAGGGACCTTGAAGAACCTAAGCTGCTAGGTAAGATAATTGATCATGGCTACCATGACTTCCAATGGCTTGAAGCGGAAGCGGAAAGCGGAACGGTACACTAGAAGTTTTAGGACGCTACTTGAGAAGACTAATTTTACCTTGTATGTATACGCTGGTCGTTTCTAGAATTGGCGCCGGCTCCCAATCGCCAATGTAGATTGTCCATCTGGCTTGTAAGATGGTTTCCTCTTGCGCGTCAAAGCACCGATATGCACGATACCCCACGGAGGAGGTACCTGGGCTACCAGAACTAGCACTAGAGGGCCAGATGGCTAGAGGGCTGGAGGGGTTCAAGGTTCCTCGTAAGCAGCCAAGCAAGGTGAGTTCCGCTGCACTTACAGCGAAGCAATTTTACAATTACTGTAAATGAATTGAGACGGTGAGCAAGACCCTGGACTCCTGGAGGTGTAGAAAATTAAAAGAAGAAAATTTCGGAAATATGACGTGTCTAGCATGGATTTCCTAGAAAGAAATCGCCCCGTCTTGCCCGTCCACAGGATAATAGGATGATTAATGGTAATAGGAGAGGGCTACATATTAATTACGACGATTTTAGGGCATGCCGTCGGTTGGTTTGTCGTCGTAATGTCGTCGGTGGCCCATCTTCATTTGCATTTGCCCATGTTATGCAGGTGCTTGGTGCAAGTAGTCCATGTAAGTATAGTGTACAGTACAATACAATACATGGTATTTACATAGCCCTTGCTGGTTGCTGGTTGCTGGCTTTTGTCTTTCCAAGGCGGTTTCTACTAGGTGGTGGGTGGAGGATGAAGATCTGTGAATCTTTGATCGGCAAGCTTGGTTGCTTGGAATGATGAAATGGGAAGTCCTGGAAGTCCAGGGCTCGGCCTGAGCCGCAATCGACTTTTTGTCGGATTGTCGCAAATGGGATCGGGGAAATTGTAGATTGGTGTTTTCCCATCCCTTCCCCCCCATCACCCCCATCTCTCCCTGGTCGATGTGGAGATCGCTGATCCCTTGAACCCTGAGATTTTCTGGGATTTCTGGGATTTCCTGGGAATTTTGGGAATTTTGGGAGGAGCGATGATGTCGATGATGAAATGTCTCCAGCTTGGCCCTGATGAATTCTGCAACTCTGCGACTCTGATGTCGTATCAGACAGGCGATGTTTGGTAATGAGGTCAGCGATCCTTTGCAGAGAGATTCCATTGGTGTCCACAGGTCGACGTTTACTGCTTATCCATTTCCATGATCGGTATTTTGCACATGCAGTAGCCAAAGTACCTCCAGTATACCCAGACTTATAACCCTGTAAACCTTGTAAATTCTGTAAACCCTGCAAACCCTGTATATCCTGAGTACGTACACTTCCTGTAGTGTAAGGGATGTGCGATGCGATGCCATGTACAGGTGTACGGAAGGCGCAAGTACAAGACTCGCTGAGTTTTGGTATCTTCCAGAGGGTACGGAGCCCGGGAATTGTACACAATGTACCTTGGCCGACCCAGTCTAGGCCAAAGTCGCATTAGAGTGTTTTAATGCGGAGAAGGCGTCAGACCACAAAGCCGAATGATGATCAGCGCCCTTTCTATCTGCTGGAATCGACTATACGTTTAATGTTGAAAGCAGGTACTGCGCCGTATCTTAATTGTGGCTTTTGTGTAACATGATGAACCAAATATGAGGGTATAGACTCTATTCTTAAATCTTAATTTTACTATAATTTTATTAAAGGATTTAGACAATATTCTAGACGTTTCTGCCACTACGAATTTGCTCGTTTGTCAATAGTTATCGGTCGACGGTCTTGTTTCAACACTTCTATCGAGCACTCACGTCTTACCATGTACTTAGCAGTCTGGCAGTATGCATTTCGGCTCTCGGTTCGACAATCCTCCCAAAAGTCCTTCAAATAAACTCCGATCGCTTATTCGCCACTTCTCCCTTTAGGTATCTCGGTCCGCTAATCTGACCAGTCTATTATACCACATACTAGCCCGTATACGACCAGACGACTAGGTACCTAGTAGTACTAGGCAGTTTGATATCTCATCTCTCAGTTTCTTTTATTCATTGATCTACATGATCAGGCATCGTGTATCTCTATTAACGAACATGTAAATCCCTTATGCATCATGCAGCATGCGCATTATTACAAGCATTAGCTGGTACCCAGTTAGGAATATGTCGAGGCACCTGCCAGGTAAAAAACTGGATTGGGTTGGGTGTGTTTGCGAATATCACCAACGGCGCCATACCTATACAGCCATATGACCCATCTATCGCCAGCATCGATGTCGCTCTTATTTAGTTTCATTTAGATATTCATTTATGGATGTTACATTGTGCGGTTTTTAGTTTCTTAGGTTGCAGCTCGCGACTAGTCAGCTGGACACTAGGTACCTACCTACCTGGTAGTTCCTAGACATGTACCTGGAATTGTAAGGGATAACTCCCACTAAATTTCGGAGTTGAGGGTAAGCTGCAAGGAGTGCTAACTTTATTGTAGTGAACTGTGATTCAATGTATTAAGTAGCCCCAGGTAGGTACTATAATGTTATCAATGTGGCTTTAGTAGAGGCATTACTGCGGAGCCTTTGCTCCGAAAAAAAAAGAATGTGCCATAGCCCTAATTCGACTAATTCGAAGCTCCAAAATTCGACATTTGAAATCAAAGTGATCAAAGTCCGGACTGTGCTGGTAGATGGTAGTACTAGCATGAACGCAGCGCAGAACAGCGCCATGCAATTTAAGTGCTAGGTAATGTAGTATTAGCTTGAGATCTGTTAGTATAAGATACCTGCATGTAGGGTACTACCTAGTATCAATGTAGGTCAGTAATTGCTGTACCTACCTACCTAGTATGTAGGTCAAAGTTTCAGGGCTGTTACCTTGTTACACACCTTGAATTATACAGAGCTAGTTCCTTCGACTTAGCTTGCCGGAGGAAGCTTGCATGTGATCCGTCCCGTGCAGTCCGGGATCTGCGGTAGCGATTTCCAGAAATAAAATGCCGATAATTCCCTGCCCAACATTGGCGTTACACAACTCAGCCTCACTTTTCCAATTCCGTATAATTGCCCTCTCATCCCTCTTCGTTTAAGCTTAGCAGACAGGCAGCTTAGCATGTTAGGTATAATGGACAACTCTGGACCTCTCTCAAACGATCGACCTTGCCACCGCGTTATGCAGTCTAGGCTCTACCGACACCGACAATTTTCTAACGGGCAACCAAATTTTTTAGTCTGACAATCCGCCTGCTTCGTCCTCTCCGGCTACTTGATATTACAGCAAATACGAGCTGGATAATGCTTCTTCGGGAAATGATCGACATCAGATAGTCCTTCCGATACCCAGATACAGGTACCTACCTAGTTCCAGGACCTCGAGCTTCAATGATTTGCAGCACTTCTACCTAAATCCAACTGTATTCGTAAGTCTGCTTCGACGCTTTTCAAAGCAGCGACGGAGGCCTCAAAATTCTCTATCTTTCTTTACCGTACCTAGAAGCTACTTAGCAATTCAGCTCGATCAAGCACCTAGCAGCTTCCACAAAGTAGCTCATATAGGCTCACAATACCGCTTAGATACCAACTAGCCGACCTCGGCCAATCCCCTCCACGTCGTGGGACTGCGCTGACCACAAGCACTATCCCTTGCTTTCGGGACTCTTGCTCCCATGACAAGCATATCAAGTTGTAACGCACATTAGGACCTAACGGCCGACGCGTTTTCTCGCCTCTCAGGTACATTTTATAGCGTGAAAAGCGCTTATTTACCCTGCATAATTCTCCAACAATTAGGTACCTACCAGGTAGGTAGATATGTAAGTAAGCACCAGACTCCTTCTGTCGCCATATCATTGTCATTTCTGCCCAAATTGCCACAAACCGTGGTTTCATCTACTTTCCGTCTAAGATGGCCTAAGATGTTCTAGAATTCCTAGCTATAATTCTATCCTCGGAGCTGTCTCCTTAGGTGCCCCTCAACCTCTAGGTAGCTTCGATATTTTCTTTTCTTTGCCAGCTTGTTTCCCCACATTGCTAGCTTAAAGCTTTCAGAGCTGTCTTGAGTTAACCAGTCGGTTCTAACTCACTCCGGAAGGCAGCTCGAGCCGCAGGAATTAGCAAATGACCACGTGGGAGGAACAGCCGTGATTGGCATACAAGTCGTGGGGGAGGCTCAACCAAATCACACTTGCGATGCGCACTAAGGAAGCGCCTCAACTGTGAACTGACGTGTATCTGACATTTCATGAGGTTTCGTTTGACTTCACCTAATCGTAGCATTGTCTCGCCTGCGTCTTCTCGGAGCTTTATCAGGTCTGATGGCCTAGTAGAGCTAGGGTGGCAACTCAAGAACCTAGCTTGTCAATTTGCAACAGCTAGAGCGCAAGCTACCAGCGACACCACTGGCGATGCTAACAGTGCTAATTAGAATTAAATCTAAGCTCACTGGTAGGTGGTGCCCACACAGGTGCTAAGACCGTTACTAGCGACATGTATTCTCTGTTAAGGCTAGCCAATGATTTTGTATGAGTGGAATGTTTGCTATAGCCCTACTAGGATATTTCCCAAGCTATCCAATCATACTCATTAACTCGACCCGAAACTGCTATGAGGAGGGTATGATATGATTTACTAGGTAGGTAGGGCCGAAAAGGCAGCTTCATACATTCATGCTAGAGAAGAATAGGGGCATTGACCCGTCGAAATTCGAACAGTTTGCGCGTCTCGAGCCGCCGGCATTTTCTGAATCCCCATTTGCCACTCTGATCCGTCGGTACCATTATGCCGGGTCAAATATACCCCCTTTGAAGAACATTCGATATACCCCTAATTTTGGAGTAATTTGGAGTTGTGATTCCGTCTCGAATCCGGCTACGTGCGTTGAACCGGAGCGGTCCGTAGCGACGAGAAGTAAATCGGTAGATACTGGCAAGATCTCGAGACGTTATACGGAAGGTCTTCGGAGCCGGTTGGGTCATAAGTGTAGTCGCGTGTTGTAATTTTCAAACGGGTAGTGGCATGATTATCCGGGAACTCGGGGGGTGGTTATGTCAGCTGACGCGAGCGGGAGCCCCGTTCCTCCAATCACTGCCTGCGGGGGTCGCCGGCTACCTATCACATGGATATCATATATCATCGTATACGACGGCCGAAAAGTAACGAAAACAGCACCGACAACATAACGACGGTTCTAGCCCTTTAAAAATCACGCGAAGGATGATATAGAAATCAGTCTATGGCCTGTTCCAATATTATGCAAAATTGGAGTTGTGACCCGAGGGATCCATCGTGTATGTTGACCGCAGTTTCTTTCCGCCGGCTTCGGTGCTGAACACCCTTGATCAAACCGAGTTGTTGGGGATGAGGCTTGAATTGTTGAGAACATTTCGGATCCGTCAACCCGGAACTTATCGCATTTACTGTTATATCATGAATTTACATAATTATCTGAGGCTGAAATACTTTGGTAGATAGAAATTTGAAATGGTGCGATGGTACACAAGCATGGATCTTAGACAAGAGGCTATCCCCCACAACCGCGTCCGTGATGAAGTCCGGAATGCAGATCTCGGAATATTGACATGAACTGGGCACGCAGCGGTCCCTGCACCGGACTAGCAGACGTCTACCGATTCAAGGACGGCGAAATGGACAATCGGGCTAGATAGACGAGAACACGGGGTTCGAGTAAGCGAGAAAACAAGAATTATTAGGCGAAGAGCCCGGAGATGCGCAAGCGTCTCTCGCTTATGTCCCAATAGCCTTGGAAGCACTACGTTAGGGGTCCCAATGGGTTAGGGAAGACGTACCGCACGATTGAAAACAAGTTTAGTCCCCTGTCTTCGAAGCGAATACGGGGTTCGTGCTCAAAAATAGAGCCTCATTCTGGAGATGAAGGATCATTAGCATATATGATACGAAGGACGCATGATCACGAAGCGTAGCTATGAGAGAAACGACAATGATGCCTTGGCGACACTAGGACTGCACCTGACAACTTGCTGACTCCAATCTCTGAGGATACCGATTGCATGTGATAATCCCTTAACTGTAAGAACCAGTAAAGCACTTGACTGCCTTTGGTAGGATTAGAATGCATCAATATCCGAGCAGCTTTCGAGTTGAATAGAAATTCGTCATTCACTAAACGGAAAAGACGTAAATCATTAATGCTCATTCATGATTTATTTAGACCCCAGGAACTCCGATGCCTATGATATGATACACAGCCGCCTGAACCGGAGCACTGGTAATCCCTTAATCCTTCTTCAACGGGAGAATCTTCTCCTCGATGCCGTCCTTGGTGATGATCATCATCTGCAGAGCATCACCGACCTCGATATGTCGCTCGACCGCGGAGTCGAAGGCATCCTTGACTAGGATCTCCACCTCGTTCCTCGGCAGCGGCACGCGCTCCCGCTCCTGCAGCTCGTGGCCGACGCCGCTTCCGGGGACGTACTGGTTCTTGAAGTTGACCTGGTTGTCGAGGAAGGGCATGATCAAGCTGCCAGCAGCGCCGCCCGCTCGGCACTGCTCGCGCTCGTAACTTCCCACGGGGTCGTAGCTGTAAACTGCGCCCTTGCCCTCCTCGTCAAGGCCTCCTAGGATAGCGTAGACGTAGTAAGGGAAGAAGCGCTTCTGGTACATGATGGTAGATAGACGTTTCGCGCAGGCGTTCACGGACATCGGCTTTCCGTGACGGTATCGGTACATCTTGCAGATAGCGTCAAGACGCTCCTGTAGTGCCTCACCGTCGGCTGCGAAGCCGACCACCGAGAGGAGGATGTTGGCGTCGTCCTGCGACGAGTTCGATCCGCCGATCTTGAATACCTTAGGCGAGTATCGTGTGTTGATGCTGTAACCCGACGTTAGACGGGTGTCGCCCGCCATAATGGCAAAGTCGGCGCCGGCGATAGCGAGAGTGGAACCACCATTGTCGGTATATCTGCGGTGCTTGGACGTTAGGTAACCCTAAATTTTGCAAGGGATAAAATTGATGTAGTTAGAATATTGGGTCGGCTTACGGGTTAAAACGGTGTTCTCGTAGGCCATCTACGGCATCTTTAGGAACTTCAGCGAAGGAGTAGTTGGGTCCGTTAAGGACGGGGTTTTGGCTGAACATGGCCATCTTGTTCAAATCGTAGCCGTATGATTCGCGTCGTCTTCGTATGTGTACCGATCTTTGATATCTGTCGGAATAGTTGGAATTGGAAGTTGTCTGTTCGGCGGTTTAGATTGATGGAAGGTGGGTTAAAGTGGGAAGCTTTGATGATGAGGTTTCCTAAGGTTTCCCAAGGTTCCAATCCACGCGCGTCGAGCTTGCAGCCTTGTTGGCTCGCACCTGCACTTGACAGGGGTAGCTTTTGATGACTAAGGAATAGTGCTACCTCAATGCTCCACTTTATTTTAGATGGGAATCCACCATCCGCATCATCGTCAATTTAATTCCATCTCACTCTTTCGCGACAACACCCCTTTTAAATAAGTGTTGTCTTTATAAACTATTTGTCTGTTTGTCCATTTGTCTATTTGAAAGTCTTTTCTATAAAGGTTGGAATGATTGGTGCTATTTATATATAGGAGCAACAACCTGCCTGAAAATGGCACGCAACGTACGCCAACAGGCGTTACAGAAGATCGCCCTCCTCTCAGCCACCAGCTCAACGACGGCCTTTGATAGATCTGACCTCGATCGACTATGTAGAGCTACAAACATTCGTGGGAAAGGGAAAGAGACTGCCAATGGCTCGCTCAATGGATATCCTTCGTCTTTGGCTCGTGTTCCGATGGTAAAGTGATAACTTGAGAATGCAAAAAGAGTGACACTAGTCAATAGCTAACTAGAGTCCAAGACCATACGTGAATTTGAAGTACTCATCGCCCTCTGTAAAGCTGCGCCAATGGTCCAGAGCAGTTCAAGTGCCCAGAAGCTTGTCAACCAATTGGTACCGTACATTCTCGAAGCCCATGCCCAGACCTTCCTCCCCTCGCCCGCCTTCAACAAGATCGAGCCTTCGCCTATCGAGGCCTTAGCATCCAACGTTACCGGCGCCTTGCTCTCGCTAGGGAATAAATATGATGACCTTCACGAAACAGTGTCCGACAACATCTGGGCTCTTCTGGCTGCAATGCGTGCTTCGATACAGGCCATAGCCCCCCCCAAGTTCGACGCTGCTGCCCAGTCAAACTTAGAGGATGCCATCCGTGTCGCAACTATAGCAATCTCTCTCCTAGGTTTCTTAGATGCTGCCTCTGCCCAGGCTAATTTTTGGAGAACCGGAGGGAGGCTTGCTCTCATCCAAAGAGTTAACAATATGCTCACCGAACCCTTCCTGACTGCCGTGGATGGCGCGTTCTCTACAATTCGAAATGCACCCGCGTCAGACCGCAATGCGAAGGACTGGAAGAGATGTCTTCGACATTATTCCCATCAGGGACGGCCTTTAGGACCTATGCTTCTGCAGAGGAGCTTCATGTGGCTCCTAGTTTCTGCAACCTCTCTCCTAATTGCGGACGTTAAGGTTCTCAGGTCCTCCCATATCCTTGATTTGCTAATGTCCAAGGGTAGTCCGCTAAAGTTGAGCTCGTCAAATAGTCCTGATGCCGACTTTCAGTCGATTGAGCTGTATAGCAGCATTGCCCAGGAGGTGATGGAACGGCTCGAAGCCAGTGCGGATTTCATTGAACTTGGTTCATCTTCCCAGCAGCGACTAGCTTATGCTGCCAAAGGCGCTACAATTATTAGCTACCTTAATTGTACGGTGTTGAATGAAGATGCAGCGGATCCCGAATTTCTTATGACTTGGCTTCAGGAGTGTTTGGATAATTCGATACAAATGGCAGACGAGAACTTGGCCTCGACAGTTTTGCGTTCGATGGCTATCCTTTCGAAAATTTCTCCAAGTTTTGCCCCGACTGTAATTCGACTCCTCCCCCGGTTCCTCGTACAGGCTTCGCTTTCTAGTAATATTGTTGCGACAGCATCCAAATGCCTGGCGTTTGCTTTACGCCTGCTTTCCCAAGATGCAGTGATTACCACGTTATATACCCTTGGAAATGTGCTTAGCCCCGATGGCGAACAGGGTGCCCAGAATGGGTCGGCGGAGTTGGGACCTGCTGCTGCTGGATTATCGAACGTTTACCAGGGAGGACAATCTACAGGAAGCGACCTCTCACTCCAAATACGAGCTGAAGAAGATAATTCACTGGTATATGGTAACATCGTCCAGGCGATATGCAGCATCGCAGATTTGTGCAACGATGAGAAGATCACGGCACTTGCCCAAGCGATGCTGCTACAGAAACTGACGAAGGTTAATCTGCAATTCGATAGCCACATAATCACCGGAGCGGGTATCCTATCTCTAAATGGAGGACAGCTAGAGTTTAGATCACTTCTCAGGTTGTATTCAAGGCTCTGTCATAACGCAACCGCTAACGACAATGCCTTAATTCTCGACGCTGTAAGAATCCCTATTTTCTCATTACAAATTTGATAATGTTTCTCTAATATATCTACACAGGTCAGGAAAGCTCGCAATCACATCTCAGAAAATGTGAAGCGCGAATCTCCGCTATTTGAAATATACTGGGATCACATATTGGAAGAATTGATCTCCAAAGGAGACGTGCATCAATCTCAGCACATGAAGGAGTCCGACGTCGAGTTTGCTGCTCGGGAGATCGCCGAACTTCTTCAACCTGTTGCAATCTTGATGTCTACGCATGACTTTATCACGGAACTTCCTGGCCAGGATGATGATAAACATGCTTTGATTCGAGATGCTTGGTTCAATATTGTTGTGCATGGTTTCACTCCTCTGACTGAGAGGGGCCAGAAGTACATCAATGAGCTACGGATTATGGCTATCCACTCACCACCCCTGGTAGCCGAGCAACGAGGAGAACAGGTGGAAAGTGATATTGAGCTGAACACCGTTCTTCGCCGAGCCAATACTTCGGAACGGGAAGCAAGACAGAAGAAACTGCTCACAGAGCTTGTCCCACTGAAGGCATCTGACATAAGAAGTCTTAGCTACAGGAAGGTCATGTTCTTGCATGCAGCGTACTTGGTTGAAAGTCTCCGTGCTGACTCTGGCGACTGTACCAAAACTCTGTCATACTATCTAGAGCCTAGCATGCGTAAAGAGGACGTACGAGGTGTCATGGAAGGCATCACAACTGCTGTGATGGATAAGTACTTGTCTAGGACTCTAGAAGCCAAGCTACCCACTTTCTCTGCCCATTATGCCGCTTCACAGCTAGCAACAATTTTCTGTGGGTGTTGTCATCGTATTCAACGCGTTCAGCAAGCCGCATTTTACTGCGCAGATAAATTTGTTCGAGAAACTCCATCGTCTCTTTGTCAGAAGTCATCGCTGTTCGCGCTTCTTGAGCTGTTGTCTCTTATGTGGACAAGCTGTCTCGAGGGCGAGACCGAAATGTACGACCCTCGATCAGTCTTCACATCTCGCTTAGGAAACGTCACAGTTGAGCTTTCTGATGACTACACATTTAGAAAGACCACTCTCAACAACTTATACACGAGGGCTAAATCATGGGTCTCCTTAGCAATCAATCTAGCGCCCTCTGATGTTAAGGGATTGCTTCAGACGTATCTATCTGAATTCCAGGATGAAGGAGCGTACGGACACATGTCGCTTGGCCGATCATTCGCTGTGGAAATGGGGTCGTCAATACCTGCTACAGACCAGAGATTAACCTCTCTGGATCCTGTCGGTCTGACTGCCATCAACACAGCGTCTCATTTCATCGCCCAGTACACAACACGCCAAGAATACAGATATGGCGAGACACTACCTAGTCATGGTAAGGACCTTATCAACATCATGCCAATGATGCGACGCGACTCGTTCGTCAAAGCCGCACCGTCTGACCGTGCCGACGCTGTCACGGCATTAGCCCATGTTGAATCCCGGATTACCGGCAAGAAGACTACCCCTCTCAACGATGTGAGAGATATCCTTCGACGGGCTGCAGCTTTGCTGTGCCGCAGTGGAAGGGACGAGAGCTCTATCACTCATTATCTTGTTAGCATCCCTTTCAGGATATTTACCAAAGAGTCCATTAATTTTGGAGTGTCTCTTTGGTTGGGTGTTATGAACGAGAACCCTAGGATGGAATCTCGATTACTTGCTGAGATTGCCCAGCAATGGGAGATCGCTATCCATAAAAAACTTGGATTATTCAACCCTACTTTAATGTACGACGATTCCCCAAAACAATTTATTCCAATGCTAACATCATCAGGCACCCGGACCCCTTCTTCCTCAAGGAAGAATTCGCCCCCAGTGATAATGAGGGCCTGACGAGGCGTCGACAGCAAGTACATAACCTGTTGGCTCCTCACACTCGCCTCGTTCAGTTTTTCAGCAGCCACTTCAACGCTACGCGACTAGGAAGCCCAGATATACATAGAATTTTCCTACGGATGCTCGACATCACACTTGATGCCTTGAAGAAATCGATCTCCCATCCCATGGCCAGAGAACTTCGCCTAAGAGTTATTCTATTCAGTCTCAGGGTCTTAAAGTCGAGCACGACAGTCCGCCAGGCGACACAATGGCGACTGAAGGACAAGATCCTGTCTGCTGGATTGAGTTGGTTCAAGTTCTCACCAAAGTGGTCTTTTGGCAGCAATCTTCTCCAATTGAAGACAGAAGTCCGTCTTATTAGCGACGTTATGAATGCTCTTAAGACTGTCTCTCTCATCGCGTCTCAGACTGTTGGCAACCTCAAAGGGTTAGCCCAAAAGGAGGCGCTGCTCCAAACTCTACTCGAGAGTGAACAAATTCGGTTGAACGTTTGGGTCCACCCTCTCAACGATGGGCCCAGGCAGCATATGTTAGCTCATAACAAGACGGCACTCGAGGTGAGCTTGCTCAGACGTACCTGGATCCACGTATTTCGCGCTAATTTGAAGACCACTTTGAAACCACTCGTCCGGGTGGCATGGGCCGAAGATCCTTCCCTAGCAATAGAGCTAGTCAACAGATTCTCTATCCCGGCTGTGCATAATGAGGTCCGTTGGTTGTTACTTAACTTCCCAGCCAAGGCTATCTCTGAGCCTGAGGCTCTCCCAATACTGCTGGGAGGTGAACTGCCACCTGATGTCCGGTTCCAGCTCAAGGTAATTCAAGTTTCCCTTTCTAACCGACGCCTTGCTAATGTATGTAGTACTTGCTATTTTGGGCTCCGGTCAATCCTGTTACCGCTGTCACATATTTCCTGCCGGCTTATCGAAACCACCCATTCCTCATCCAGTATGCCATGAGAGCATTAGAGTCTCACTCCGTCGACGTGACGTTCTTCTATGTACCTCAAATAGTGCAGGGTCTTCGATTTGATGCTCTCGGGTACGTAGAGCGTTACATCATCGAGACCGCACAATTTTCACAGTTATTCGCCCATCAAATTATCTGGAATATGAAGGCGAACTCTTACAAGGATGATGATGCGACAATTGTAAGTTATGATCTTCAAGTCTGATGGTCTTCTTGCTAATATGCTGGCAGCCTGATGCTATCAAACCCGCCCTTGACAAGGTGATGGAGAAGATGGTTAGTAGCTTCTCCGACGAAGATAGAAATTTCTACGAAAGAGAGTTCGCATTCTTCGATGAAGTTACTAGCATCTCTGGTAAACTTAAGCCGCTTATTAAGCGTGATAAACCTGAGAAGAAGCAAAAGATCGAAGAGGAACTTAGGAAGATCAAGGTCGACGTTGGCGTTTACCTACCTAGCAACCCGGACGGTGTTGTTATTGGTATTGATCGTAAGTCCGGCAAGCCTCTCCAGTCACACGCTAAGGCACCATACATGGCCACCTTCCGCATCAAGAAGTCAAAGGACGGCATTGAAGAGACGGAAGAGGTTTCGCAAGAGGTAACCAATGGCGAGCCGACGGAAGAGAACACGATCGAGGTCTGGCAGAGTGCGATCTTCAAGGTCGGTGATGACTGTCGACAAGATGTGTTGGCATTGCAGATGATTGCTGCGTTCCGCGGTATTTTCCACAGCGTCGGGCTCGACGTCTATGTGTTCCCATACCGCGTGACCGCCACGGCTCCTGGCTGCGGTGTCATCGATGTGTTACCTAACTCGATCTCCCGAGACATGCTCGGTCGTGAGGCAGTAAACGGGTTGTACGACTACTTCATTAGCAAGTATGGTAACGAGGACTCACTCCGGTTCCAGCACGCGCGCAACAATTTCGTGAAGAGTATGGCGGCGTACAGTATCATCTCGTTCCTACTACAATTCAAGGATCGACACAACGGCAACATTATGATTGACGACGCGGGCCACATTCTGCACATTGATTTCGGATTCTGCTTCGACATCGCGCCCGGAGGTGTCCGTTTTGAACGCGCCCCATTCAAGCTCACGGGTGAGATGTTGGCTGTTATGGGAGGAAGCACGGACCATCAGGCCTTCAAGTGGTTTGAGGAGCTGTGCGTCAAGTCGTACCTCGCGTGCCGCCCCCACGCGGAGAAGCTTAGTCAGATCGTGCTGCTGATGATGGAGAGCGGTTTGCCCTGCTTCAAACCGGAAAGTGTGAAGTTCTTCAAGGAGAGGTTCGTGCTCGAAAGAACCGAGCGCGAAGCCGCTGATTTCGTGAGGGACTTGGTCCGGAAGAGCGCGGGAAGCTATAGTACCATGGTGTACGACCAGTTCCAGCTCATGACCAACGGTATTCCTTACTAGGTCTCTTTCTAGTATGGATGTTTAGGGTATTAAAAATTTGTAGAAGGGATGAGCTCGTTTGTCTGGTTCGGTTTACTTCAATTCACTCATGCGTTTTGAATTTTAGAGTTAGATAAGACGTTATTGTACGTAGCTAAGTAATAATACCAGTGCGAGCCCCAAATCGTGTTGTGTCATCGGATATCCGTGTTATGTAATCACGAGAAGATCGGGTGTTTCCTGTGATTCTCTATCTCGCCTAAATCGTGTAGTCTTACATCTTGACCCTGAGTATATCATGAAATTCTATATTTGTACTGCCGTCACCTAGTCTGCGATATCTAGAGCATATCGAATGTTTGCTAGAGATAGACCTGCCTAGAATTGCTTAACTCAAAGGGGTCGTTGAAGTAAAGTCTGCTTATGCAAAAGGCTGGAGCTCTGGGCATTGGGAACTTTACGACTCTTACCGAAACACAATGCGACTAGAACACGATATCAACTCGCATATTGCTACGCTATATGCTCTTAATAAGTCATTTGAATAGCCTTATCTGTTATATATGGGACTAGATGCGTCGAGAGTTGCAGTATGGTAGCATATGGAGAATTGTAGGATTTAAGAGAGCTACGGCTAAGCTTCTCTTAGGTTACATGCGTACGAGCCATGCCTGAACGGTTCAATTCGTCGATAGTTGATACTATTCACCGCATTTGCAAACATCGATCTTCACTTGGATCGGAAGCTCAAAATGTGTATGTGCAGTCGTAGTTTCAATAGCCTTTTTGCCGTTTTTGTAACCTTATCTTTGGCTACGATCACTTACATGCTAGCACCTGCAGGGGTTAGTTAGTCGGGTCCATTGATCGTCTAGGTCAGAGATCATATGAACGTCGCAGCGAAGCGAATCAGCCGCGATGCATGGCAGTTGTGCCTGTCGATAGCGTGACAAGCGTGGGGTTTTTCTATCTGAGACGGAAGTAACGGAGTCCCATGAGGTGGATGAGATGGACAAGTAGACTGACGATTGTCAATGATTGCCCGGATACGCGTGATAGCGGCATTAAAGGCATGTCTCTTAGAAGATCATTGCCGCGACTAGCAGGAGCCGATCCGGAGGCTCGGTCAGTTTCGCATCGACAAAAGCATCAGGAACGGCGGGCGAAGAGGTGGGATGAAATGATATGACAAAAATGACGAATCGCTACGTAAGTTGGATGTTATCTTGCCGTCTTTTGTTCAACCAGTCTCTTTGGAGTTTCAAGTATCCCTTGATGCCCAGATAGATTATGGTCCTCGCTTGGAGGAAGCAAATAGGGAGAAGCCCAGGGCTTTACAGGGCTTCTAGGTAATTCAAGCCCATGGTTTAGCAGAGACATTTGGTAACATGGGCAACTGCATGGGGGACATGGGGTGCTAAATTCACCAGGGATTGGCTGCTGCTAGCTGATTTTGACGCATTAAACAAAGATTACGTAGGGCGGTCCGCCCCCCTTTTTCACTTTCACGAGCCTGGCATAGAGTAGGTACCTGCCATGTACAAAAAAGTATTTTGCGGATTTGTACATAAGGTCCCACTATTCGGTCCGGTTCTTGGCTGCGAACATCTCTTAGCTCTAGTAGCATCGGAATTCTACATGTTTCGAGAATTTGCCCGGTTCGTATTTCCTGGTGAGTTGAGTCAAGTCAACATGGTTCATGACCAAGATCGATTGATTTCTGGTGTTTATACGAGGATGGTGAGATATTTTATCAAGCTATATTATAACGACTAGTTTGTGAAGTTTGGACTGAAATTCAATCAAGACCGTTGCTATGCCAATATGTTGTACGTGCCTATGCATGTGTAAACTTGAGCTTAATTCAGCAGATGCATGTATTGCGTTACCACTCAAATGATAAGGTTGAGACCGGCTCCTCTTCATTTCCTTTAGCACGTGTTGGAATTTTGGTTAGATCAGATTGGACGGTTGGATAAGTGCGTATCTATGGTATCTATGGGCAAGCAGCCGTGGAAGTGAGTAAGGGATACTTAGGAATACTTTTAAGTTACGCTATGTCCCGGTAGCGTTGATTACGAACGGTAAATAGCTAACACGATTGGTTGTTTATGCTAGTTGTCCCACTTTATCCCATACCAAAAAAAGAAATCAAACTAGGATTCGGCCTTAACCCACGTCTTCGCCTCCGTTTCTAGTTTTCTGGGCTCCTTGGTCTAGAGACACACTTGCACAATCTGTCTCGAGTAGATCTCCCGTCATCCAAATACCTGCCAAATACCTACCACCTAACCAAATAAACCCACCATCATCCTACCAACGGTGCCCTTCGTTTTAGACAACAGACGACGACAGAATTTCAACAACACTTCTTACCTAGTGTCTACCTCTACCTGTATTGAAATCCTATCTGACCAGTCTGACATAATCCTCGCTCGTTATTCGAAACGGTTTCTTATTCTTCTCTTCCTTCGCTCTTGCCTACTAAACAATTAAATAACTAACCTAATAACTTTGACACCTATTTATTTATACATACATTTACCTACATATTTTTCTCTCATAGAACGCGTAATCGAAACAAAGCTTGAAACCATCCCGTCGTCACACTTCACACCTCACCTCACACCATCTTTCGCATTCTTGCTTTAACCTTCTTTCGTCACTGTCGTCATCCTCGTCACCTACCTGTTAAGCTATATCGAAGTCATGCTGCGATATTAATGTTCGCCAATTTGCAACTAGCATAATATATCGCATCAATTGCGCCTCCTCCCCCCTTTCGCTGTAACCTGGCCTTGCAACTTGTCGAACCTCTATCGCTATGGGGAAGAAATGTAAGCATACCACTAGTAACTACCAACAATCAAATTTAAACTTTTAAAACTGACATCGATGCGAACTAGGGCGATGGGGTGTCATATTAGATGCCGGTTCCTCAGGAACGCGTCTACACATTTATCGATGGCTCGATTCCGCTAAAGCAGTTAAAGATGCGACCTATGCGGAATTGCATAGCTTACCGAATATCGTTACCAAAGACAAATGGACGAAAAAGATACGACCAGGTATTTCGACGTTCGGCGAACATCCCGAAGACGTAGGACCCGACCATCTGCAAGAGTTGGTAGAACGAGCACTCGATGTTATACCCGACGACAAACATGCCGATACCCCCGTGTTTCTCATGGCCACTGCCGGCATGCGATTATTACCGCCTACCCAGCAACGTGCTGTTATAACGGAGACATGCTCATACTTTCGCGCGAACACGAAATTCTTCCTCCCCGATTGCGACACGCATATACAGGTTATCCCGGGAGAGACGGAAGGCTTATATGGATGGATAGCGGCCAACTATCTCCTAGGAGGTTTCGACGACCCGGAAGGACATGCGCACGGTAAGAATCATCACACATATGGATTTCTAGATATGGGTGGTGCTTCAGCGCAAATCGCCTTCGCACCAAACGCGACCGTAGCCGAAGAACACGGAAATGATCTCAAACTACTACGTATGCGGAGTTTAAACGGCGCGCCAAAGGAATACAAAGTCTTTACCTCGACATGGCTTGGATTTGGTGTCAATCAAGCACGACAACGATATGTCAAGACTTTAATCGACGAGTTCTTAATCAATGGCGAGCATGAGGTACCTGATCCTTGTCTGCCAAGGGGACTACGAACGAACGAGAAGGGCGAGACCATTAAAGGGACTTCGAAGGAACTTGAGCTGGTTGGCACAGGCGAATTCGACGAGTGCTTGAGACGGACAAGACCTCTATTAGGCAAAGACGTTGCGTGCGAGGATAAGCCCTGCTTATTCAACGGCCAACATGTTCCTCCGATCGATTTCGATGTAAACCATTTTGTAGGGGTTTCCGAATATTGGCATACGACTCATGGAGTATTTGCGAACAAGAACGACGACACCGCCTACGACTTCAACACATACCAGAAGAAGGTGGTCGAATTCTGTAGCCAACATTGGCATGAGATCGAAGCAAATATCGAGGCGCGTAAGAAAGATCACGGCAAGGAAGCTCAGGAGGCCTGCTTTAAAGCATCGTGGTTGATCAGCGTACTACACGAAGGCATTGGTATACCGAGATACGGTATAGAAAGCACGCCAACTCCTGGAATCAATGTGACGAAAGGAATTGGAGAGGCTGCCAAGGAAAAAGGATTCCTCAACCCATTCCAAGCTGCCGATGAGGTTAACAACATTGAGATAAGTTGGACGCTTGGGAAGATGGTACTCTATGCGGCCGGCCAAATACCTCCCAAGGACAACTACCTCCTCCCCGTTGGATTTGGAAGCAATGTAAAGGGTATCCCTTCCGACTTCCAATACGCTGGATCCAACTACAACACAACATCAGCAATCGATGAAGACGATAACTGGAGTGATACTGCCGAGGACCTCATAGACCATGCGAAATCAAAGTCGACTTCCGGGTTCTTTTTCTTCGTAATAATTTTCTTACTTCTTGCTTTCTTATTACGGAAGAGGGACCGACGAATGCGGCTATACGGTAAAGTTAACAAGGTGTTACGCCGCCGCCGCCGCTCGGGCAGTTCACGGAAGGCTGGTTTCGGAATATCTGCCATCACACATAAGCTCTTCGGTCGGGGGTCATATAACTACGAGAGAGTATTGGAGGAAGGCGATGCCGACCAATTTGAATTGGGAGATGCTTCCTCGGATGAGGGCGATCATTCCGATAGCAGCGCCGGAGCGTCGAGAGTTGGTCGATCGTCTGGTCTGGCTACGCCGAAGCTGAACATGAGTTCTTTTGACGATCTAAAAAAACACGCACAGCCGGGGAACGCCCTTGACCGAAGCGGATTAGTGGTCCGCACAGAAAGTCGCGAGAGACTTTTCCCACAAATGCTCAACGCCGGCCGGAGGAGTCGAGCGGCCAGTCCTACCAGACTAAAGAGCCCATTAATGAGCCCTCTAAATGAGGATTAATTCACAGTGTATTCTATTCTTGTACTAAATGGGCATCTACCTCATATTGCTCAAGCGGTATATCACTTGTAGGGATACAGGTTTGGAGTTACCAGGATCAGGGGCATATGACAAACGGAGTTTATAGGTGGCAATAGGATTGAGGCTTCTTGCTATTCACGGGACGAACCTTGACGAAGTCAGCTTGGAGCAAAAGCATCTTGAATTTATTGACGGGAGACGTTGTCCCTTGAGAAGTTAGCTGTCATAGCTCTTCTGACACATCACTTTGACCACACGGTCTGAATATATGAAATCACTTTTACCCAATTGGCCGACGCGCTATTATGTACATATGTCTCAATTGTCGTCATGTGTGAAGAGAAATACCCTTAGGCACTTAGGTAGATTACAGTACTCTAAACGAGTCAATTATAAGTTACCTAGACAAACAGTATTATTACAAAACCGTCTTACCCTCGAGAACTAGCCGCTGATGTCGATTCAATTCTGAGATATCGAACCCCTCAAATATTTCTTTAAGAGTAGCGTAACTGTCACATATCATCTCTCATTTCACCTTTCCCTCCCCAACACATGCACTCTTTCCATTTACCCCCTCTCTCTTCATCCGACGTCATTCAATCCTGCTCCCTCTCAAGAAACGTCGGATCGTTCCGCACCTTATTCTCGAACTTGCGCCACCACTCCTGAAAAGCCTTCAACGGCACTACCTCAACACCCCCAGCCCCCACCGTCCCGCTGAACCCCGACAGGAAGTTAAACGCGTTCTGTATTATTCGCTGCGCGAGGACTTGTGTCGATGGTTTCCCTGCCCCTGCCCCTGCCCCTGCGTGCACGACCGCAGTCGAAGTCCCGGACTCGGGATGCAATTGCTGTATCTTCTCCGCCACGGCAGATCCCTCCTCGACGCTAATCCCGATCACGACGCCCTCGGCGGAGCTGGGCGAGAGCTTGAAGACTGCGCTTTCCTTGCCGGGGCCTACGCCCCCGAGGAACTGGAACTTTGGGTCCGAGCCGTCGGATGCGGCGAGCGCGGACGGGTTCAGGGCTATGTATATGCTGGCGGCGGTACCCGGGGGTAATTCGACGCCAGGGAGGAGGAAGACGGCGAGGTGGGAGAAGGGTTTCGGGTTTGGGTTCGCCGGGGAGGGGATCGTGTGCGGGATCGCGTAGAGGAAGTTCGAGGGGAGGGGTTGCGAAGTCGGGGTTGTTATTAAGGGTTGGCCGGCTGGGAGGAGGCCAAAGAGTGGTTGTGGTGCGGCCATGGTTGTGTTCGGGGAAGCTGGGGAGGTGGTGAGGAATCGACTGATTTGTCTTCGGTTTTATTCTTCACGATCGGCAATGCTGTGCAATTGGAGAGGCTTTTTCCAAGACCCTAGAAGGGTTCAAGGTGAACCGGAAGGTTTCCTCGTCGAGTTACACAGCGGAATATGACCAATTGCAGCTGGAATGGATAATATATTGGAAAAGGAGAAATTCGAAGCTCTTTCGGATGGAATTCGACGTCATCGGCATGGAGGGGCAGAAGAATGCGACGGGAAGGTGCTGCAAGGTTCTAGTTCCATGTTACCTGGGTGGGTAGTTGCGTTACCGATTGGTAACAGTGTAACGTCGAATAGGTATACCAAGACGCTAACAGGTGTAACCTTAACCCTACTTCCCTCAACCCCCGAAATGCATCGGTGTTTATGAGAAACGACTATTTATATAAGTATATTGTTTGATTTGTTGGTCTGACTCTATTCATTCGGATTTCCAGGATACCTACCACCTAGCATGTCAAGCGAGGCAGCAAGAGAAACTATTGGAAAGAAACTAGGACGTAAACCACGGCTTGAGCTTCTCCTAAGAGGACAAGCAACACGTCATTCTCCTGAACGAAACGGGATAAGACAGACATCTTTTCAACCACAAACTTGTAACAATAAGACCACAAACTTCGGTTGCCGCGTGCCTTTTACGACCTATTCTCTGTCTACAGGCAATCCAGGGGTTCCCTATAGAGCCTATAGCTCCGCCACATCCGTATCCACTATCCACAAGACTCTGAAGAAACTCCGTGAGTCTAACATGTCGGGGCTCATGAGCAATCTCGATATCATGAAGGAGGCAGATGCGTAAGCTATGTCCCTCTATTGTCTATTGTAACATAGCAGACGATATATGTTGAGCTGATATACTCTTGATCGTGTAGCTTTCCTTACGAAGACAAAGAGCCCATAGCGTATGGAGTTCTGCAGAAGACACTGTACACACTAGTATGGAAGGACGGTCAGCAGCTAGGTCTTATGCTCGACTCTGTCCTCAAAACGCTCCTGGACACTCCCGAAGAAATCCGGGGTCCGATCATTGTAGATGAAGAAAAGCGTACGGTGCGTGCGTTTGAGCTACCTACTAGGGAAGAGAGAACAGCACGCGTGGCTGGATTGATGAAGTATTGGCGGGAGAAGGAGACATTTGAGATATTACGCGGCTGGAGGAACGAGCTGTGGCCTGTCTATGGTAGCGATGATGAAGTTCTATATGATGTCGAACGTGCCGGCACGGGATTACTGGGGATCATGCGTTACGGAGTCCACATGACAGCTTACGTGAAAGACGAGACGGCGAGTCATGGGATGAAAATTTTGGTAGCCAAAAGGGCTGCTAACAAGTCCACGTACCCCAATATGCTGGATAACTCGGTAGCGGGTGGTCTCATGACGGGCGAGGACCCCTTCGAATGCATCATCCGTGAGGCGGATGAGGAGGCGGGTATCCCCGAAGAGCTTATGAAGGAGAGAGCTAAGTTTATGGGCATGGTCACATATATCTATATCACGGACGAACGGGCAGGAGGTGAGGCGGGTCAGATATATCCTGAGACGCAGTGGGTGTATGACATTGAGTTTCCGGAAGACTTCAAGCCCGTAGCCAAGGACGGCGAGGTCGCGGCGTTCTGGCTATGGTCTGTGGATGAGGTGCGAGAGAAGCTCGCCCAAGGCCAGTTTAAACCTAACTGCGCCCTAATTCTGGTGGATTTCTTCCTTCGCCATGGTATCATAATACCGGAGAACGAACCCGACTACGAGGAGATCGTGAGGCGGTTGCATCGGAAACTACCATTCCCGGGACCCCATCAGGTTGGCGTTCCCACAACGACGTTATAAGTCCTATTGCCAGATGATTATCTTTCTTTCATCTTCACATACTGTGGCCAGAGATTGCTTATATGTACGATAGCTTTACCCAGCTCACAAACTCGGCGTGAATTAGCGTCAATTGCTACTTATATGTAGCCATAACCGTAACAAGCAATGATGATGCCCCTTCTACGCTAGCGCCTCCCAAATTCAAATCCCCACCAACTCGTAATCTGTCGTGATTTCGTCGATGGATGGTGAGATACGTAGTAGTGACAGATCATTTCTTGATTAGTAGGTAGGCGTTCTCGACGCGCAAGGGCGTCAACTTCTTGTAGGGGCCCTCGATCTGCATCAACAATCCGCCGAATGATATGTACGCGCGACTGCGAACCCAGCATATTAGCATCGTCACCCAATAACTATTTCGATAACAAAGAGAAACATCAAGGCGCATACATAGTCTGTCCATCAACACCATCCTCAAACTTGTAGATCTTGCCATAGCACACGTAGTCGTACATATCTGCAAGCGTGTTCTCGCCGCGAACGTGTCGCCATCCCTTCTCCTCCTCCTCGTCCTTGGTGCCGTCGAGACTCAGGCTAGTAGCGAGTAGTACCTCGATGTTGACGCCCGGGCGCAGGGGGAAGAGCTCGGTGTTGATGTCGAGGGACATGGTCGTCTGGTTGTCGGTCGAGGTCGCGACGATGCGCGCCACGCGGTCGTACTTGCTCTGGTCGTGGTCCGTCACCGTGAAGGTGTCCTCGAAGAGCTGGGCGTCGCCCGCGGCCAGGTTCGACATCTTCGGTGATTGAGAATAATTGGTTCGCGGTTTAGTGAAATTGAGTGAAAGTAGAGTTGTGAGTTGCACAATTAGTGGGATGAAAGTTTGAGTTTAGCTTGGTGTTCCGACGTTGTGGTTTTGTGTGGTAAGGTTATAGCTTTAACTGTAACTATAACTATAACTGTAATTTTTTTTTTCCTTCGTGGATTAGGAAGGTTCAGTGCCTGTTAAGAATTCTGCAGTTATTGCGGGGTGCGCTGAAAGCGGTGAAGCCTTGTATTTACGGGGGTCCTTGAGGCTCTGTTATAGCGCTATCAGAGCGAAAAGGTTCTAAGCTTTTTTTGTTACCAAGGTGTAACGAGAGGACACGAGTAACAAACTAGACTTGAATTAGTACTAGCTTCGATATAATACCCCAATTATTTCAAGATCTATCTCAGTAAGAAAAGATCCAATCAAAGTTGCAGGCGCCGATTCTTCTATAAATGAAGCCCAAACGGCCTGTTACATCATTTCTAGGCTCTACCTCAACCGAAGACTTGATTTTCGAGATTAAGGCAGTTTCATCAATCTGGTTCTAGGATCATGTCTTTCAGAAAAAGAAACGCTGTGATTAGCAGCGCAAACTCATCTCAGTCTGCGTCCTCGAAAATAGATAATGCGCCTATTCCAGGCGTGAGACCGTCTCCCGTTGACGGTCGGCCAACTACTTCTACAGGAACAGCATCTCTAGACAGTCTACTTGCTGGACATTCTGGCTTACCACTAGGCACTTCAATTCTCATCGGAGAACATGGCACCACCGATTTCGCCGGGGTACTCCTTCGCTATTATGCTGCTGAGGGTATGGTTCAGGGGCACCAAATTCATGTTCTAGGCATGCATGAGAGCTGGCGCCACGAACTTCCGGGTCTCTCTACCGATGATAAGAAGTCGTCTAGCAAGTCAGAGTCTCCAACTGACGATAAGATGAAGATTGCTTGGAGATATGAGAGTTTAGCTTCTGGCGGAGCTCCAAGGGATAGAAACGCAGTTCAACGACAGAGCGGTTCTACGACGGGAACAAATTCAATATTTTGCCACTCCTTCGACCTCACCAAAAAGCTTGGTCCCACGGATGTAAAGGGCCAGATAGGGTTTCACCCCTCAGCGACCGTCCCCGGAGCTCCTCGCCCAAGGGACGCATTGTCACCATTCAAGCAATTTATTAAGGATATTGCTTATAAGTTGGCAAACTCGCCGGCGTCGTGGATTCATCGGGTTATAGTTCCAAGTCTTCTATCTCCAACCAGTTACTCTAGCTCTTCTATACGTCCAGGAGAGGTTTTGCAATTTTTACACGCTTTACGGGGGTTATTGAGACAGTACCCTTCGAGACTTACGGCGGTCATAAGTTTGCCGCTTTCGCTGTACCCCCGAACTACCGGACTTACTCGCTGGATGGAGCTGCTAAGCGATGGCGTTTTTGAGCTCATCCCACTCCAAAATACTGCTGTTCATGTCCCACCACCGTCTTCCAAGTCGAGCTCTAAGTCGGACGAACAGACACAAGGTCTTGTGAAGGTTCATACTCTACCAATCTTCCATGAGAAAGGTGGCGGTTCTTCAGAGAGCTATGCTGCCCACGGTGACCTATCATTCAGTCTAAGCCGATCGAAGGGCTTGGTAATCAAACCGTTCTACCTACCACCTGTTGGCGAGGACGAAGAGCAGAAAAAATCGGATTCTAATAAAAGCATGGAATTTTAAGCACTATATCTCACTATATCACTCCCCTAAATTTGAGTTTAGGCCTCAACTGCGTAAAAATACGGTGCGAATACGGAAGATGTCACGGGATATTAATACTGTATAATTAACCCCACATATCCCCCAAAACTTTTTTCTTTAGCTCCCTGAAGCTTAAGAAATTTGACTCTTCCTTTCCAACCTCAAGCAACTATAGCAGGTAAGTAAATATGGCATCTTTTCCTACAGCGCCCCGTTGAAATGATTAAAGAAATCAATAATCTGTCAATCCACTGAAAACAAGAATGTTGATAAACTCCTATCTGGAAAAATATGATCGCCCAATCTCTTACTGCAACGTCTATCGCAAGCTTTTCCATACATCGAGACTAACTCGCGAAAAGATAGGCACTTGAGCCACAGCTCCGTCGTAGAGATGGCCTCCACCGCGGGCGACGATCGCCCTCCCGTGCGCATATCCAAGGTAGCGGGGAGGTACCTGCTCTTCGACATAGACGACGTCATGCACCTGCGACGGCACCACAACATATGCTCCGTGTTCGTGGGCACGATTCCGCAGAACCCGCAACAGAACATATTCATGGGCCTACCCGTCGAGCTGATGCCAGAGGAAGCCCGCGTCCTCGTCGATAAGAAGGTGGGATACGTTGTAGACGACGCCGCCTTCCACCCGGCCTGCCTTTCTACCCTCGACGACGACGCCCGCAAGCGCTACCTCCAGTCCGTCAAGGCCGAGGGCAGGAAGGCGCAGCTAGCAGCTGCCGAGATAAAAGAAAGCTCTAGGCCAAAGAATATTAATATTGATAAGAAGAAGAAAAAGGCCAAGTCTAAAACCCCGGAAGCTGAGGAAGTGCTGCCGAGTGGACAACCCGCTCTAGAACAGAGCTCCGAAGCAGACGGCAACCTTGACGAACCTGCCCTCTTCTCCCCACCATCCCCCGTATCTCCTACTCCCACCCCTAACCGACCTTCCAAACCCCTAGAAGAACCCCCAGAGTACGCCATAACACCCACCACAAGCACGCTCCTCTTCCCTCCTCCCCCAACCACCCCTCCTTCTCCCGCCCCGTCGATCGATGTCCCGCCCTCGTACCCGCTGTACGCCCACCTGCAGGACCGCGGCTACTACATGATGCCAGGCCTGCGCTTCGGCTGCGACTACAACGTGTACCCGGGCGACCCCCTGCGCTTCCACAGCCACTTCCAGGCCGCGCACCACGGCTGGGACGACGAGATCACCGTCTTAGACCTCGTAGCCGGCGGGCGGTTGGGTACGAATGTGAAGAAGGGGTATTTGATCGGTGGGGCTGTAGGTGAGGATGTTGAGAGTGAGCAGGAGGGAAAGGAGGTCAAGTTGAAAAACGTTAACGGGGATGAGATTACGAATCCTAACCCCAATGCGCTGAGGGCGAGGACTTTTACTATAGAGTGGGCTGCTATGTAGATGAAGATGAATACAATGCTCACATGTGATATCCGTACCAATGATTGCCTACCTACTGTTGCTGCTACTATTAGCGTGATCAAGACCGTGAGCACAATATAGACATTAATCACTTGATATCATTGAATTGGAATCTCAATTGCGTTTGGCTCCTTTCGAATGGGAGATTTGGATTTGGATAAAGTACCTTAGGCACGTCTATTTCCAAGTTGGCAATACGCCATACCCCCGATCCCGCCGCGACTCTACCCGTCGCAAATAATGCCTCGATGAAAGAAACGTACGGAAGAAACCCCCAGATACTTCGACTTTATCGCACCATGCCTCGCCACCCACCTGTACAACCGCGTTGTCTGCATTCCCATCATTGCATCATGGATGCTCGTATTTGTCCCCCGTCGTATTCTTAATCCTACATCTCATGCTCCATGTTTGGCTGACGGTAAAAAGGTGTGGTAGGTGGTAGGTGGTAGAGGAAGCGTATCGAAATGGTGGATGTGATGATGCAGATGTAAAAGCAAACGATAAACAAGCAAATACTCCCCAGCGCCGGCTCCATGAATCGAGTTCGTCCATCATGCGTACGTAACCCCGATAAAATTAGAAAAAGAGATGCTATTCGATGCCAATAGAAGATAGATGTAAGGGAAGCAAGGTACCTAGTCCAAGAAGCAAGGTCGGGCTGGGATAAAATGTGTACAAAGAAATGAAGGAAGCGGGTCGTCTTGGTTAGATTCGACCAATTCCACCAGACTCCCGTACCCTCAAGGCACATAGATCCGGCTAAAACTCACAACCTCCCGTCTACAACAGACGCATTTGTCGAAATTGTTCATAGCCAACGTGACACGGCACTCATCGCATAGACTTAAGCATCGGCAAGGCCAGACGATGATCTTGCGAGGCGCAGAGTGGCATACCACGCATTGGGGACCACCCCTATCGTCTTCCTCGTCGTCAGGTCCGTTGGCTTCCCGTTGGCGGGCGGCCTCGTTACGTCGAGTTATGATCAGGTCCTCCAAAAGCTCGGCTTCCTCCTCATCCGTGAGTCTATTTGTGCTTGACCGGCCGCGAGGGTCAATTAGCAAACGACCACGCTGGTTCTGTTGCATGCGTGCATATTGAGAGCGTGTTACGATTCGGTCAGATGTTAAGTGAGCCGCGAGCGCGTGAGCTTCGCGACGCTCCTCTGGGCTTGTGGGGTGCAGAAGTCTAGCGAGGTCATCCATTGCGAATGGCTGGTCGAAAGGAGTTGACTCCCGCGAGTCGGTGAAACGTCGAGATGCTTGCGTAGGCGTTCTTTGGCCGTCGCCATCCTCGTAATCGCTTTCATCCACCCACTGGTCATGTCCATCATCGTCTCCGATGATGCTGTGAATCATGCTTGTCGTATCCCATTCGTCATCACCTTCATCAGGTTCCCAGTTGCCACTCGTGTCAACAGAACCCCATAGTTCACCAGATTTCCAAGAGTTATATAGTCTTGAATCTATCTCTGAGTCTGATAGATTGGCTGTTTCGGGACGCCTCCTAAGGCGTCTTCGTACCTCGGCTTCCACGTCGGCGGTTTCATCGTTATAAAACCTGCTAGCCTTACCATTTCGGCCGAGAAGCGAGGAACGCCTGTCGCTCGTAGGTTGTTTCTCATCTTTCTTGTCTTGTTTCGGTGCCCTAGATAGCCAGAGCAGGAGAGGGGGTGGAATTCGTACTCCGATACGAGCCAGCATTTTCAGAAAAAGTAGCAAAACCCACCGTAGCATGAGCTTGTTGATTTTCATCATGAACTCCAAAGCTAGAAGCCAACGTGAGCTACGCTCTGTGGCGCCAACCCCATCCCTGGCTCGCTTCTCTCCCATGCGCGTTTTAGGTATCTTCTGCGCTGCTCGTTCTCGTGCGTATCCGCTTGATGCTCTAAGCTGCCCATCCTTAATCGGTATCATTCCTATAGTGCCCACAGAATCATAGCGCGAAACACCCAGCCCTGAGCCAGCCCAGTGCATCCGTAGAGACTCGATTTCTTTCAGCCGTTCGTCCTCAAGCCATGTATGACTTTTTAAGTTGATATCGTGATCCTCATTCAAGTAGACAGCCTCGCTTGCCATTGTTATGACCCCGAACCCCGTCCTAAGAAGAGCCGTGTAGAAATCCATTTCTCTAGTGATACGAATATCAGAGAGCGAGATGTTGGCTTGCATATTTTCATGTGCGAGCAACAGCCGCTCTCGAAACGACAATTGTCGTCCTGCGGGACCCCACCGATCCGGGGGCTGCAGTGCAGAAAGAAACAGAGCGACAGCATATATGCCGAAGCAAATGAGCGTGCCACAGAAGACCATAACATGAGGTATGAAACCTATGATACATACAGTAGGAAATTTGAAAATTCCCATGTTAGACGGGCTGTCGAGTGAGAAGTCTAGGGCTTCTACCACGATGCTTCCCATAAAACACATCGCCCAGAAGCCGGTGTTGACCAGTCGAAATTTACTCTGAAGGTTGAAGACCCCTAGGACGTGACTAGTAATATGGCTCATAGCAGAGAGGAAAGCTACCAGAAGGACTTCGGGGGGAGTATTGACCCGTCTCATAATCATGGATCTGGAGATAACGATGTTCGCCCCTGAAGCTTGCTGGAACGTCACATTGGAAGGACTGCCACTCGAAAATATACCCCAGCCGAGTTGGTTACTAATAGCAGCATCGGCCTCAGCAAAAGCTAGCGAGTGTTCAAAAAGCGTCATCCCAGTTTCGACGGCAACTTGACGCCCTTGTACCGCGCAAGAAATTGTCTCCAAGAAGTGACTTAAACACAACGTCCCAAAAAGCGGCCAAAGGAGTGATAGAGAGCCCTGTAGTTCGTTTGAAAAATCCTTAGTACTTGGGGGTACCATTTCAACAGTGCGGCAGCTGTCGTAATCGGTGGCACCGAAAAGCAGAACTGTGCTCAATCCGTGTAGGTATGTCGAAGGTTGGGCGAACATAAGGTCGGATGTTTTGCTGGAATTACCCCAGCGCAATTCGGCGAAATCTGATGATGTCTGGCATTGTATGGATTGTAGAAGCTGCCGAGCTTGGTATGCGAAGAGGATTATAGGTGTTATTCGGAGGAAGAGCCGTACGGGCCATGTGAGGAATAGTCTCCTTCGCGAGGCTGCAAAGATATGTGTGCGGTTGAGGATGATAGCCTGAATCAAGAAAGATTGGGCGTCAGCAAGACGTATATAATTACAACCATGTACCTAACTTAAAAGACGCGAAAAAGAAAAGTGAACTGACCATAGCAACGCAACACAGCGCCCATTTGCTAGTGGCGTAGCTGAAGACGCTTCCTAGACCTTTGGTACCTTCGGTCGAGAATTTGGAGACCAAGACGGCGGGGTCCTGATCTTCATTCTCCAACACGTCCACGACATTTGCGGCCGCTTCGGATACCTGTGTCAGCATCTCGGTCGCAGTAGTGGTTGTGGAGACGAAATAGTCGGATGAAGTTGGGTCAGCTATAACTCGTTGCCCGAAGCCATCAACAGCATCTGGGAAAGATAAGATGCCGAGCTTGGTAAGCATCCTAGGTCCTGCCAGAACAAGATCCTCAAGGGAGGGAGCGAATCTCGAGACGTTGCTGACGGAATACTTTAGGTGCTGCACGGTCCAGGAAGTGAGGTTATGCCACACGCTCGAATTATCGAAGACCGTGGGAGTAGGTGCGACCGTTGCGCCTGGCGATGCCATTCCTTGAAGACTGGGGGACTGGAGACTGGAGTCTTGGGGACCTGGAGACCTGGGGAATGAGGTCGACCAATGGCTCCGAGCCGGCCGGGAGTGGGATCTGAGTCGCTTCCAATCAGAGACTACAGGCGATGAGATCGTTTAGAAGCCACGAAACGGTGGAATTAGCCAATACATATTCATGGGAAGCACCTGGAGAATTCCCGTCACAAGCGTTTAATGCTGTTTTGACGTTGTTGTGCTAAAATGTCGTCTAATCGTTTCCGGTTGTAAGTTACAGAGGAATGGATTATCTAAGAAATGTTGTACATTAGGTAGCCCTGGACACCTTGGAGCTACCCGAGAGTTTCGGAAGTTTGATAAGGTTCGCGATCAGCGCCCAAGACCAAAGCACATGCCAAGACAAGCCCGTCATTGCCAGTGTTCATTGTAGTTAATGGATCCACTATAACCCACCCTACCAATTTATTTACGCAGCAGGGCAGTAGGCACCTGCACAGCCTCAATGCTAACACGCTTGGGCAATTGGCAATTGCTACCCTCGCAAGTTACCTTATGGCGAGATGCATATCATGCGCGTAGATGATCTCACATTAGTGTAGCAATATGTTCTTCTAGAATCAACTTAGTGACCATGTGGGAATTTCTTCACTAAATCCAATTCGCTCGTGGGAGTTTTTCTCGGATGCGTTTATTATTATCTGTTCCTCCTAATGGTTAAGTTCGCGAAAAGAACGCGCTAAGTGGGAGGTTTTTAGAACAAGATGCTCACAAGACGTGTCGATACGCAACCGTATTGGCTATTGCCCATGGCAATGACCATGATCGAACTTGCGATTCCACCAACCAATATTACATGCAGATGCATCATGATCATGGCTAGCGGGTTATACCCCCAGCTTGAGCCTCTGCTGCCTGTATGTCACGCCTTTGAAGTCTTTTTATACATCCAGTAACATCATTGGTCTGCTACATCCTGGACATGAGACCTAGCGTATCTCTATCATGTATGCGAATAGCATGGGAATCGAGGCCTCGTCGTGAATGACTCACATATTTAGGAAGCCATGGTCCGGATTTGTTATCATTTCCGCCTAGTTGGGCTATTTCATGAGAATTTGTCCTGGTATTTCCGAAGTTGGCGAAACGAATCCATGCCCCTCAGTCAAGGTAGAGGTCCACGGTTTGCCAGCTAGGTTCAAGACGGATTTTGCAAATTTTGCCCTTGGCGGACAGTTTCGTTGAGAGCTTGGACAAGCACGCGATTTGCGCTTCGACACGCTACGAGACTTCGCTCAACCAATTTGTGGTAGACCATAGCATCTGAAGAGGGGAGCTGGCCCTTGAACCAAATGTTGGTTACTTCGTCTCTCGTCGGTAGATATGCAACGCAGCATGCCGCGAAAATCTTATGGTAGGCAGCAACATCCGGGTCTAGGACGATGGTAGGTTCGCTCTTCGAGTCCTTCGCTACCATAGCAGCAACACCTCCCGCCACGGTGTCCACGCAGTCGATGCCGGCATCCGCGATAGCAGCCGAAGCAACGGTTATGCACCCTCCCAGGACATTCATCATATCCCAACCTTCGTCCCTATCGTACTCTAGCGAATCGCGGTTCTGATCGCCTTCAATTATAGTGACGACGATGTCAACACCGCTCTTAGGCCAACGGTCCGCAATGATTGCCCCGCGTAGGGCTGTCTCTAGATGTACTCCAAGATCCCTCTCGCTCGAGTCGCGTAGGTAACCTCGTCTTTGTCTCGTCGCGAACGGCGCATACTTGACATGAGTAGAGAGGATGATATGGGGGGAGAAGGGCGCTGATCGCGGAAGGGCTCGAGGACCATGGACTGTACAGGTGAGCTTTAGGCTTGTGCCTGACGGACGGTTTGCGGCCGGATCTTCGACTTCTAGATATGCTGACCCAGAAGCTGAAGGAGTGACACCAGTCTTAAGGACTATATAAAACATAAATTAGCTAACGGAGAAGGCAGAGGAAAGGAAGGAAAACTCACAGATCTTTCGGACGGCATTGTCACCTGAACGTGCCACGATTCTTTTTCCATGAGGAGTATCGTACACTGGAGGAGCGGTTGTGCCAACCGGACCATTGATTCGTCTTCGGTCAGCCATGGCAGTTGAGCTCTAAAGTAAGGAACCGATTGATTGCTTTGATGCTTGATATGTTGCACTTGCGCTTGCGCTTGTAGAAGCTCAATTCAACATTCAATATTCTGAAAATTCCAAGCAGCAGGAAAGTTGCCCCACTAAGATATCCACTAACCCCGCTAATCCCTGCACACTAGCAGCGTAGCTCCAGCACAGACCAAGCCGGTCACAAATTTGCCGTGCTCCGAACATTTTCTTTACAGCTCATCAAGCTTGGAAAATAAATTTTCTTCCTTCACTTAACCTCGACTTCACCAACCTCATACATGTTAGCATACAGCGCCGAAAGTCGCAAGTGCCACTGCATCTAGGAAGATAAATAGAAGCTTCCACTGCTCAAGGATACATGTACAAGATTCATTCAAAGAATTATTGAAGGTATTTGCGTCATTCGAGTAGGCCAGAGTATGAGTCTACTGCTTTGAACCTCAAACGCCCCACTTGGCTTTGGGTAAATATTTTGGTGAGTTGCCCTCTTGCTCTGCTTTGCATATCCTCAGCACACCTCGTTCCCTTGCAGACTTTCTTGCTACTGATGAATTTATAACCACTGTTCCTCGCGATCACCTGAGCGGAATGAACAACATGCACTACCATCTGAAGCATGAATCGGCTATTGCTATTGTCATCATCGTCCTTGATTGTCTAGCTAATACTCTTTCCAGACATACATTCACTTCTCTCCGTACTTGACAACGATCGCTCCCAGAAATCTTCGAATAATGTGAGTAGGCTGCAGTTCTCTCCTTTCCTATATTAACATTGTCCATGATGAATCTATTTTTATCAGTTCTGCTTCTGAAGCACTGTGAAGATACCCATATACCAAAAAACATATTCTGATCATACATGTTACCTGTTCTTTTGCTGTTCAGTCTTCTGAATGAGCCACAAAGCTAACATACAAGAAGTGCTTAGTGCTTTATACCTATCATCTCCCACTCGCACTACCGCCATGTCAAATGTAAGCCAATATTTTCTCTTCCACAGAATACATTGTCATGATGAAAACTGTTTATCCATTCAACTATCTCACAGCGGGTCGAGCCACCCTCCCACACTGTAGCTGCTCTTGAGTACGTGATGATCAGTTGTGGAGTTGTCTCCGATAACCCTAGTTTCGACTGGGCTTGTCGAGTTGTCATGCTGGCTTCCGTGTCTTCTATTTTCGTGTCTCGTCTTGAGGCAAGGGGGTAGAAGGCCGACTTGCGTGAATGAGTAAACTGGTTTATCTGATGCATTTCATACCTATAATTCAATTTAGGTCTGAAGTCTTTATCTGATCTTCGCTAACTGATCAAGCCAGGACTTTGAATTATAATATAATTCCCATAATTATTTAGTCTAGCTTGTAAGTCTAGGCTACGTAGAACATTGTAGGCATTTCTTAAAATGCCCTGAGAATCCATGATTGAAACTCGGGGCACGACATGCTCAACTTGTCAAATCGAAATAAATACATTTTTTTTCTCGTATGCATGTATCTTAGGCTGTTTATGTCTTCTTGTATAGAATGCCAGCACCAGCTTGGTGGTTGGGATAGACGAGTGTGTCAGCTACTACAACATTTTCTCTTCTCCCAGCAACAAATACGACTACCTCGGCAATATCATCAGGCGTCAGAGGCTCGCAACCACTGAGATAAGTCAGTACGATAAAACATAATGAATCGAGCCGGTTCACTCACGCGTAGACGGCATCAGCCTTGGCCTTGTCACCATAAAATCGGACAACGGAGAATTCCTATAAGATCGTGTCAGCTCTAGAGATGCCATACTCTCAGGAGAGCGCAGCGACATACCGTCTCAACCTGGCCAGGGTCGATTTCAAGGACGCGGACGCGCGACGCGATGAGTTCCTTGCGCAAAGACTCCGAGAAACTCCGGATAGCAGCCTTAGTGGCACAGTAGATGCCACCGCCCGCGTACGGCTCACGACCGGCGATGCTACCAATGTTGATGATATCACCATGGCCACCATCTCGGCGTGCGAGAAAGATTGGTAGGACAGCCTGGGTCATGTTGATGAGGCCTGTCACATTGGTTGCGAACATGATGTTCATATCGGCCTCTGCGATTTCGGGGGCACGAGCTACTCCTTTAACAAGGCCGCTTCACGGGATTGTTAGTTAGAGACTCATAATTCTTGCTCACATGAAATGCCTTGAAGATATTTAGCATATCTCATATTAACTTACGCATTATTTACCAACACATCGATATCGCGGAATTCTTCTGGCAATCCCGCCACGAAACCACGGACCTCCTCAGGAACGCTCACATCAAGCTTTACAGGCAAGACCTTCACGCCATCGCCAACCTCCTTTACGATATCGTCGGCGATTTGACGTAAGGTGTCCACACGTCGCGCTGTAAGAACTAGCTTCAGGTTCTTGGGCGCAGTTCGCGCAAACTCGAACGCGGTACTGCGACCGATCCCCGACGAAGCCCCTGTAATCACGATAGTCTTGCCTTCGAGGCGCTTTGCTATGGCTGAAGACATGTTTCTTCTCCTGATGTTGCCGAAACTGTTACTAAGTGATCTAAGCGATTGTATAGGAACAGTCCTCGGATAAGACGACGAGCGAAAGAAGTACCGGAGTGTGGAGAGGCCGGTGCGCAGGAGGGGCATAAGGTGATCTTGAGATATTTACAGAGATAAAAATTTAGGTATTAGAAGGGGTTTTATGAGATCTCTCCAGGGCTTTCAGTTGAGTCACTTTAGTAATAGGGATACTACATGTACCTAGCCTGGGACTTGATATCCTATAGCATCCAATGCCGAATCAGTGCGATGATGTGCTCGACCCCGCTATAGCTATCACAAAGGTGCCCCACTGCCAACTTCCGTATCGGAAGGGTTCGGTTCAGCGCTCGCCGGCTAACTTTTCAGTGAAGGGGTTTAGTTGATAAGGCTAAGGGAATTGACAATACAATATTACGCCTATTGTCAATAAAATAAGAAAGACGAGGGTAGCAGAATTCTCAATTGATTGCATTAGGAGGTAGGTAGTTTCCCTTATGCACTTTATTAAAAGCATTAACTACCTACCTATTTGCGTTTATGGTAATGGAAACCAAATAATGCGACTCGAGTGACTCGATTGATGTGACGTATCACATAGGAAATGCGATTGCCCTAGAAAAAAAATCATTGCGCAATTGCCTAAATTTCTAAATAGAAAGAAGTAGCGTAGCAATTGCCAAAAATTAAGATTTGGAGTTGAATGAGGAAGGCCCCGCCGAGGATTGAACTCAGGTCTCAGGAATTTATTTGCAAATTTGCAATCAAAATCCTGCGTGCTAACCACTACACTACGCGGCCTGTGATGGTTGAGAGTTTGGCTCTTTAGTTTAGCTTATATCCAGGACTTTCGCCGGAACCGAACGGACAACCCCACTCTTGCCCTCTAAGAAATTTTCTACTTCAAAGCGTTCCTAAATTTAGCATTAGAGGAATGATACAACTTCGTTCATACCCAAAGAGCCGTACTCACAAGATTAAATCAAGTCGTTAAAATATGTATACTCGGGTATTAAGTAGGTGGGTAGGTAGGGAGTTGGTATGTGGTTAAGAAGGTAGAAGTTGTATACCTATTTAATCTATTAAGTAAGCTCAGCCTTGATCATGGAATACGTCATTTCATCCCTTATAGATTCTTTTTTGATCTCTTAGTCTGATCTCTAACTCTATTTCTTAAGATACCATCGCAATTGACGAAACTCCGAGGCACCCAAAAAGAGATTTGATATACCAGTTCCTTGAAGATATTGCATCAAGCCAATGGCAATGAATGATGCGTTATTACTAGCATTGCTGACCATTATTTGCATAGGACTTTCAGTCTATGACGAATTATAATAGAATCAATTAAGTTGACAATTCGATATGAATTGGCGGGGCAAACGAAATACTTACAGGAAAGGTAATGATTGAAGGATTATATCCAGATCGATCTACAAATGTAACCATCTGCTCGGGAAGAATCAAGCTGGGAACGAGAATTCATCTATGCATACACCAACATCAGTGAAATTTACGTGAGTATGACGCATGTCCATGGTATTTACTCTAGGTCCACCTATACTATAGGAGGCACGTTCGTGGTTCAGGGGCAAGCAACAAGCATAACGTAACTTCCCCTGAATAGATTTACTTTAACTCAATGCTCTTGTTAAACCGCTTAATCGCCTTGAAAGCGTAAGTTGAACTTTAACAACTACCTAAAACCCGACTTTATAATCGTTACCTAAATAGCATATAATATTCAACCATGTCGGGTCCCCTAGGAAATATTACTCATGTTATGTGCTCACCTTTTCGATCGCATAAGCATGAAACAGAATCTAGCACTCCAGGGAAAGGAAAGTCAGCACAACGTACAGAGGCCAAACAACAGGAGAAGCTTGAGAAATCCGAGCGGAGACAGCAGGAGAAAAATGAGATAGAAGAGCGCAGGCAACAGGAAGATGAGAAGGCTGAACAAGAGGAAGATGACGAGACCAAAGCTCGTTATGGTGAAAATGTTCACCCCCATGAGCTGTGCTCACTTGAGCAAATCATCAACCTACCAGAAGGATCCGAAGTCAACTTTCGTGCAAGAATACATACCCAAAGGCGGCTATCTCAAGCCTTAACCTTCCTATTATTCCGAAATCAGACACACTCCATTCAGGGTGTCCTCTCACATGCATCACCACATATGATTCGATGGGTACAGCGGCTCAACCCCGAATCCCTCGTTCATGTAACCGGGACTTTGCAGAAACCGAAGGAACCCGTTGCCTCCGCAACGCTCTCCGACATAGAAGTGCTAGTTTATTCTATACACCTCGTCAATCCGGCCAACGACCTGCCTTTCGACAACTATGAGCCTCCCGATGCGCTCCGTCAACGTCTATCCGGACGTGTGGTTGATCTTCGTCACCCAAGTAACCAGGCTGTTTTCCGGATTCGATCTATGATCGTTCGAAAGTTTCGAGAGTCTCTGGAAGATCAGGGTTTCCTAGAGATCCAGACACCCAAACTTCAACCTGCTGCAACTGAGAGCGGCTCGGAAGTCTTCAAAGTGCAATACTTTGGGAGAACAGCATTTCTGGCGCAAAGTCCTCAGCTACCAAAGCAGATGGTCATATCAGCTGACTTTAAGAAAGTCTATGAGGTGAGTAGAGTCGTTCACTTTATTTCATAAAATCAATCACTAACCTTAGCCAAAAGATCGGTCCAGTATTCCGCGCAGAGAATTCCAATACACATCGGCACTTGACGGAATACACTGGACTAGACATCGAAATGTCTCTGGGGGAATCCTACAGAGAACTTATAGAGGTCATAGATAAATTTCTCAAGGCTATTTTTACTGCGGTGCAATCCATGCCTGAGCTACAGAACGTCCGGGAGCGGTGGCCTAGCAAGGATCTAGTTTGGCTAGATAAAACTCCAATAATCCCTTTCACTGAGGGGATTCAAATGCTTCGAGATGACGACAGAGAAGTCGAAGAAGAAGACTTATCCACACGGGATGAGATGCGTCTGGGCGAATTCATCAAGGAGAAGTATCAAACCGACTATTACATCCTAGATAAATTCCCAGCCAATGCTAGGCCGTTTTATACTCACAAAGCCGAGGACCCGAAATGGACTAACTCATTTGATATCTTCTTGCGTGGTCAGGAGATTTGCACTGGCGGGCAACGCATCCATAATGCTAAAGATCTCCGCGCAAGTATGGCGGAATCGAAAATCAGCGAACAGGGAATGGAAGAATACTTAAGTGCTTTTGATCATGGAGCACCACCTCACGGGGGCGCTGGATTGGGTCTTGAGCGGATCGTAATGCTTCTCCTTCAACTAGATGATGTGAGGAATGCTTCGCTATTCCCACGAGATCCTAAGTCACTACCAGCCCGCCCGCCAATGCTTCCTCATCCAGACGCAGACACCCTAGCAGTGTCACGAGGTCAACAAAATGAATCTGATCAACCCCCTATCGAGAAACTCATTGCCAATTATGGTGATGCTACAAACACATCCTGGCTTGACGAGCGATTCGAGATCTGGCGACATCCGAGCGGCGCAGCAGTAGGTTTTGCTAGACAAGCAGACAAGTTCGCCATGATAGCCGGTAACCCGCTCTGTGACCAGAGACAGTACCGCGACGTTATTACCGCCTTCGTCGACTTCGTGCGAAAGGACCTTCGCCTCACACCCGTCTGGATGCTCGTCTCGGAGGAAGTCCAGCACATCCTAGGGAGCAAACTGGGCTGGCGAACGCTTAGCTGCGCCGAGGAACAGCGCGTTGACGCGGACCAACATCATAACTCGTCGAAGGGCCGCGAAGCGCGCCGCGTCCAGCGCGAGGGTATCACGATCGGCGAGGTCGTTGACCCGGACGAAAATTTCATGAGCCGCGCCGATAGCGCGATCCGCGAGTGGCAGGAAGGCCGCAAGAGTAAGGGAAAACAGGTTCACCTTACTGAAGTCCGGCCATGGATCGATAGAGAACACAGACGCTACTTCGCCGCGCAAAAAGACGGCGCGGTCGTCGCACTCGTCGTCCTTGCGCAGCTAGCGCCTCGCCACGGATGGCAGGTCAAGTGGGCGTTTGACTTCCCCGCCGCGCCGAACGGCACCATCGAAGTCCTCGTCGAAGCAGCGCTATCCGCGCTTTCCGGCCCCGTGACCTTCGGCGCGGGGGTATCGGAGCGACTCACACCCGGTGCGCAGCTTAGCGGCGTCAGGGCCAAGTTTTTAGCTAACACGTACGATGTTATCGTGAGGAATCTGAGGTTAGGGGGGAAGGCCAAGTTTAGGGAGAAGTTTGGCGTGCTAGGGGAGCAAGTTTTTATTTGTTACCCAAAACGCGGAATAGGGGTTATGGATTTGCAGCAGATTGTAAAGTTCTTTGAGGGTTGATATCGTGTTTGTGATAAGGGTGGTCTGCGGTAGATAGTGCGACTCGTCACCTACCATCGTACGAGTCGCTCACAATGTGCAAAAACCTCTACGGTAAAGTTATATAGCAAAACAACAGTGGTCCTTCCAACAACCTTCCTAGGACTTGTTGAAAGGATGAACTGACGCAGTCGAATGTGTGCTACGGGTAGCTTCAATGAGGGGCCTACTTGATAAATTATTCCACTCGCGGGTTCGAAACCGAGTCCTTCGAAGATCTATTTTTTTTTCTTCACCATTCTCCCCTTCTATTTTATTTCCCTTGATCTGATCAATTGTCATGATTTAAGAATCGAATTCTTTTTGTTTTTTCTTTTACTATAGGATTAATATGACCCTTTCAATTTTTATCTGGTGGGTCTCTTCATTCGAAGCCTTCAGGCTCTTCGGAGATACCTATGATCCAACATAGCTAATAAATTCCATCGACGACTTCGATTATGTCTACCTACCCTCTATCCTAGTGTTTCCTATAGATATCTTTATGTCCGATACGAATCATACCTAAAACCCGATGCTCGCTTTCGGTAAACGGCTTCGAGTAAATCAGCACACCGTGAGAATATGCTCCCATGACTACGAACATGTATGAGGCTGAAATAAGCAATTCGGTTCCAGGTTTCCGTCACAAGGCCGTTACGATTTCCGCATACTCGCATCCGCTGTGGGTTCTACTGTGTTTGGTTGTGCGATCGACAAGCCACTATGATGTCAATGCAATAGGAACGTTTCCATATGTTGATAAAAATAAAATCATATGGCTGAATAGACAGGGCTTCCTTGATACTTACGAATCACGTTGCACAGACGAACGCCGAGATTCCGAGTTGGTGCATTGAAGAATGCGGCGATTTAGGGCTGGAGGAGGGATGTCATCACGCTTCGGATATGATATCTGAGAGGTGGATGGGTTCGTGCCGTATTTCCGGGCCTTGAGGTTTTATATGCACCATGCATGTACGTACGGAGATCAAGGATGAGTCAGCGGCTAGTTCAATCTGGAAGCCCTACCCGGACGTCGCTCGGTGTCGCAGGTATGGATTATAGGTTAGTCATGACATCGCGGAAAGCCATTTCGGCTCATCCTCCAACGGAATAGGCTCGGCGTCTTCCGCTGCGGTAGCTACGTTTGGGATAGGCCTTGCGGTTGACTGGTTGCATCTCTCACCGCTGGAATTTTTGGGTAGGACCGCGCGCCATTGTTGCGCCCCGTCGTCAACGGCTCTTGCTTCTGTCACGAATGTGACTGTCATTTCCTGGGATTATACCCTGGGAGATAGACGTGCTCGGATTACGGCGTGATGAGATTGGAGAGGGTATGTTGTCACACCCCCGAGAACTTCGGTGTAACTCAGCGAGTATGCGAGAGGGGTCCTGAATAGTGTCTACGATGATAAGCGAATTAATGTGTCCGTTGAGGGGAAATAGAAGAGGAGAGGCTGGATAATGATATGAGAACTTAGATATAAAGACCATCAAGACTTCCCTTCTCTCGGTCAAAATTTGTGAGCTCTATCCGACAGGCTGCAAGGACTCTTGAGCATAGAACCCGTCTTCCCAGTTCGCATACCTACCTACCTACTCGCACTGAAGCTTCTCATATACTCATAATCTAAGATGAAATACTCAAGGAGCCTTACGGCCGCCAGCCTGTTTCATCTGGCAGTTGCTCTCCCTAGGCCACAGTAAGCTACTTTCTTCCCCCTACCTACGTATGTAGGACATACGTAGGTTTATGAAGGACACAATGCTAAAATATGCAACAGAATGGTATACATGGACAACCAGGGAGATGTCGGAGGCGTCGATCCGCCCATTCCTACTTATGTAGGTGCTCCTGTCGGCAACCTACGCGGATCGATGAATTTGCAAGGCGGTATCGCGTCGCGCCCACCAGTTTCTGGAGGTGACTCTGCTGTCGTCCCAGACCCAGAGCTGGTAGGAGGCCAGGAAGCCGACGCCGAGCTCGGTCTATACCTGGACTTCAACAGCGCCACATATCCCAATGGCCCTCAGCCCATCCGTGGTGGCAAAGGAGGAACCGATCCAGGGCCGCGAACATATGAGTATGAGAAGCTGAACCCCGACACCTATGCTCCTCCCTCGACGGACTTGGGCACGGTACCTCAGGCTATGTGGCCCCTTGGTCTAAGCCATAATCTGTTCGGCTCGGGTGAGGAGTCCGGCTGGGCTCGACAGCAGAACCAGGATGTGCTCCCTGTAGCGAGTGCGATGGCTGGTGTTGATATGCGCCTTGCGCCAAACGCGTACCGAGAGTTGCACTGGCACACTTCTGGCGAATGGTAAGTCATACCAATTCTCTCGATAAATCCATACTTTGGAGATAATATTTGGAATGCTGACTTAATGATGAATAGGGCCTTGGTTTTAAAGGGCTCGGTCCGTGTTGCGGCCATAGACACAGACGGTGCTTCTTTTGTCGATGACGTCACGGCAGGAGACGTGTGGTTCTTCCCGCAAGGTGTTCCGCATAGTTTACAGGCCTTACACGAAGGCGCCGAGTTCCTGTTGATTTTCGACAGTGGTACTTTCTCCGAGACAGACACTTTCCTCGCTACTGAGATGCTTATGCGCACCCCTATTTCTGTCTGGGCGAAGGATTTGCAGACCAACGTTAGCTCATTTGACAACATCCCTGATGCTGAGAAATATGTGAGTGCTCCTCTTTCTTAACAGATATGGAAAAACAAGTGCGGTTGCTAATGAGAAACACTAGATTTTCAATGGGACTCCTGCCCCAGCCAACATCTCGGAGCAGAACATCACGTCTTCGGCCGGCGCCTTGTGGGGACCCACAGGATACACATATCATTGGTCGCAGCAAGAATTCCACAATACGACTGGTGGCTCTGTCAAGATTCTTGACCCACTGACGTTCCCAGTCGCAGACATGTTCTCTGCTGCTCTTGTAGTCCTCGAGCCCGGTGCGCTGCGGGAAGTGCATTGGCACACAGAGAGTGACGAATGGTCGTATTTCTTGCAAGGTTCGGCTCGCATCACGGTATATGCGGCGCCTGCCTCATCCCAAACCTTTGATTTCACTGCTGGCGACGTCGGGTACATTCAAAAGTCAAATGGACACTACATCGAGAATACGGGAACCGAGGACGTCATATTCCTCGAAGTGTTGCAGGCCAAGAAGTTTTCCGACATTAGCGCCGCCCAGTGGCTCGCCTTGACGCCCAGGCAGGTCGTCAAGGACACGTTAAACCTGTCGGACGAGGTGCTTGACGCTTTGCCTAAGGAGAAGACGCTGCTGAAGCCAGGTAATCCGAACATGACTGCTATCGCTGGTGGTGGTCAGAATTACTAGGTGGGCCGACGAATCGAGCATTGTGATGATAGATGAACTTTTAGGGAAATTCGATAGGATTCTAATGAAGGTGGATGGTTTTTAGATGCTGGAGAGGATGATGATCGTTGTCATATAGATGTTAGGATTTGTGGTTTCTTGCTAGCGTTCTTTACCCGTTTAATATAGATCCCTCTAAACTGTATAGCTTTCTAGGATCTTTCGTATCCAATGTCCCCGCCATAATAAAATCAGACATCTAGCGTAAATTTTATCCTTGGATCTTGCCAAAAACCCCAGCCAAAGTCGCAAACTTAATAGCGAGCGTTTGGATAGGATAAGTAGCTAGGTTCCGTGTTTCAGGGCTCCAACTAGCAGTATCGAATACGGCATCCCATCCACGGGGATCGGCTTCTGCGATAGTTGCAAAGAGGCCAGCCCAGTGAGTTAGATCAGCTAATATCAGGATCCCGATGTGTAGTTGCACGAGGCGCTTGTTAGGTGGCGATGCTAATAAGATGATAAGGCCGTATAACATCATATTGAATAGGTAACCATCAGCCATCAATGGCATGAACAAGGTCGGAATAGGTAGGCCTTTTGTAGTAGAGGCTAGCTCGAGCATCGGGATTCGCGAGGCATAATTTAGAATCATCCCGTACGTTCTGATTGAGTTAGTCGGTAATATTGTGAGGTGAGAACAACTAAGAAGCATACATCGCGATTGGTTCTAAATATAGGAAGAATATGCGAGGAATGATAGGTAGAAGAGACGCATTGGTAGCCATTGTATCGGATGTTTTACTTGATATCGAGCAATCGCTGAGAATAGTATTTGTTTGGTTCGGAAAATATTGGTTGGTGTTTGGTCTCGAGTAGGTCTGGTGTGTAATAAATGATTTCTTCAATGAAGAGGTATGAGACGGAGGAAAATCTGAATGGGGGCAACTCGGGTTTTTATACACTTTAGCAATTGTGATAACTGTCAACTAAATCCGAGAAGGGGTTGATAACTAAAATCACACAGCCCTATGGGATCGCAAGGATTCACCACCATCGCGGCGATGAATCGTGTCCGAACCCCGCATTACGCGATCCAGTCGCGCGCTCAGGTGACTCATTGGTCATTGCTGAGGATTTCGGTGATCTTGGCTGCCCGAGGTGATTTATGCTAATGCATCGTCTGCGGCACAGCTTGTCGAGGCTCAACCCTAGATGCTATATCGAATCGGGGCTTATTGGAACTTAACATGTGCTGAATCTTCTCGAATTACCATTGTCTTTGACTTCTTTCAGGGGCTAGGAAGATTCTCTATGCTTATTAACGTGACTCTATCTGGCTGAGAATAGAGTACCGGTTGATAGAAGGCGGCTTTGTAGATTTGTCTTGTTTCTTCACACGCTTACTTTTCTGCAACGTCTGGTCCATCGTCGGTTCCTTTTCCATCCTCCCCCGAAGTACTCCCAGCATGTCTGCGATTGTATTGAGCCCACCCATCTTGTCAAATTCTGACAATGAACTCAGCATGCTTTCGACTGTAGGCCACTCTGCGATAGGAGGAAGCGATGTGAGGTGATTGTGTAATCGTTGCAGTGATGCGGGAATATCTTGGCAAATGACAAGAACAACGTCTAATACTTGTTTCACTATCCTGAGCGAATACAGGTGGGCTTGAAATTGAGCTGTAAAATGCATCAAATCCCATGAATAATTTTGCAGGTTCGGTTGGGACTGATTTGCTTCTTCGATGAGCTCAGCGGATATAGCTTTGCGCCCCTCTGAACTAGAGCACTCCATATCCCAATACACTGCGAATGCCAACCATCGCATATTTGTAGCTGAGAAACTTTCAGCTAATATTTCTAACAGTGTAATCAATCGAGTACAGGCGGCAAGAAGCAATTTGGAGTCGGGAATTTCGATCTGTCGTCCTGTCTTTGATGCTAACGATTCGATTATACGATATTCGATAATCCGAGTGACGTTTTGACTATTTAAATATCGAAGAATGCAATACCCGAGTTGACGAGTTTTCGTGCTGTCGTTCCACGCACTCTTGTTGTAGTGATCTTCGAAGAGGACGGGTAAGAATATAGAGAAAGATTCCGGTCCTCGCAACGACTTGTCTTCGAGCTCTGTTTTGTCATTTAAGAGTAAAGCCTGAATGACGAATTCTGATATTCTGGGGTCTAAATTGGAAAGTAGACCGAGCACTGGATGATGGCTTGGCAAATATTCCTTAAGCTCAAATTCCTTCATAAAATCCTTATATTCTGGAGAGTGAAGAACATCTCCGCGATTTTCCTTGGCGTTCCTTAGAGCCGCATCAAAAGCGCGAGGAAAACCATGTTTATTTCCTTTTCTTGACTCAAAGGCAACGCGAGGAAGACCGCCCAGGTTTGTCAACCCTAATCGTTGATTGGCATCGTGGAAAGACATTTTCAATGCTTTTATCTCATTAGCGGGCGGTGGGTCTAACGTCAAACCCCAAAGGAATGCCACATTTCCTTTGAGCCCAAGATCCTGTATGAGCAAGTCAGAATCTGTCGTCAATAGAGTACCACCATTTTGGCGAACGTCTTCAGCGCAGAATACATCAGCCTCTCCGGGGACGACCGAGACTAGGGGTCCCCAATTCTTGTCGCTTTTCAAGGCTTCCAGGACTGCTGGGATTAAAAAGGGAGGCGATGGCGTCTTGTTATGTGCGTTGAACGCGTCGTCGAATTTGTGAACATGAAGCTGTATGTGGCTAAACGCGTCTGTTGGGGTTGTAGCTGACCCAAGTGGATTGGAGGACCTCAATTCATTCAGAATATAGGATTGCTTTGCAAGTCTAGATTTCCTCGTCTCCCATTTGCTTGGAGGCAAGTACCCGTCAAAATAGATTTTCCTCCTATTTATTAACAGTTAGTTGTTGAATTAGTAAATAAGGGTGGAAATCGCTTACACGTTGACATTATGGGATTTAAGCTCATTAAGCCAACCTATGACCATGCTACCAAGCAAGCTGTATGGGGGAAGACATGCAAATCCACTTGATGATGGTCGACGCTTCATACAATATTCAGAGATCCGATGGACAAGAGCAGGCCCGTCAATGACGACGGCATCGCCGCTCAAAGAAGAGAGAGCTCCATGCCGTTGTAACGCGGCTGCAAAGCCAAGAAGCCCCATAGTGATATGAATTAACTCATTGGAAACTAAATATAGGTTGTGAGTTCAATGTGCTGGCCATTATGAGTTGAAGATATCTCTGCGTTTGTAATATCGATTGAGCTCGATCGAGATATGGATGTGTGTGAAACATGAAATATAATATAGATGCAGATGGATGTGAGAAGAATTTGAAATTGCAAGCCACAGGTGTATTAGCTAATGCACAGATAGAACCAATACACCAATAGGTACCTAATTCATAAAATTCAGCACAGAAAAAACTTTTATCCAATCAAACATCGAATTGATCAATTCTCTGCAGAATTTAGCCTAGCGCCCACAACCTTTAAGGCGCCTTCCGACGGAGAGAGCGAATCATTGAAGAATATGAAATCCGTAAATTCAAAGGAAACTACAGCTAACCGCAGCGTATGATGCTAGTATGAGGACCTGCCGGAACAATTGGTATCCCCACTGTGCCCCGCCATCCCTGGATACTCCGATTAATTGGTCCATGCTCCTCCCAGGCCTTCCAAGGTGCCTTTCTTATCGGTCCTTGCCTACGCCCCACATAAAATCATCATCCTTCACTCTTCCGCCAAAACTTTTCTTCTTTATTTTCATCAATCACAGGATGCGAGGAACGTTGGTATTCTCGGGCTCGTCATGCCCAGCTCTCACCGGCAAAATATGTGAGAACCTGGGCATGGCACCGGCTGAGGCTGACCTATCTCAATTTTCAAATGTGTGTTATTCTTCCCCAATGCTTCCTCTCTCAATGGGCAGAGAAAAGAGAAAAGCAGGCTTTCAAGCTTGGGTAACGCCATGATCATAAGCCGCCCACTGACTTTTTTCAATCACAATTCGCAGGGCGAAACAAGTGTCCGAATCCTGACCAGTGTTCGAGACAAGGATGTCTTCGTCGTGCAATCCGGAAGCCCTACCATCAATGATACCATCATGGAATTGCTCATCATGATATCTGCTTGCAAAGGTGGCTCTGCGAACAAGATTACCGGTGAGTCTTCAAAATGCTACAGGGGAAAATTTTTAAGCCTTGGGCCATAGCTAGATATGGTCGAGGAGTACCCATGTGCTAACTACGAAACCCATCGCCTAGCCGTTCTTCCATACTTTCCGTATAGTCGGCAGTCCAAGAAGAAGTCTCACAGGGGCGCCATTACCGCTCGAATGCTGGCGAACTTGCTTAACGTGGCTGGGGTTAAGCATGTTATCACTGTTGATTTACATGCTTCTCAGATGCAAGGATTCTTCAAATGTCCCGTCGACAACCTTCACGCCGAACCCCTCATAGCACGTTGGATTCGATTGAACATCCCCAATTGGAAGGAAGCTGTCGTCGTATCCAAGAATGCCGGCGGCACCAAGAGAGTGACATCGTTGGCCGATGCGTTGAAGCTCAATTTCGGACTGGTTACTACGGATCGTAAACGTGCACCTAACATGTCTGCGAGTATGATCATGAACCAGCTTGATGGGTGGGATAATCCTCCTGGCTATGTTAATGGCGTTCAGCGCTCGAGGGCCATCTCGGAAGACAGAGACTCGGATTGGAACGGCTCCACTAAGTCGTCACGGGTTCCCGGAGACTCTCAAGGATCTCCTAAGCGCGCCAATGCGCCACCGGTACGGACTAACAGCCTCACGCGGTCCCCGTATACGCGCGCTTATACACCCTCTCAAACATCACCAATTGAGGAGTTGAAGGATGAAGAAGAGAATGTCGATGAAGCACAGGTATATAACGACCAACGTGCTCAGGAGGTGACGCAAGGACGGCTTGTCCAAGGCCACGTTGTGGCAGACGACTTCCAATCCCCAGCTCAGTCGGATGGCGGCGGTAGCCAGTCTTACCAAGGCGGCGACGACGACCCCATGACTATGTCCCACGCTTCTTCTTTCTTTGCTCCCGAGCCGCATGCCCTTGGCGGGTCCGGTGATGCAGAAGGGTCATCAGACGAGGAAGAAGAAAAGCTACGAGATCCTAAAGTCGAGCACATGATCACGCTAGTTGGCAACGTTAAAGATCGCCCAGTTCTGATCGTGGACGACATGATTGACAAGGCTGGTTCATGGATTGCCGCTGCCGAAACAGTCGTTAAGCGGGGCAAGGCAAAGAAGGTGTATTGCATGGCTACTCACGGTGTGTTTGGGGCAGACTGCCTCGAGCAAATGCAAGCGTGCGATTGTATCGATCAAATCATCGTGACCAACAGCTTCCCAATTCCGGATAGGAGAGCGAAGAACGCGAGTAAGTTGGTCATCCTAGATCTTTCCTACCTGCTCTCCGAGGCAATCCGAAGAAATCACTACGGCGAATCCATCTCGCCACTGTTCCAACATATTGCGGATTAGACAGCCCAGGAATGTTATGATTATTACGAATTAGACTGCCATTACTCGCAGTAGTGTACGATTCATGAAAACGAGAGGTGAGGCTGCGGGTATCTGGTACCTGGTATGGCGTATAGGACGAGGCGGAATAAGGCTCTATCATTGGCTTTTTTTGGTATCACGGATAGCGTTACGGGATTAAATCAGATACCACGTTAAGATTGTCGCAACAGGTATGTTCTTACACTGGAGTTATATGTGATCTAATCATAAGTGTGTTATGAATTGTCTTTCTTATACGTGCGCATTCCCAGCGGTTGCTATCTTCGGATGGCCAGGGCTTGATCGTCCCTCTAGGACAAGCCCTGAACGGAACGTTGGTAGATCAAACAACCCTTGTGGTTATATCGATTATAGAAGGCCAGTCACCTAGATTTACATTATCACGTTCATGGACGATGGGTGTCAGGCAAGAGAAATTTTCGAACATCTCATAAAATAAAATAAAATTTGTGTGTTCAATTCCATCTCTCTTAGAATGTGACTTCATGTTATTCTAGTTACAGAGCTCATAGTAAAATGGTTCTCAGGTGTGCAATGCTCTATAGGCTATTGCAATATGGTGCAACTTTGAAAGACGAAAACGTGAGGCTATTCACAATCTAATTGCCAACGAAAACTTATCGGGACCACCATTCCACCCAACAGTCTTTGCATATCCACAGAAATATCAGCTGTGCATATGCTCATGAGTGATCTCTTAATCTGTTGCCCCATCCCACGACTTCTCGCCCGGAACCAGGTGAATTCTTCACTGGCCTTTATCGAATCTTAAGTGATTCTCCACATGACTTTTTTTTTCGCCCGAGAAGTGATCTTTCACCTCTAACTTCCGAATACTGAGTAATTCTTCGCAAACACTCTTTCCGCATGCAAGGCGGGCGACGCCCACCACAATACTTTTTTTGCCCGGAACAAGGGATTCTCCCACACCTACGTTCGAATGCAATTGCACGATGCAGATAATTAGAGATGCAGCGCAATATCGAGATTAGTACGAGACTCGTAGTGTTGCCTATCCGCTCGGCACGAAACTTGGAAAATCGACCTGATGACTTTTAGAGCTGAAAAGGCCTTCGGAACCCAGAGCATGTTGGTTTCCTCTCGTGCGTTAGATTAAAGAAGCGTTAATGAGTACAAGGACTAGGCCGGTGCTTTAGGAATGGCGGCTTCTCCGTGGACTTGCACGAAAGAAATACCCTAGTTATAACGGTGTCTTAACGACTGTCGCTCATATGGTTGTGTCTGGTCGAATGGTGGATCTTCGAGACTATGAGGGTTGGAAATGGGAAGTTCTGAATCTCATCCGAGCAATGAAGCAGCCGTCAGTCCGATGTAATCAAATTGTTGTCGAGACAGCTAAATCAGAGATGACTTAAATTGATAGTCACTATTATTATGTTAGAATATGCGAAACTGGGGTATGAGCAAACAATGACTTACTATCAGCTTCGCCTATCGGAGATCTGGTCTGACATCTCTTCCAGGTACTGTTGATATGGAGTACTTAATGGAGAGGCGTCTCTTATGACCTCATTAGTTGATATTATACCACTAATATCTGACTCGATCTCTTCCCATTATTTTTGTCTTTCTCGTAGTCGGTGGTGGGGACCGTCGTCATGAACTCTGGCGTAGCGGTAGGCCTACCAGGGCGTCAATATGCCTGAAGACAGCGTCCAGACACGCCATAACTAATGATCACGAAGCTTCATCGCCTATATCGACAAGTTCGTTGGCGCAAACTACCACGATACTGACGACGATAGGATTGAATGAAGGAACGAAGAGCTTATTGTTGCTGTTACTGTCAATCGTCTGACTTGTCAGGAACGAGCCACTTGCTAGCAGAATACCTATTACCACCGTTCGCCTTCTCCCCGTCTGGTGAGCTTGTCAAAGTGCGTCGGCTGTTTGTAGAAGCTAGAACTTCATTGTTAATTAAGGGTGCTTCCTGGTCGAGTGCTATTCAGCGTGTCCCTTATCGATTTCTCTACAGGGTTTCATTGAGTATTGAATAGAGACCCGAGAGAAGTGTTGGTGCTGATGTCTTCACAAGAGATGTTTGTGATACAGAAGTGTTGGAATCCTCTTGAGTGCTTGATGCAGACGCAAGTCGAGGCACAGCTCCGTAATTGAGATAGAATCGACGTGCTGGTTAATTGGACATTATAATCGACTCTGGGGCTGATGTTTGGTCAGGTTCCACGGCCTAGGCTGAAGAGATTGGACATTAGGCGACACCTAGCTCGTACCTTCACTGATTTGCTAGGTGCTTGCTAGGTTAAAATGGCAAACCAGATTATCCATAATGAGATATGCGGTGACAGGTGCATGCGACGGAGATGCTCTAACTCTTTTCGATCAAAAACTCTGAGGTGGGGCGACCCGCGCTCCCGGCCGATCGGTGGTGAAACCGGTTAATAATGGCCGTCTGAAAACGACGGGTGCGTAAACCGGCCGACATGCCGAGTCCAGTCGTAGTTGACGTCGATGTCCCGGCTGCCTCGTCCTCCACCTGCATGTCCGGGACGAGGCGTGCCAATTCGTGCCAAAGGTCGTCATCGTAGATAGAGCATGTCTTTGAGAAAATTAAGGAATGTTAATTCCAATCAAAGAGAATGGACGGGATGGTAGAGGTGTTGCCACAGGCGTATTATTTATCGTTTATATTGATGGTGGCTGAATGATTGAATGGATATGTTAATACGCGTAGGTTCGTAGGTTTGATGATGGGAGAATGAAGGAAGGATATGAACTAACCTTTATGTGAAAATTCTTCTCAGCTATTGACAATATGGTTTTCGAGAGATAGAGGAAGGGATAGAGTGATCAGGTGTAAGTGTGGAAAGTAGACGCGGGGCTTTGTCGCATGCTGGGCAATAGACTCTGTGTTTTATTGTCAATTGGAAAGCAGACGCGGTGTTATATTACCAACAAGGTTGATTTTTTTTGTTTGGTGGGAGAGAAGAAGAGAAAGAAGGAAAGTAGGAATGGAAAAGCGGGCTGTTATATATTCTTAGGTCTCGGCAGAAAAACGGAGCTCTCGTCAGGGCGGTCGTCCGCCGCCCAAGCAATAGTGCCTATTGACACGGCCAGTAGCGCCGCACATGACAGCCCTAGAGGTCCTCGTGCAACATTGGGGGCCTATTTATGGCACAATGACACGGTATGGGTCTTGGGAGGTGACGAATACTTGCTCGTTTGCTTGGAAGCATCCAAACATCATGGGATCTATCAATACGATACTTGTTAGATACCCATGAAATAACTTACTCACACGGCGCCTCAGCTCTTATTATGCCTCCTAAGATTGCTACTTGTGTGTCATTTTTGGTGGAAGTTGTCCTACCCGTTGGTGACAATCATGGCTGAGCTTTTGTGGACAATCTAGGTATCTTTTAATGTTTGGCTAGATACTACTGCAGTCTGCCACTGAGAGAGATAGCAGTAGATGAGCACAGCTAGCTAAATGTAGAATTCAAAGTGATTGCATCTACCTAGGTTTACCTAGATCTTGTGCAGGGTTGACTATTGAAGCGCTAAAAACAAGATGGGGATGATTCTTGGAGTTGTGATTGTTTGGATTCTCATGTAAGCTGATTACCTAAGATTCGATCACATAATATGTTACATAATCCTCTACTTTATGTAATAACCTGGATTGGAACTTGATTATGTCACCCGTCGAGACTCCCGAACCGAAGACCACGAGAAGCTATAATAATCCTTTCGTTTTACATCTATTATAGGGAAATATTGCGGCGAATGATCATGAAACACTTGGTACCTATGCATATTGTATCAATCGGGTGAATTTGGGTTTGAACGCCGCAGTATTGGACGAAACCCATCATAGCAGAGCTATCAAGCTAACCTGGTTTGCTAGACGATAACTAGGGACAGACCCCGCTACACCGTCCTCTTGTCATATATCCTTACACGCCATGAATCGTACAATTATCTAGCTCCAGTATGAAGAAGTTTATAGGCCCAAGTGAGAAGGTATTACATCAATCTGTTGCCAGATCCTGAGAAATACGAGGACCGTGTATCTCCTTCAAGAGTTCTATGAATTCTTGCTTCTCTGCCTTCTCGTTCTCTACTTTGACATCGTCAAGTAGACTTTCCGTAGGCTGACCTGGTTTGCCAGCATTTTTGATAATCCACCACGCTCGCCGAAATTCGTCTCGGATAGACACGATGCCGTTGTGTGTAACTGTTCGAGCAACATTGTGCTCATGCTCGAATGGATCCTCTATGGCAAAAAGGAAACGATGACGTACTTCTTTGAATTCTTTAGGTTTTGCAGCTTGTTCATTCGGCGTGGCGGCTGCATTATCCGGAGACGCGTTGAGCTCAGATTGTGACTGAGTTGAGATTCGATCGGCGGCGCCGTCCGCAGATGGTTTGAGGCCGGCATCAGAACCAGCTTGAACTGGATTCGGAGGTGCACTCGTTTCCAATTGCATCACTGTCTTCGCTCCAATCCAGCCCTTTTCTTGCTTCGAGAGCAACCCTCCATGAGTCCGTAGGCTTAATACATCTCGACCCCAGTCAAACCCGCGCTTGTTAATAGTGCTCATCGTGTAGTTTTGCGCATAATACTCAAAGAATCCCCTCAATAGAGCACCGACAGGCTCTCTGTTCTGATTGAGGTGGCCTTCACGAGCCAGTCTCTGGATCTCCGATTCGTCTCTCCAGAAGCGTACATCGCGGCCCTTACAGGTGGTGATACCCTCAAGAGCTTCTGCTGGGAGATTTGGGTCGGGAGGAGCGAGCTGTTGAAGGTTGGGACACACAAACGGCTCTGCGATGTTCACTAGATAGTGTAGGACCATGAGAACGTACCCGTAACTGCTAAGCGTTCCCCGGTATGGAGTGTTGATACCTCGGGCTTTGGCCCAATGCTTCACGAAGAGAACTATAGGTCTGACACGAAGATCGGTATAAGCATAACATCGCAAGAGTAGAGTATTCTGGAGGGCTAAGTGTGCCGAGAAATTGATATCACACTGAACGCCGATTCCATTCTTAGGAAACTCCAGGCTGTCGTGATATCGATCTCTGGGCTGATTCGGGGAGAGTTTGGATGGGTCAGGAAGCTGCTTGAGTTTGTTTACCATTGCGAGCGTCTCCTCGGAGATAGGCACTATGAAATCAAACGGATCATCAATCCACTTATCAGTTTGTGGAGGGCGCCACGCAAAGTCGCTTTGGAGTGTCTTTATGTACTCTTTAATGATCGGGATGTGTTCCTCGTGGTAAAGGCCCTTTTCAATCGCCTTCTCATAATCGATAGCGAGGCGGATGGCCTTGTGTTTTCTAGCAATCGTCCTTAATGATTGCACCCCAGTAGAAGTCGCAAAACTCTGGACGTCATCTCGTATTTGCTTATCCCTAATACCGGAGATATAGTGCTGAACGATTTGGGAAAGTGACTCCGCATTTGACGATGTGTGAACATGGCCAAATTGGGTCGCGATCTTGGCAACCCTTGCGTGATACTGTGTAGGCGACTCGTACTGGTCCTGCTTAAGTTGAACAAGTTGAACAAGTGGAATCTGGCGAAGGTAATCAAGGGCTATGTGAAGTTCACGATTGAAGAAGAGGGGGTCTGGGCCGAATTTTCTCTTGTTCTGCAGATTCTTCCAGTTTTGAATGATGTTTTCAGAGTCGTTCTTCAATCTAGGATTACCTCCAGGAATAGTCTGTGCTTCCCAAATAGCCACAATCTTCTCACCTTCAACCATCGTTAAAACACCAAGAAGTGTCCGACAATTGAGCGGTTTTGACTTGGAATATTTCTTGAATGACGGGCACGACTGTACCCTGCTTCTTAATTCCTTGTCGCATAGGCCGTTCACAAATGCCTCGGATATATCGTCTAGAAGTTTGTAATCTGTTATTGTGAAGTCTCTGAGATTCGACACGGTGAGGTCACGGCCACCCAGTCTACGCAGAAGTCGCTTGGCATTCCCATAGTATGCCATCAAAGACTGAGATTCAGTTTGTCTTAATGAAGCAAGTTGCTCGTCGTATGTTTTCTCTACTGGATCATTTGGTTGGTGAGAGTCTTCTCGACGATTCTTCGACGATAAGTGCTCAGCCCCGGCGGTACCAACAGCTGCAGAACCCTCCAGATTGTCATGGTCGTCTGTGGCATCATCTACCACTTCATGCCCGTCGTCCGTCAACCCTTTCTCCCACCTAACTCGAGCCTCTAGCAAGTCACGAAAGAGCTGTTCGCTAGGCTTTTCACATAATTTGATGATTGGCACCCTTGTACGCGTGAGAAGTCGTGCACCATAGCCATGCTCAAGTAATGCTTTCTCGACAAGACGTGGGATGGGGGAGTCAGGGGAGTCTGGAGACAAGCGTGACATGGGAGAAATAAGTCCAAGATCCATATCGGCCGCTTTGGTCGCAAACCCGGACGACAGACTTCCGAAGCATTTGAGCTCAACAGTGAAGGGTTGGAACATATGGGTTCCATTGATTTGTTGTTCGTGAGAGCTGATGACGTCTTGGCAAATTTTTTCCACCCGAGCACGAAAGTTTTCCTTCTCGACGATTTCATTAGGTTCGATCTCTGCATCCGCGATCACAAAATGACAGAGTTTTTCAAGGAGTCCAGATTGGTTAGCGATCTGCTCTGGACTGAAAGCAAATTGTCGTGCACCAGGATTGTAAAGGGCTGGTTGGGAAGGTCGACGACCGCGAGAGGGGAACGCGTCTGGCGAGACAACGCTGACACCTTTCAGGAACGAATCAGAGGGATTTGCTTGTGGGTGTCTCCAGGACGAATGATGCTCCGGAGGAGATACTGGTGCCGCCTGATTGAAGCCCCCTTGATGGCGTCGTTGCTGTGAGAAGTGGGGGCCGTTTGTTGTAATAGTGCGAGCGTGGTACCCAACGTGGTAGGATGAATTAGGATTGGGAGGATTGGGGGGGTTTGTAGATTGCTCAGCATTTTGCCATGTAGAGCGTTGACCCTCCTGCTGATGGTGAGATCTCCTATCGTGAGGAATAGGTGTTCTCGTGTCAATGGGTATAGATAATTGAGATTGCATCTGACGTCGTTGAGCTTGGTTTGGTCGTTTCCTACCTGCCTTAGGAGGAGGTTGTGTTGAGATGGACGACTCAGATGTCAACTTGGGCTTCTGTGATTTATCTTCAGTTACACGTGAATCAAGGAAGCGCCCGTTCTCGGCTGGCAAAGTAGGTCCTGGCGTCGGCGCATATATGGCGTTGGATGGCGGGGTTGCTTGGTCATTGTTATTAAGAATAAGGTTGCGTAATCGGTCTTCAAGCGGACCGTTGTTAACCTGAGAGGTTGTCATGGTGTAGTGTTCAAAGGCAAAACTTGAATGGCGGCGAGGTTTGAGAAAAGTCGTGATCTAAGTTGTGTATGAAAATGAACCCAGAGGTTTCTCTTCAACGCGACCTAGATTATCTAAGTGGAATCTATACGACGTTGTTGATGCACCATATGATGCTTGCGATTGATGCAAGTCCGGGATCTATGCCTATGAATATAGGTTGGTGGCGATGCTGTTCATAGAGAATGTGGTTCCATATCCTCAATGCTGAACCGAAACCCACATGGAGAAGACGAGGTTAGGACAGATTAATCCGTATCCGTTCCGTAATCTGTGATTGTATACTTAGATAGGGAGAATTGGAAATTTGGGTGTTGAAATTGACGTTTATCAAGCCTGGAAGAACTATATATTATAGCTCTACTAAAGCTTCTGCCAATGAGAATTGTGGAAATTAGTAAACCCCGGAGTTGACCATGTACACCTGCAGAACTCAATGCAACCGAGGGCCAATCGTACGATCCTGGGAGAACAAAGATCAGATGTTATGCGGTTTAAGTCGATGCGACAGGCAGTGTTGATAGTAGAAAGGTGATACTTCGTAATAGAAGTGTTTGTGTGTGATTAAAGAGAAAATGGAATAGAATTTTGGAAGTTTCAGAAATGATAAGGCGTAAATGAGAGAGCCTTACATTGCTGAATGACGGGAATCAGTGTAAGTAACGAATGGCGTGCACTTGGTGACCTTGGAACATTTCCGGGAAGATAAATTCCAAGGTTGATTGGCTGGACTGGAGAGGAATTAGAAGCATTGGATCTCTCCAGAATTATTTATGCTAGTAAGATTTAGGACTTAGATCGGAGAAATGGTACTTTTATTGGCCTGTGCACAGTGTACAACTCTTTTTTTGTGGTGCTTTTCCGGGTGCATTTCCCCACCAAAGCTACTTCTACCTGTGACTATTTAAGTTCCTGTGTGACGTTATGAGTACCTTAGAGCCGCCCCCCACAAGTTCCACTCTAACTCTTCCTTGGCAACAACGCGCAGTGAGCCGCTTGCTGGAGTTTCCTTCTTTTTCAAAATTGCCTGCCATCCCTGCCATTCAAAAGCAAAAACGTACATATACGTACCTAAGTACCGGACACATCTCGGTACGTACCGTCCGAACATAGCGCCGGACCCGTACACATGGGAAGTACCTAGGTACTTTACAACTCCATTAACCCTGCCAGGTGGATGCTAGGCTAACATTTGGAAGGCAGGCACGCATTTGACCCACGGCTGATTTCTGACTTGACTGCACTGTCTTTCAACTTCCAATCCTCAGCTTCTATCATCACATCAACATTCTCTTTTTCCTTTCATCATTTTCACTTCTTTGTACTCTCCTTCCCATACCGCTATCAAACCACACCTTTCAATACCCGCACTCGACTTGCAATTCTTTTCCCTAGAATTGCGCATCTTTTTACAATAATTAATTTTTCAAGCTCGCGTCTCCCAATAAACCCTCCCTCTACCTACGCGCAAGCTTACCCTTCGTGACTATCCCGACTTCAATTTCGCGTCATCTCAAATCATCATCCTTTGATATCCCGATATACCCAATACCTTAATCAGCCCACGGTCGTTTCAGAAAAACAGCACCCTAGGTTGGTCGGCTTGGAAAGCTCAACATCGCGCTCCTTGAGCTCTGCAGGTAAATAGATAATTAGCATTTGCCTTGCCACAATGAGCGCAACACCACCTGGTGGCGGCCCCGACGGCCAAAAGCCAAAGCCTATTTTTCGACGACGTAAACCTGCGAATCCTCTTCGACCATTTCACCACCCCGAGATTAAATCGCAGCCTGCAAAAATTAGCAATGGCAAGAAGCCTGGTACCGCGCCTGGTACTGCGCCTAGTGCCACCCCTAACACCATGCCTCGACCTGCTAGTCGACCACAGCAGCAGCCGATTTCATCCCGGATGAACCAAGATCCACAGAACTTCGAGGCACTTCGCGCGAATAATGGAGGATGGTCACAACCTAAGCCAGCGGGTTGTGTAGAATATCCTCTTTACCTTACCAAGAAGTCCTTCAAGGAAGGCATACGCTTTCATGTCATGCGACTTGCCCCCCATGGTGGTAGACTTGCCCAGCCGAATAGCCCTGGAATTGACCCTACGGACATGGATGAATTCACTCGGCCTGTCACCTTACATCGACGTGACCCTCGACAGCCAGCTCCAGGTCGCGAGGTCCAAGAGGATACTCCCGTTGTGGAGGAAACCCCTGAAGCTATTGCCGAAGCTGAAAGGATTGCATTTCAAAAGGCACAACGAGAAGCTCAACGTGCTATCGATAATGCCCAGAAAGCCCCCGTCACGAAGGACACGAAGTCTAAGAAGGGTGCGGACGATGCAAAGAAACTGGAAAAAACCAAGATCTACTATGCGCCGCGTTCCGAGGAACAGAAAAAGCAGCGAGAGATTCGTTATGAAGAGGCTCTCCCGTGGCACTTGGAGGATGCCGATGGGAAGAATGTTTGGGTTGGGCAATATGAGGGCCCATTGTCCGATTGCAAGGTTGCGTTCCTAATTCACGGCGGCGGATTCCGCATGCTTCCCTTAGAGAAATGGTATAAATTCACATCAAAGCGCGGATCATTCAAGACTATGACTATCGAAGAAGCTGAAGCAGCGATGGGCAAGAAGGCCACTCTTGGTCGTTGGGCAGTCAGAGACACCCAGCGGCAGCAAGCCGAAAAGGCGATCTCGATGTCTCGGGCTATTGTGAATGGCCCCGTGCAGGTCATGCAGGAAAGCAGAACGTTTCGACAAGCATCGCGTCACGAGAAGACAGACCATGACGATATCGACATGTCGGGAGACGAGTTCCAAGATGATGACGAAACTGCTGGATACGAACCTGATCGAGACGAGGATTCGAAGACAGCCGCTAACCGCATCCGTCGAAATCAACTTGACGCCAACACATTCGGTGAAGGTGATGAAATCAAGGTGGAGAAGGAAGAAGAAGAAGAGAAGAGAGAGATGGAGGAGCTCAAGTTGTTTGGCAAGGACCTTAAGAAGGCACTAAAGCGACGAGACAAGCAGTTTCAGTACGATGACAGTGATTCCGAGAGAGAAAGAAACCCCTTCCCTTCTTCAGATGTAAGAATTGTTTTTTTCCTATTAGAAGGAGCTAGAGCTAACGAGAATATAGGATGATTCTGACTCCGACGCTGACAACGAAAAGGACGACAAGAAGGCAGACAAAGACACTGGAACTGCGTCTAAGGGGGCGAGTACTCCTCAGGGAAAGAAGTCAGCAGCTGAAGCTGCCAAGAAGGGCAAGTCTCTCAAACGACCCGGGTCTCCGATAGTTTCGGACTCTAGTGGCACCGAATCCACCCGGAAGAAGAAGAAGACTAAGCACGATAGTCGCGGCACTACCCCCTTGACTGACCGCCGTGCGAAGCCTGGTGCTGGATCCACTAGCGATGGTGAAGGTACTGCCGGCGAGATGTCGGACGGTGCGGGAGGAAAGAAACGACTTGCACCGCCAGCTGCAGGCAAAGTAAGCAGTTCTCGGGGTACACCTGCGGGATCACGGGCTGGTAGTCCCGTTCCACCTCAAGGAGCTGCCGGCAAGGGAGCTCGATCTAACTCTCCTGCAGCTCAGAGCCCGTCTCAAGAATACACCGATGTTATCACCGCCCAGGAGATCATCGCCGCTCTACCTGCTCCTCCCAAGGGTGTTTCTATCGGCGAATTTATCAGAAAGTTCCAGCACCGTATCGACAAACCCGGATGCATGGATAAGAAGGACTGGATTCGACTGGTTAGAGCCCATGCCGATTTTGGCACTGACAAACTACTACGTCGCAAGACATAATGGACATCTTGTCCAGAAAACTTTCTTACTACCGACTTTGACTTAGTTCTTCCTGTTCAGGATCGTCTTCTTCGTGGCGTCAGGTTTATCCAAGGATGTACGGCTTGGGGTAATGCGTCACGTTAGAGCTAGTAAGATACGGAAAGTGGATGAGATGCCGAGGATGGTGATGCGTCCTACTGGACGCAATATTCCGGAGAGAAACCGCGAAAAAACTACGACATGGGGAAAATTTGCACCATCGTTGCTAAGTGCTAGACGGGGATTTGGCAGCCAAAGGAATGGATCATAGCCTGGCTTTGCAAACGATACATAATTTGCTTTATACCTGAATCCGAGTGCCTTAATTACATTTCTGGCAAATTATGAAGTTTGTGATCGTGATATGCTGTCTCTTGTGTAATCGTAGACTTGTATTTACTTCATAATGGTCCATTACTCGTCCATCTGCCATGAGTATTCTAGACCCTTGTTCCTCTCGCGCCTATTAATAGCCTTGAACCTCTCCGCCTCGAACCCGTTCCCCCTATCAACGCCGTCCCACCGGTACCCCGGCTTGATGCCGTACCGATTCGGTGCCCACGCGCCCTGATACACAGGCTTCCCCTTCATCTTCCTCTTCGCTCCTCCCCCGTTACCACCACCACCACCACCTCCGCCGCCGCCGTTACCCCGCGGCTCTATGAACTGCGCCATAGTATCTCCCCACCGTACCTTCTCCTTCATCTCCCGGTTCAGGTCTAAATCGTCCGCGTGCCGCGCCACAGCCATCACCTTCGCGTCCTCGAGCTCCTCCCTCCGCCGTCGCGCAGCTTCTACCTGGACATCGCCTTTCAAGGCTTCTTTTTTCGCTGCTTCAGCTGCTTCTGCTTCTTGTGCTGCACGACGCAGTTCTGCTCGCTTCATGGACACATCGACGCGTCGGCCTGTTGCGTCCCGGTATATCGTCTCGCCTTCTTTTTGTGAAGTAGGATCTGAGGCGTACGCGGAGCGCTCTGCTTTCCGTCGCGCGGCTAGTTGCGCGGATACCGCGGCGGCGGTCTGTAGGCCCGCGTGCGAGCCGTCGGACATCATTACCGTGGGTGCATCGTCTAGGGATGTGCTGGCTTGTTGCTCTGAGGCTTCGGCGGCGGCGGAGGCTAGGATCGCGTCGGCGCGTTGAGCTGAATCTGCTGCTTGGGCTTCTGCTGATGTGGGTGTGGGATCGGTTTGGTTGGGGGAGGGGTTGGGGTTGGAGCCGACGACTTTCCAGGCGGATTTCTTCGCTTTGCGGAAGTCGGCGCTGGTGCCTGCTACGACGGCACTGTCTTCGTCTTCGTTCGCGTTCTGCGACGCGCGTGTCCACCCTGATTCGTCGTCGTCTGCTATCACGAGGCCTGTGGAGGAGGGGTCTTGCTTTCGCTTTCGCTTCTTGCTCGGCTTGGGGTCGGCGACGAGGTACCGCGTCGCGAGGTAGTTGGATAGGTCTGATGGCATTGCGGCGGTTGAGTAGGGGATTGGCAGGTTGGTGAAGTCGGTTAAAGAACCATGAGTGGCTTGTCACGTGTATAATGCATGCAAGTAGCTGATAGTTGAGTTTGTGATGTGTTATAAATGTGATTATGTATTATGTAGTAGCTGATATTCAAAGGGTTGAAGCGTTGAAGAGAGGCAGCTGTTGGAGCTTACTAGTAGATTTAGGTAACTTTTGGGACCTCGAGCTTCTGTTTTAGCGTCGCGATAAGGGATAAGGAATTATACGTATTCTAACTGGCTTATACTCCGCTTAAATATATAGGTAAATTGTATAATTTAATAATTAACTGAATTATTCTCTAGAATTTGAAATTTTAAACTTAATCCTTGATTTCTTGATTCATTCGATCGTCGGCATTCAAGATAATATCGGACTTGGTTGCAAGTTGGTATAGAGTAGAGGATACTCTTACATAACGAATAAAAACCTATGGCATAGTTGAGATTGTGAGTTAACAATAACATCAGTAAGATATTAGCTGAATCTAGAATGAAGCCTGCTTGGTCTAGGTACACATGCCCACCTCACACGCATGGGTTGACGCTGCCGCAAAAGAATCATCCAATCGTCTATATGGCCGGCTTTTACCTAGTACATATCAGCTCGGGGAAAACTCATCCCTCTAATCGGGCTATTCCCCTCGCCTTGAAACCGGCCCCCGAAGTAAACCCAAAGAATCAACTTGGTGACAACCGAAAGATTCACTATCATGGTCCCATTACTGATTCCTGATTTGGTGGGCAAGATAACATTAATGTTCCCCATCTCTGATGTATATCACGACACCAGAAGATCTTCCACCACTCCTGAAACTCCTCCAAAACACTCTTGGTATCGTTGGTATCGTTGGTATCGTGGAGGAATCCGGATTCAGCCAGTATGCGGTACGTTGTTACGTACTCATTCCATGCCTTTGGACGATGATCAAGAATGCCTTTGGCCAAACGTTCTTTGCAGATATGTACACTTTCCACTTTTGGTATCTGCCAGGTATCCGCAGACTCTTTCGCGACAATCTTGTCTCTAAGTCCTTGAAGCCATTTGGTTCGCTCGTCGTCCAAACGTGGCCAGTGTTGATGCTTACTCCCTATTACCCATTTCATTCTTACCCGAAGCCACGGATAATGCTCTGCGAACAAGTAGTCTGTTGGTTGGATAGGAACGTACTTCCAGAGCTCCCTCCGATAAGCGAAGTTACGTTCTGTATCTGCAAATTTCTGGCTTGGCAATAACGGTGTTGAAGGTGTCGAAGACATTAAAGTTACGGAAGGCGAATTAACCATATTTCTTCGAAACCTCGCCCACGATCCATCATAAATAAAGTCCGGTCTCTCTGGGTCCCAAACAACATAATATATTTTATCAAGTTTCGGTAAGAATCGAGATACGTAAATGGCCCACGTATTCTTCACATCTTGATCTGGGAAATAAGGCGTGTCGTAAAGAGCTACCTTTCGAACCCTCTGGAGATTGTCCAGATCGAGTTTTACGATACTTGTAATCAAGTAGTCATATATATCCCACTCGATTTCGTCGTCATCGTCTGGGGATGAGAGAACTTCAAAATCACTTGCGAGGTATAGGATATTATTCTCAAAATGAAACCATGTCCACGGATCGTGGTCACGGCTTCCAAATGAAAGTCGGTATCCAGCGCTGATTAGCATCTCGCGAGATTCTGAACACGTGTGCAGCAGCACTGGGATAGGTGCTTCGCTGAAGAAGCGGCTCTTGCGGAGAAAGCAATTCAGCGCGCCTTCCTCCCATTCAGGCATCTCCCCCTCGTTTGCGTTGAAGACCGAATATGCCTTTTCGTAGTCCGACAAAATCCGGCGAAATTCATCGGCGTAGTAAGAAAGAGAAGGGTGGAGTTCAACGTTTTTATAGTCTATGAATCTCCGCCGACCCATAAATCTCCTGCGACTTTCTATGTCTTCTCGAAGATGGACGATACGAGATGGTGTAGCGAGGAGGTATATCTTACGGCGAAGCTCTATCGGGAGCCGAAGAAACAGGTGAAATGAACGGAGATCCATAATGTCGTGGTCAATGTTCGTGCTCGTTGGTCTGATAGAAATATTTATGTCGTTTACAGAAATTCCACACAATACTTGATATATCTGCTAGGTAGATCTCGATAATGTTATGCTTGGTCGGCGTTGAAGAGGCTGAAAAGTGAGGAAGATGGGGACTATTCACAAAAGCTTGACCGTGCACGAGCCTAGGTAAAGTATGACACATACAAAGCCAACGAATTGTTTCTTTACAAACGGGAAGCCGTTTCTTCATCAGAGATATCGTATTTTCGTTGGTGGACCTGACGGCTTCTTGCATATGACCGGGTAACTAGGACCTAGGTAGGTAGGTAGGTAGGTACCTAGACTTAGCCAACCCCCTATCCGCCCAGACACGGTGAGGCATTTGAGTAAAAGGGCGGAAGTCATTTTAAAACCGACATAGAAGCAACTCGAAGTCTAAAATCCAAAATTCTAGATGTATTGCCCTTTACTATTCAGAGGAGCCGCATGTCAATTGTACGGTATATCTGGCATTTTGTACTGCGTCTGTATATTAGGTAGTGAGGCCATCGGGGTTCCCTAATCGTATGTCATATATCATATTGTGGCGTCGCCTATTCGTCATGACGAGCGCTGTCCTTGCTGATGACCTCGTTTGCGGTAGAGAATAGTGTGTCAGCTGGCTAGGTGCCTAGGTACCTACATAGTGGCCTAATAGGTAATAAGATCTGCCATCCCATAGGCACAGCCCGAGGCAGCCTGATATCTGGAAATCGGTTGGTTATACCCTAATGTTTGCTTGCAAAGTATACAGTTAACTGAACAGAAGTTGAACATCTTGGAGACATGGTCACGTTTCGTTCCATCCTACTAACTGTCGAATCCTTATTCCAGCTGAATTACCCAGAGGTTAATGCAACACACGTGTAGGTATTCATGAGCAGGTATCTGTAGTGCATTGATCGTGGGGGCACGCTGGGTACTGTAACACACTAATGTTGTGACACATTACGCATCCTGCCGTACTAAATGACCTATGGGACTTTTAAGTTGCAACAAGCTGAGAATGGGTGATCGACATTCATATTAGACAATACACTATACGCTTGCCATGGTTTTCTTTAACTCCAAGCTGTCACCGCTTTCCAAACTCTCAACTCCGAAGCTATGAACTGCAATGCGATAAGTTCCGCTCCAGTCCACATCAGTAAATCTACCTTGCATATGAGTAGGCCATGGAAACATTCTTGTGAGTGTGCAGCATCTCGACTAATGCGAATCCAAGATTTTAGCCCGGAGACGCCTGACCGAGGGACAGTCAACGTTATGCGATGTCGACTCAAGTCTCAAATCTGTCATACTTAACATAGATGGAGCTCGAGTCTGTGATAATAGCTTCATATAATCGAGTTGAGTCTACCGACAAGTAGGACATCAACAATGCTATGTCGAGAGCTGGCCACCTGGGAGATATCGGCCTGTCCCGGCCAGTAGTCAACGTCTTCACCGGCGGAAGCACGGCCACAGCCAACGGCAACACCGCTGGAGATAGTGATAGCGGCCTTGCCGTTCTCATCAGGGGCCTCGCATACTAGCTCGTCGTTCTATCTGAGAAGGTTGTCGAGTGCCTCTCCTTGCCGGCATCTAGGGTGACTGACTGGAGTAGACCGTATATCGCAGCATGTAAGGCATTTCCGTGTGTGCCGTGTGTAGTCGCTGTGATAATACTACCTGGATACTGCCATTAGACTGATCCAGCTGTGTCGTAATGAAAAGGGGCATAATATTGTCAATGCAATCTGTCAGTCTAAGTAACTAGAAAATTAGCTGCTCGGAAGGGTTCATAATATTAATACAGTGCATCGATTTTCTTACGTAATGCGAGCACGTGCAAGCACGGGCCACATAGAAACACACAATCCAAGAATTGAATAATGGGGAATTCTCAAAATTTTATCCCAATACTGCCATCATCTTACTATCATCCTTCTCTTTTTACTCTCTCAAAACTCACGCTACGAATATCAAATCATATTCTCGCACATTTTACACATTAGGATGAAAGGTGTGATTAACGACTATACTAGAGCTGAGCTGAATGATGTCTTAATCGACGCATCGTGCCGCACGCACCGAAAGAAACAACCTAACGCGCCCTCTCAAAAGTCGATGCTCGAGCGTCGAATGTCGAATGTGGAACATCGAACGTCGAACGTCCCTATGCTCGATAATACATGTGCCCGTCCATTCATCCAATCTATAAGACAAAGATGCGCCGAGCCATCCTCCTCTGAATCATCCTGTCTCGATGATCCAAGTTAAGCTCAACACCGTCTACCCAAGGCCCAGGTAGGATATGCATGATGCAACAAGAGTTGCTGTCTGAAATGTGCATGCTTAGACAAAGAAAAAACAATATGATGTTAGAAGTCTAATGTCACAACCCCTCCGATATGCCGAACCACAGCAACCTCGGGAAAAAAAGAACAGAAATTCATCGCAGTCGTCTCAGGTATTAATAAGGTAATGGACCCCCTATTGTGGGACAAAGGTGCTGCTTCGCTTCCGTTGCACTGCTTGTCCCAACCCACAAATGGAAGAAGTTGAAGAGACTCGACCAACTATTCACATAACAAAGTCATCGTTGCAGGTCGATCGCAGCGAAACCCAGTGTGCGACCCTCGATAAATCGATATAGCCATTAGACAAGCTCGAAGCCGTCGTCCTCGATGATGTCAGGCTCCTCTGCCGAAGCCGCACGATTCTTGCGACGCAGATTCTGACGAGCCTTTCGACCCTTCAGAGCATCGCCATTATTGTCTAGGATCTCATATTCCTTCTCTACGAACTTCTCCGTCTCCTTCGGGTTCGTCTTCACGAATACATCTAGCGTCAGGGGCTTATATGGACTCTCGCTTCGATCAAAGCTGTACATGATGTTATCCGATATACTGGAATTTCGCCGCGAAGATGACGGGATGAGTTCGTGAAGGGATCGCGAGATGTTGTTTGGGTCGTTGAGCTCTGCTTGCGCATCTATCTTGGCACGCCAAGCACTAGTTCGAGACTCGAACCGTCCTTCCCTCGGCTTCACGACGTTCTGTTCATGCCAGCGGCGCGAATGACTGGTTTGCCGATAATTAGTATCTACGGACATACATGTTGGCTCCCGATTACCAAGCACAACACTTACCTCGTGGGCATCCAAGGTCGGAATCTCTCGCGTTGGCTTGCGCTCCCCGCATAGTGGTATTCCACTGTGAGTTCGTTGTCTACGACTGGCTTGCTCCCAGGCAAGTGTCGGTATCCCCGCGACCACTTCTCAGCATGCTCCTTGAATCGCTTCGAGTCCTGGGCGGAACCTCGGAGGTCTCGGGTTTGCTCGAACGCCATAGTGGATGATAATACGGTCGATGTTGGGATAAATGAAGGTGTTAAATGAAGAATACTGGGCCAATTTAGGAAGACCGGATGCTGTCGGTCTAGATGGTCTTATACTTGGGGAAAAGCTTGTTGGTGGATGGACGGGCGCGATAATGGGAATGACAGGATTATGATTATCCAAGCGAATGGATAATGTATTAAAAAGAGATATTGTTGATGCAAGGACGAGTTCTATCTGGAGAATTGATGAAGCCTAAGAATGGAAGACGGAAGACGGAGGGTGGAAGAGTGGGTGGTTTCTAGGAGACGGAAGACAAAAGTACGTCAAGGAGGTCAATGGGTTTGGCGCTTTCTAGAAAGCAAGCGATTTGGGAGATCCAATGGTCGAGTCACACGGTGACAGAGTGGGTATGGATAGATGACGATTAGGTAAGATAATGGTAGGTCTTGTGTTATCTTGCGTTATTGTTATTCTCTTGGCTTGGCTTGTGCTGTTTGCGAGAGGGAAATTGCTTTGTTGCTAGTCGATCGGGTTGATGGTAACTGATGGTAACTGCGATGAAAGGAGTAATGGGACTGAAGGTAGGCAAAGTGGGTGGTCGTCAAGTGATGGGAAAGCGTGGCTTTGTCCGTTTCCCGGTTGTGTCAGAGGCGGAAAGGCGTGAGCAAGAACAAAGAACCCGGTGACTCAGGTTCGATGAGGAATAAGGGGCAGGGGGGGCACCACGTTCTAGAGAGTACACGGTACACAGAGAAGCCCCGAACCGCCCTAAAGGTTCCCTAAATTCCCCTGATAAAATGATACCAGGTACTAATGGAAATGATGCGATGGACCCTATAGGTGTACTAAGGCTTCGGGAAGCTGCGATTGCGGGTTGGCCGTTACCGTTATCGATAACAATGCCTGTACCGGCCTCGACGCGGATTCCAACTTTCAATGCCCAGAATGCCTTAGCTTGATGGAGACGATGACGCACCGGCGAACCTCTTCGACTAGGGAGGTACCTAAGTACCTACTTATCTTATTTTAGTGGAGACGGATGTGAAGAGAAGAATCCACAAGAACCCCTAGAACCAGAAATGCGATTTATCTTATATTAAGTTGAGACCGTAGCAGTTGTTGAGATATTTAATTGCTTGTTTGTTGAGAGCAGATGAATCAGTTCCATGGCGCGAGAAGGGAAACTTGTTTGGTTTAATAAGGAGACTGGACACTCCCATTTCGTATAATACAATGGATTGATGTACACACATGTGCAGTATAGGTACGCTATACATTGCGTATGTACACACTATATCCTTATCGTATCCCCTATGTCTTCCGAGTTGTTAGCGCGTAGTGCGCAATTACACCCAAGTTACTACTACCACCCGGTTATCTTCTAGGACTGTTCTACTGCCACATGAGCCATTTCCGAGATCCCGTCCGTCTGCTGGATGTTCCCAGATAAAGCTGAGTGTTTAATCATTGCCTACCTAGCTTAGTCCTTTTCAAGGTCTTAGTGGTGGTGCGTGTGACGATGACCGGCATCTGGGCTAAGCTAGACCACCACGATCACTGTTCCTCCTATTACGTATCAGCAGTTTATTATTAGAGGAAATTCCCGGAGCTGCTGACCTCTCGGCGTTTCCAAGGATAGCTCTATTCGATGAAAGCCATTCATCATTCCCTTTGATAGATGACGAAACTGGGCGGCTATTCTAAGTCGACATCGTTCTAGGGATTTCTTTCAATCACCAACCTTTACTGCGCCGTACCTTTGTACTTGCCGGTGTTGGATGCTCGGTCTTGCTTCGCATTCAGCTCGTGCTACTGAATAAACGATGTCATTTGCTGTTAGCTGGTTACCTCTAAGGCTGATTCACCCTTCGTACAACTTGCTTGATCTAAGGATCTCGCCAGTCAACGAACCCGAGAGATATCACGTTTCTGGTCGCAGAAGCCTCCCTAGCTTCTATTACTAATAGTCTCCGAAGGGCACAACAGGCGCTACCTAGGACCTAGGTATATCACAATTGCCATGCTCTTATTGGTATGCCGTCTTCTAGACTCAAGGGTGCTAGCTATCATGCAGAATGCAGGATGTCTTACCTTGTGCCTTAGTAGATCGGCAAATCGAGGCGCGCTACCCTGGGTTCTACAGGGCATGTCCGAACTAGCTGGCCCCTCCTCCACACGGCCGAACCTGCATGGAACTCGCGATAAGAAGACCACGGACAAATCAGGAAGCCCATGTGCCTGTATACCGTGGATGATAGGGGGAGGTTAGATAGGGGAATGCGTTTCCAACTTTCCGCTGTGTTTTCTTGCTGTTACGCTGTTATACGTACATCGTAGGTATCTACACATGTAACTCGGTATGCCCGTTTTGAGACGACGCTGCAGTTTGTCTCAGCTGTAAATTACTATCACAACATCTCTGCGGCGTTACAAAGCAGCGAGGCAACCGTAGGCTGTGCACTTAGGCGGCTTGTTCACCAACAAGCTGATAAGCATCTGTGTTCCTGAATCTCTCGCCGGGATATACCCCGCTTAGCAGATGTGTCGGTCTGATACAGATAATACTAGTGTTCATTAATGGTCGTAGTTTAGATTCGAAATTGGCGAACGTGAAATTAGAAGTTCAGGTTAGAACCAAACTGGAGACACGAAAGTCTTCCGGGGAAATGGTAACCTTGGATGGTGCGGGATCTTGTTGGGGGGAAACCGCTGGCTTCTCGGAAAGCTGCGCGAACTTGAAGGCAAGACACTGGAAGGTGTGGGGGGTAGCGGGGCAGTGCTGCGACATACTGATAGCGCTTAGCGATAAGCCTCAAATAGAGCGTAGGCAGTTCGTAATGAGGGAGAAATGGGAGAGACAGGAATCCCGAGGCCTCTTTCTAATTCACTAGCACGCACGTGAAGAGCTAATACCTTCTAAATGATTCGCTGAATTGCATCTCGTCTTGTGAGCAAGCGTAATTGACTTCGTCGTCTGACTGACCATCTCATAGGCTGAAGCTGACATCAGGGATTATTTACCTCCAGCTATCATGTCGAATTAGCATAGCCAGAATTGACATGAGATACTGCCTGCAGTGTGTTGACGTAATACATACTAGGTAGCTTAGTACTTAGGTACTTACCTAGGTAATAATGAAGCTGAGAAGCCTGGAATCTTCCCCTTTTCCCCGCCAAAGAGGGGGGTCGCCTATCATTATCTACTAGGTACAAGTAGGTAGGTACCTCCAGGGCTTCTGGCACCTAGGACCTAACCAAAACCCGGATGATGTACGCCAGTAATGGCCATACCCGTATATAATGATATTAAAATTTGTTGCACATTTACCTACCTGGATATGCTTTCTAATATCAAGGACAGAGTGAAGTTTCGGCTTTTATTCTCATTTATTTCATGAACTCTGAATAGTTGTCATCGAATGTTCATTCTTCTAATTAGCGGAATGAGCTGAAGCTACGACTGGTAGATATTTGCTTCGCGATATACATAAGTATACATTGTGCTAGAAGTGCAACTTTGGTATAAAGGGTATATGGCTGAGATATTCTTTGTTGTCTGTAGCAGTTTAATATCGCTTGAATTTGAGATTGGATTTTCCTTACGACACCGTTTCCCTTCGACCCTAGTTAGATGCTACCTATCTAAAATAGGTTTTGTTCAACTTGGACCGACAGGATAATGTACCTAGCTTTCCCTCTAACGATCTAATACAAGTTCTTCTGACAACAACCGTGTCAATGACTGTCTAGCAAAGCCGTTGGTAACGTTCGCGTAACCGATAGCGAGATCATTAACGATATACTTCGTGGAATATCGCATTTTATAGTCTTAGGAACCGAAATGTTGATGTCCAGTTCTTTATGCCGGGTTGAGAATAAATAACTATGTTGCTAGCAATTCTTTGAAAGCACGCAGTTATTGCCTCTTAATCTTAAATGGCTGTATCAAGTATAAGTGGTTGTTTGCGGGGTCCGTAAATCCTATGAGAGTGGGCGATATCGCGAGTACCTAGCGTACCCAGTGCCTAGTAGGCAAGTGACTTCAATTCGTTATCGCTGTGGCTGAAACGGAGCGCTTGTCCTCTCCCACGTCTCATTGCAAACTCGTCGCATTAGCCTCCTTGGTGCTTGACGACCTGTCATCAATTCAAAGGCTTCCATGGCCATTTCGCCGACGACCTCTAAGCCGTCGACGATAACCCACGAGGTGTTCCCATCTTCGCGAATCTTGCGCATCTGGACGATGAGAGGAGTGATCAATGGTTCATACGCTAGCTATATAATAGATTGAGATTAGCGAACGGAAGGTAAAGGAACATGTGAGATTGGGAATATTCTTACCTCAATTACGACGCCACCAGTGGGACTTTTGAGCCAGTGCGATGGCATTCTGAAGTCTACAGGTGGATTGTCGTCTGTTCCAGATGCAGGAATGCAGGAGAGAACTATCGTTGGTTGCTGGTAGCTCTCGGGCCACGAGTCTTTAGGTGAATCTATAACATGGCAAATCAGCTCTCCTGCGTCCTGGCGGATAAGCTTCTGTTCCACGGCATATGCATTGAAATGTCTGGCCACTTCATCTGCCGTTGACCTCGTCCTGTTATGGATAAATATCATCCGACATCCTAGTTTAATCAAAGCATAGATAGCTGCTCGGCCCATTCCTCCGGCTCCAATTACTAGAGCTGTCGTCCTGGAAGGCTGCACCGAGTTCCTAGGGCTAATAGCACGTCGTAAGCAGGTAATGATGGCCGTCCAATCTGTGTTGTCCCCATAGAATTTATCGGTAACGCCAGATCTATTCCGGGCATTGGCGTGGTCCAAGATCGAGTCCGTCTGCCCGCGAAGTGGTAAGACCGTATTTACCGCACCGATTGCAATGGCGTGGCTGCTGAGATGAGCCATATGCGGCATGATAATGAGTTTGAGAGGTGGCGTTAACGAAGCCCCTCCGAAACCAGGCTCGCATTGAAGTCGGTTGAGCTCTTCTAGCGTGGTACATCGTCTGGCATCGAAAGTATGTGCCATCATATGGTGCTCATAGGCAGCTCGGTGCATTGATGGCGAAGCCGAGTAATAGACATTTGACCCCGTAACGTAAAAGTTTAGAGGCTGTAGCCATCGTCCCTTTCGGAAAATATCACGTAGGGTACCTCGTGCTGTGCTGACGCCGACCAGCTGTTCCCGAGATGATTTCTCAATAGAGTCATGTCCGACGGGATTCATAATCTTGTCCTGGAAAGGTGTCACAACGCCAAAAACCGAGAAATCGTAAGCAATGATACGGGGCTTCGGTTCGGGCAAGGCGTAAATCTTTTCTAGGAAGGCTTTCCGAGAATTATCATCTCTCTGCGAGGCAAACCGAGCAATTCGGACAATGTGGCAACCTAGTCGTTGCGCGAATGAAAACCGCTCGAGATAGACGTCGTCGGTCCATTTTGGTGCCGCCAGTCCCTTAATCACGTAATTTCCGATCACTTTCGTCCTGCCGCGCATAGAAAGAATACTAGTTATGAGATCTTCACTTCTTTCGAGGTCAAGACTTAGATAATCGACCCCAAGTCGAAGACCGTGCAGCATTAATTCAAGATCCATGGCGTCTCGCTCTTCCAACGATCTCTTGCGTTCCTCTCGCGGGTTTTCCTCTACATTATATATGATAGGGATGTCTAATTTGCGGCGAATCAAGGCCACCTGAGTCGCAATGATATCGAGCACGTTGTTGGGCCAAGTATCAATTATTAATTCCAACACATCGCCTGGAGCTTCTATCGTAGCTAGATCAATGTCTAGGTTTATCAGAGTTGAGAGTCGTAGATTGAAGACGAACGAGAGGCTTCGGTACTCAGGTGGGATCGCTTTCCTCGAGAAAGGATTTGCAACCCAAGATCGCGTCAGGCCATGACCAAAGATGTGATCAAGGAAATCCTTGAAGCCTTGCTTTGCTTCTACAAGCCTAGCGGTGCTTGTGGAAGCAAAACGGAGTGGGCTATTCTCGGTGATCCGGCCTTCGCCACTAGAGTCGTAGAGGTTGAAGTACTCGAAGTTGGAGAAGTCCCGATGGCTTTGGTCTGTCACGAGCAGACGTTCTGCATCTGCGACTGGCAGCTTTAACAGTTTGTAAAGATCTTCCTTGTCCCGGTGAATGTAAATGATAGGATTCGTCTCAACATAGCTTTTGAGTATCTCTCCAATATCTGGCGATAACGTGCCCGTTCCGCACTCTATGACACAGTTGGTTTGATTCAACCTGAGTACACGGGAAAGTACAATCGCCATCTGTTGGTTGAAGGTGTCTCGGCCATATTTTTGTAAGAACGTTGCTCTTGTACACCCAGTAGATTGCTCAAAAGAGTGATCCTCCGTTATAAGTCGGCGACCGAGATGTTTGGCAGCGATGAAACCCAATGTCCGTTTTCCAGCGCCACGACATCCTACTAAGATGATTGATGAGTCGGTAGAGAATATTCTTCGTTTGGTCTTCGATACAGGCATGAGGGGGCCATCAGGGGCCGAACTGAATTCTATTCCTTCCATCCTCTGAAGCGTGCTGTGGTGATCGAATTTGGGTAAATCTCAATTTTATAGTTGGGTTTTGAGATTCATCAATCTTTCCAGTCAATCATATCTACCCTATTTGATGGGTGAAGTGGACGGGATGAGATAATCGTGTCGCTGTTGACTGATTTCAGCTCTGTTTACTGAAAACAGTTGTGATGAGATTGCCTGGGGGACATCTGCACTGAAATACTTAGGAGCTCAACAAGGTCATAAAGAACGCTAACATGATCCTATCTACTAATCATAGAAGGAATCATACGAGAATTATTCTGTTGCTTGAGACTAAATGAGGTTGAGCCCATCTGATGATTCAGTTCAATCTTGATTCATAATGGTGTTAGGTGTTAGATGGTAGATTGCAGTGTGCTGGCCTATGAAATTGCGACGACACGGCAAGCGGATCGGCAATAGTGCAAAGAAAGTTACTCCTGTCGTTCCTGCACCCGTCTTGACCCATACAAGCCACGAATCTTCTGCATGAAGCCACAATCTATTACCAATCATCTGTCTTGTGTCCACATATACCCGAATTTGTATCGAGGTAACTACTTCGTACCTAAGTACATTTTTAATACCGTCCGTTTTGCAGGGTATGCACGACCGGCTTTAACCCCGCGTCGACAGGGGTGTGATTGGCTTTCGTAACTCCAACCTTCTCAGAAAGCCAATTCAATGTTCATCTCGTAATTATCTCCAATTGTGACACGGCTGCGTAAAGCTTTCGTTATCTCTCAACCCTCACCATTGCACCCATTACACTGGACTCAAAGTTGAAAGTTGTCGATGCACCCTCGCTTGTGACTTCACACTAATTGAAGCTCTCATGACGTCACCTTGAACAAGGTCGGGAAAAAAGGAGTTGGGAATTCTCCATCATACTTTTTTCCTTTTTCAAAAGGAGGCACGTACGGTATGTGCAGCTCGGCTAGAGATTGGCGTGAAACTAACAATCTCTGTGTAGAAAGTTATTGTGGAGGCGATGAGTGATGCTGAGAGTGATGACGCTAAGCGAGCGTTGAAGAAGCGCAAGGCCAGCCGCGCTTGCGACCGCTGCAATTCGCAGCATCAACCTTGCGACAATGCTACTCCTAAATGCAGCGTGTGTGTACGGGCAGGCACAGAGTGTACATATAACAGACCAGTACGCAAGAGAGGTCCTCGTAGTGGCTATACTGGCCAGAATGGCGAACGTCTATGGGCCATCATCCTGCAGGCTCGGCCCGAACTTGAGGATATAGTATTGCAGATCCTACGCGGCGGTACTTACGCCAATACCGGCGTTCCTAATCTCGAATACTTTAGGAATAATGACAACCAGGCCGAGCTTGTCAACTATTTCAACGAGAGTCGGCTTGGTAGATTCCTGCAGAATGGGGAATCTCCCGATCTGCTCCTGCCCCCTATTAATCCACATGTTTCGCCAATGATTGCTCAATTACGGAGTGAAATGGGCTTCGGACAATCTGCAAATTCCCATCGTCAACAGGGCGTCGCTAAGAGTATGTCCGGTCAATCAAATCGCTCGGCCTCGATCTCACAGTCTTCTCCGGCGAATCCACACGGCGCACCACAAGATCCCGGTGACATATACATCCAAAGCGAGGATATCCGAAGACGTGTATTCCACAACCAATCCCAGATGAACAGTTACTTTTTGGGTCTCCCAGAAGATCTGTCAAACGATATTAGCTCGAATCACACACCATCCAATCTAACTGCCGCACAGGGCACTACGCCATATTCGAATGGCACCGTCGATGGCTACGGAGCTGGCACACAGCAGGTGAGTAATGGCTCAGCAGTAGACAGACAAATGAGCATCGATACATCTATGCACATCTCTGAGCACTCGCGGCCTTCTGAGTCAAGTAATCTACCACCTGCGTCTTTCGAGCATACACAATTTCACCTTGATGAAACTTCGCGATGGTGAGTAATCTCAGATCATATACCTTTTATCTATATCTAATTTCATTTAGGCTTGACTCAACCCCATTTGACACCTTACGGAACCTCGGCTTTGCCCCTGGCGAGCGGATGGCGGAAGATTTCCTCGAGTTATGCGAGAACCCGGATCCTATTGATCATACACCAGCCACTTCAGCTGACCAAGATGAGGATGAGGAGGCCGTATGGCGCAGATTAGTCATGCGAGGGAGGTTCATATGAGGATGGTCTTAGTCCTATGGTCTACAAAACGAGTCCCAGACTCTCCTCCCAACACTGATAAGTCCCTGGTCGCTGAACTGGAACATATTCCACGTTATATCTTGCTTATCAAGCATGAAACGTAATGTAAGTCTTTGAAAGACTATATAATTAGTAAACATACTCATGAATCCCCAGATCTCGGGTCATTTTGCCCTCGAGTAGCAAGATTGCGGATTGCTGTCATTGCAGGTTAATTTCGGGAAGAGATAGTCAAAACAAGACAACACCGTAATACCTAGATCGTTGTCGATCAGCTTGCTCATACCAATCTGGTAGCTATTGAGCCCTCGGCTACTAAGAGAAGAACTGAAGCCCATGTGTAATAGACACTGGGACAAGGAAGACTCACCGTCGAATTAGAAGAGCTTGGCACGTTCTATCTAATAACAGGTAGGCCAAGAGATTTTCAATTGAGTACGGATACAATAACCAATAAGAAGCCTGAATGAAGTCTTAGTCCGTCTTTTGGATTGAAATGGTGCTAAACAAGCTCACTACATTTTCGTAATGATTATTTTTCATCCTCCACCCACGCTGTTAAATTCTCCACCGTCTCCTCACCATCTGTTGACGTTTCCTAACCATTTCACATTTTTAAGCGACAACGTTCTGCCTTGTCTTTCTCTCGTCTTTTTAGACGCCAATATGAACTTCTACAATCCCCATCGTTCCATTCTTGTAGACGTTACATACATTATACCGTTCATCCGCTTCTTTTAGCAAGGTCTCGAACTGGGCACGAGTCCGTTGCTTTGAGCCGAGACAGGTAAACATGACCAGATCTAAGTTCCTTAGGGGCCGCTCCGCATATATGGATAGTTCCCCAGGCTCTGGTAATACTGTATCGTTAATCAGAAGCGGCGTTCCTGACTTTGAATTCTCCAGTGAGGGGACAATTCCCTTGAATATCGTTACAACCTGCTCATCAGTCCAGTTATGCGTCACTTGGCGCAGCAACACAGCTGAGACATCGTGGACTGTCTGGGGCTGAAAGAAGTCGTGCTGCATAAAAGTGACACGGCCTTCAATCTTCTTCTGCTCTTCTTGGGCCATCATCTTTCGTCCTTGCGCAAGCACGTTTTGCGACTTATCTTGGACGATAAACTCCAAATCCGGGAATTCCTACATAAGAACACCGTTGTTAGTATCATTAGGTACTTATTCTCTTGGGACTTGGTGGTATTCACATGGGCCAGGGCTATAGACACATGGCCGCTTCCTCCTCCGACATCAAGAACTTTGCCATGAAGCTTGTCCCAGGGAAAGCCCCCTATCATATCGACCTTCCGGTCAACTAGCACAGGGTGAACTACAGTTAGCTACCTATCTTCTACAAAATCATCGGGTAAGGTAGAAGCTTACGCTTGGTCCAACCAGCCAGAGCCTTGGCAAACCTTGCCCCACGGTCTGGATGCTGTCCATAGAAGTTCCAGAGAGACGTTCCATGGCAAATTGAAAAGGGGCATTTCAAATTATCGTGTGCTTTTGGAAACCTTCTCAGGCACGAAGAAAACTTCGCACTGGCCGGGAAAAACTCGTCCATGCTAAAAGAGTGAGTGAGACTCGGCGATAAGATGAATATACCTTGTAGTCCCGATGGAAGAAATTCAAGAGTCTTGGGGGGGGGGGGGGGGGGGGGGGGGGGGGGTGGAAAAAAAAGTTTACCCCAAAAACAAGCTTTTTTTAAAAGGTTTTAAAAAAAATTTAAAAGGGGGGTTTTTTTAAATGGCCGGGTT